>CAMZMU010000039.1:78109664-78213363 GCA_947311845.1 Poa pratensis | reverse complement strand
CTTTACCAATGGACTAGTGGCATATAATCCGCTTATCCAATAATTTGCAAAAAGAGCTGGCAACGGGTGCCCAGCCCCAATTTAATTACAACTTTCATTAATAATTCTCTTCACATGTTTTGCCCTGATTTATCAGTAAGCAACTTAATTTGCAAATAGAACTCCTCCATGGTATGTGAATTGTTGGAAGGCACCGAGGATTCGGTTAGCCATGGCTTGTGTAAGCAAAAGGTTGGGAGGAGTGTCAACTATAAAGAAACTAAAATAATGTGTAAACAAAAGAGAAGAGGGATGATCTACCTTGCTGGTAGAGATAACGTCCTTCATGGGATCCGCTCTTGAAAGTCTGGTTGACAAGGGGTTAGAGTGCCCACTACCATTCGTTGACAACAACAAACACCTCTCAAATACTTATTTTGTGCTCTTTATATGCTTTCGAAAACTTAAAAAGCTCTAGCACATGATTTAATCCCTGCTTCCCTCTGCGAAGGGCCTATCTTTTACTTTATGTTGAGTCAGTTTACCTACTCCTTTCTATCTTAGAAGCAAACACTTGTGTCAACTTTGTGTGCATTGATTCTTACATGTTTACTTATTGCACTTGTTATATTGCTTTTATGTTGACAACTATCCATGAGATATACATGTTACAAGTTGAAAGCAAATGCTGAAACTTAATCATCCTTTGTGTTGCTTCAATGCCTTTTACTTTGAATCTATTGCTTTATGAGTTACCTCTTATGCAAAAAAAATTGATTCTTGTCTTGAAAGTACTATTCATGAAAAGTTTTTGCTTATATGATTCATTGTTTACTCTTTATCTATTTGCTAGCAAACTATAGATCATTGCTTTGAGTCACTTCATTCATGACATGAGCATTGCAATATATTGATCAACATTGTGTGAAAGCATGTCTCCTCAGAAATTATTTGTTGTTATCGTTTTACCTACTCGAGGACGAGTGAAACTAAGCTTGGGGATGATTGATACGTCTCCAACGTATCCATAATTTCTGCTGTTCCATGCTATATTATACACCATTTGCTACATGTTTTATATACACTTCATATCACTTTTATGCATTTTCTGGGACTAACCTATTAACAAGATGCCACAGTGCAGTTCCCTGTTTTCTGCTGTTTTTGGTTTCAGAAAGTTACTTCTGGAAATATTCTCGGAATGCACGAAACAAAGGGCCAAGTCCCTATTTTTCCAACACGTACACGGAGTCCGAAGTAGAGACGAAGACTCGCCACGAGGTGGCCAAACCACAGGCCGGCGCGGCAGGGGGGGCCCGCCGCGCCACCTGGTGGTTTTGGGCCCCTCGGGGGTCCCCGACATCGCCCCTTCGCCTATTTATTCCCCGAGACGTGAAAAACCCTAAAGCACCGAGCCTTTCATCCAGAACATATTCGCTGCCGCCGCGTCTTCAACCCTAACTCCGGGGGTTCTGAAGCTCTTCCCGGCACCCTGTCGAGAGGGGAATCATCACCGGAGGGCTCTACATCGCCATGCCCGCCTCCGGAGTTATGCGTGAGTAGTTCATCCTTGGACTATGGGTCCATAGCAGTAGCTAGATGGTTGTCTTCTCCACTTGTGCCATCATGTTTAGATCTTGTGAGCTGCCTATCATGATCAAGATCTTATTGTAATGCTACATGTTGTGTTTGCTGGGATCTGACTTATATTGATACCTATGTGGAGCTGAATATTATATTATCATGTCTATGTCATTTGTGATCTTGCATGCTCTCCGTTACTTGTTGAAGCCTTGGCCAAGTGAATACTTGTGACTCCAAGAGGGGGTATTTATGCATGATAGTTGGGTTCAACCTCTATTTAACCTGGATAGTGACAGCAAGTTCTAAGGTTGTAGATGTGTTGTTGCCACTAGGGGTAAAACAGCAATGCTTTATTCAAGGATGAATGTATTGTTACATTACGCACATTACTTAATGCAATTGTCTGTTGCTTGCAACTTAATACTGGAAGGGGTACGGATGTTAACCGAAGGTGGACTATTTAGGCATAGATGCATGCTGGATAGCGGTCTATTATTTTGTCGTAATGCCCAGATGAATCTCATAGTAGACACCACAGCTCACACATGCATGTTATATGCACTTATCAATTGTCAATTGCCTAGCTGTAATTTGTTTACCCAGCATGTTAGTTATCTTATTGGAGAGACACACTAGTGAACTGTGGACCCCGGTCCATTCTTTTACATCTGAAATACAATCTACTTCAATCATTGTTCTCTATTGTTTTATGCAAACAAACATCATCTTCCATACGATACGTTTAACCCTTTGTTTTCAGCAAGCGGTGAGATTGACAACCTCACTGTTAAGTTGGGGCAAAGTAATTTGATTGTGTTGTGCAGGTTCCACGTTGGCACCGGAATCCCTGGTGTTGCGCCGCACTACACTCCTTCACCAACACCTTCGAAGCAACCTCGTTTTCCTACTGGTTCGATAAAACCTTGGTTTCATACTGAGGGAAAACTTGCTGCTGCACTCATCATACCTTCCTCTTGGGGTTCCCAACTGACGTGTGACGTACAAGCATTGTTTCTGGCACTGTTGCCGGGGAGATATTCCCTCGTCAACTTAGAGCTAGCATCGCTCTCGGTCGCTACGGCCTGACATCCCATGCCACACCCTCCAACACCTCGCCCTCCTCCTACTGGGGCCGCGATGACTTCACGGTGCTCTCCTGGATCTACGGTTCAATCTCCATCGACCTCCTCGGCATCGTCATGCGCCGCCGGCTCCACTGCACGCACCATATGGGACGCGACAACAAGAAACACCGCGCCATCCAGCTGGAGGTGGAGTTCTGCAACACTCCGCAGGGTGATCTTTCCATCAGCGACTACTGCGCCAAGCTCAAAACTCTCGCCGACTCCCTCACCGACGTTGGCCAGGCCATCAGCAACGAGACCCTAGTTCTCACACTTCTTCGTGGACTCAATGACTCTTATGCGCACCTGCGCTCGTTCCTCCCGTTTCAGGTTCCCTTCCCGTCGTTCCTGCAGACACGGTCGGCTCTCATCCTCGAGGAAACGCAGAAGAAGACCGATGCCAAGAACGCCGCGTCGACTGCACTCTGGGCATGCGGTAACAGCATACTGCCCCATGGCGGGGGTGGCCCTCTACCTCCTCCAGCTCCAGGGTGACCGCTCCGGGGGCGCTCACACCGGGGGCGACCGTGCTGGCGGTCGCAGCTCCGGCTACTTCAACAACTATCGCGGGGGCGCTCGCGGCCGCGGCCGTGGAGGACGGGGACGCGGTCGTGACAACCCATGGCAGTTTAATCCATGGACTGGCGCTCCGACATGCGCCCATCTTCAGCAACAGCCGGCACCATGGCAGCCTCGTCCACCGGCACCTTGGCGTTCTCCCGATCCAGGCCCTTGGCATGCACCTGATCCGGGCCTCCTTGGCGCTCGCCCGACACTCGCGCCACCACAAGCATATGCCGCCTACGGTCATCCCTCCAGCAGCTACGGCAACCAGCCGCCACCACCACCGGCTTCTCATCCGCCGGCCCTGGATCCCGCGCTCATCACCGCGTTGAACAACATGCAACTCCCCGGCAGTGATTGGTACATGGACTCCGGCGCATCCTCTCACATGGCATCCGATTATGGTAATTTCACCTCTCTCAAACCCTCCTCCTCTCAACTTGTCACCGTCGGTAACGGCGCCACTCTTCCTACTACTCATATTGGTTCTCAAACTCTCCAATTTCACACTAAGACTCTTTACCTTCGCAATATACTTGTCGTTCCTCACATTATAAAGAATCTTATTTCTGTTCGCCAATTCAACACTGACAACAATTGCTCTATCGAATTTGATCCTCTTGGTTTTTCTGTGAAGGCCCTTCCAACCGGGACCGTGATTCTTCGATGCAATAGTCCCGGTCCTCTATACTCCATGTGTCAAGCTCCTCGCCTTGAAGCCCTCACCACCCAACACTCCACCGACCTTTGGCACCGCCGTCTCGGACATCCAGGACTTCATACCATGCATCGTCTTCACCAACAGCAGCACATCCCCACCAATAAATCAGGACCCTCCCTGTGTCACGCTTGCCAATTAGGAAAAAATGTTAGACTACCGTTTTATGCTTCCACTTCAACTACTAGGAGTCCTTTTGAACGTTTGCATTGTGATCTTTGTACATCTCCTGTACCCAGCTCGTCTGGTTTTTGCTACTATCTTGTTGTAGTCGATGATTATACCCATTACTTCTGAAGTTTTCCTATTCGCAAAAAGTCTGACGTTTTTGCAATCTTTGTTGCGCTCCATGCACTTGCCCGCACACAATTCAATCTACCTATCCACTCAATTCAATGTGACAATGGCAAAGAATTTGAAAACACCAAACTTAACACATTCTGTTCTACTCATGGCATTCTATTCCGCTTCTCCTGCCCATACACATCTCAACAAAACGGCAAAGCCGAACGAGCCATTCGCACAACAAATGATGTCATTCGCACTCTCCTTTTCCAAGCATCTATGCCTCCTTCTCAATGGGCCGAAGCTCTCCACACCGCCACATATCTCATCAATATATGACCTACTTCCGTCCTAAATAATAGCACACCATTCTTCTCTCTTTTTGGCCAACATCCACGTTATGATGACCTTCGTGTTTTCGGCTGTCTCTGTTATGTCAACACCGCCTCAACCGCGAAGAACAAACTAGCCCCACGTGCCACTCGTTGTGTATTCCTCGGTTATCACTCGCGGCATCGTGGTTACCGCTGTCTTGATCTTCAAACACGTCGCATAGTCATATCCCGCCATGTCACCTTCAATGAAAACACCTTCCCGTATGCTCTCTCCAACATACCAAAGCCCACTACACCCTCCATTGATCCCTTGGATCCAAACCTACAAAACCTACCTATTTCTACCTCTCTGACACCTCCCAATATTCACGACAGCATCCCCCTACCCCAATACCAACAACTCCAACATCGCCTGCCGCGTCAGCACATTCGCCCGGTTTCTCTCCTGCGGCAGGATCCTCTCCCGCGTCGCCATCCTCTGCCGCGCCCAGCTCTCCCGCGAGCCCGGCGCCACCTCCTCCACCTCACACCACTGTCCCACCACCACCTAGCCCATGCCATCATCGCACTCGAAGCACCACCGGGCGCCTACCAGGTCCTCCCGATCGCCTAAATCTTTCAGCTCTTACATCCTCCCCTATACCTCACAACTATTTAACTTCTCTTCGTGATCCCGCCTGGCGTCAAGCAATGCAGGACGAATATGATGCGCTGATGCACAATTCGACTTGGACACTTGTCCCTCCTCCTCCCGGCGCAAACATTGTCACCGACAAATGTATTTTCTGTCACAAATACAATTCTGACGGTTCTCTTGCACGTCACAAAACCCGGTGGGTCGTACGGGGTTTTACTCAGTAGCTCGGCGTAGATTTCGATGAAACCTTCAGCTCCGTTGTCAAGCCAGCCACCATTCGAATTGTCCTCTCTCTTGCTCTCTCTCAATCCTGGCCCATTCACCAACTTGACGTCAAAAATGCCTTCCTTCATGGTCACTTAACTGAAGAAGTATAGAGCCAGCAACCCTCTGGTTTCGTTGACTCTCGATTTCCTTCTCATGTCTGTCGTCTTCAAAAATCTCTCTATGGCCTTTAACAAGCTCCTAGAGCATGGTTCCAACGTTTTGCGTCCCACGCTCGATCCATCGGCTTCCTTGAGTCAAAATCCGATGCCTCCCTCTTCACCTACCATCACGGCTCTGACACTGCATATCTACTCCTCTATGTAGACGACATCATTCTCACGGCCTCATCCTCCACTATTCTTCACCAGATAATTAACACCCTTGCTGCTGAATTTGCCATGAAAGATCTCGGTCCCTTGCATCATTTCCTTGGCATATCTGTCACACGTACACCTACAACTCTTCACCTCTCTTAGCGTCAGTATATTCTAGATGTTCTCTCTTGGGCCGGCATGAGCAATTGTCATCCTTCTCCCACACCCATTGACACAAAAGCCAAACTTCCTGCTTCGGACGGTTCTCCATATCCTGATCCCTTTCAATATCGTAGCCTTGCAGGAGCTCTTCAGTGCATCACTCTCACTCGTCCAGAAATCTCATACGCCGTTCAACAAGTATGTCTTCACATGCATGATCCTCGTGACACCCACTTCAATATTATCTAATGTATACTACGTTATCTTCACGGGACACTTGACTCTGGTCTTGTTCTCCATTCTTCCTCTTCTCACCAACTAATTTCCTACTCGGATGCTGATTGGGCTGGATGCCCGGATACACGACGATCCACTTCGGGGTTGTGCGTGTTCTTGGGAGATAATCTGATTTCGTGGTCCTCTCGTAGACAACCCACAGTGTCGCGCTCGAGTGGTGAGGCTGAATATCGCGCTGTTGCTGTTGTGGTTGCCGAAACTTGCTGGATCCGCCACCTTCTCACGGAGCTTCGCCGTCCCATTGCCACGGCAACGGTGGTCTACTGTGACAATGTGAGTGTTGTCTACTTGTCTGCAAATCCAGTTCAGCACCGACGGACAAAGCATAGTGAACTTGATATCCACTTTGTACGTGAAAAGGTCGCTGTTGGTTCTGTTCGTGTACTTCATGTACCCTCAAGCTCTCAGTTTGCAGATATATTCACCGAAGGGTTGCCTACGGCTCTGTTTCACGAGTTCACATCCAGTCTTCACGTCGGTACACCTCCCAGTTCAGCCTGCGGGGGCGTGTTAGATAGATACGATCGGATACGATCGGCTGGAGATAGTTTTGGTAGTTGACATGTAATCAACTTGGTCTCCAAGTTTACTTGTAAACCTATGTAACGTGTGCATATATATATGAGAGGCATGAGCCGAGGCAAGCCATCGAGCTGCCCGCATCTATTCCAATTGCAGTTTGTGCCATGGAGATCCACCAACAAAAGAAGCTACTCTATCCACCCACATGTGTCCATAGACCCTAGACATAATTGATAATATTGTATAAAACATTCAACCAGTCCCCCTAAACAAGGTTGAACAAACCAAGTTTCTCGTGCTAAAAGAAGATATCGCAAGAGAGAAAGTCCCGGTGCCTCCCAAGTCTAAGCAACACTACAAATGTGCGAAAATCCCTACTTTCTCATCGTATGACCGATGGCGTCTCTAGAACAATCACAACGAAGAGGATCTGACATGAAGGACTTACATGTGTAGTGTTGGGCATTGTGAGTGTGAAGGAACCTTACCTTGTGCCTTTTATTGGCTTTTATGTCTGCCCGGTTATTCAATGTTAGCACATGCACCTATTTCTTGTCAACTAGTCGTGGCCCATGTTGTACATAGCTTGCTGCCTTTACTATATAGAGCATCTTTAAGAGCATTGGTATATTTTGGCTACCCAAACTTGCTCTAGGTATAGGAGAGAGAAGGTTTGGATATAAAAAACAAATCCACTTTTCTAGTATACTGTCAAGTAATAAGCCACCTCACCGGTGCCATTAGCTTATTTGGTAATGGCGGGTCGTTACATATACCCAGAACTGGATGCTCAAAATAGGATTGTCATATTCTTTGCATATACAATCTGAATCAGTCGATATTAACATTAGGCCGATAAGAAGTAAAATCTAAAAAATAGGGAACGAATAGTTCATAATTATTACAACACAATGTTCATCAGTCAAACACAATGTAAGGAAGCAAATCAGAAAGTTCATGAAAGCCCAAATTCAAACTGAAGTATCAAATCAATGATCTTTGCCATTCCACTTCTATTTCTCCTCGATAAAATCTTCTTTAAGTTTTTTGATGAGTCTCCACACCTCAAATGTCATGGTAAACTTGTTGTCAACTCGCCTACGAGTATGCATCACCTTCCCTTGAAGTCATGGTGCTTGTCAAAATCATGGTCACGCTTATACTCAAATTATTATATTATGCAAGATCACACGAGGCGTCATGATCTGATTATTATTGTATGTTCAATGTGCTCCGAGTACATCTATAAAAATACTCCACACTTTTGCTTCCCCATAATTTTATGAACTTTTTACCTTTCTGCTACAAAAAATGAAACGCTTGCTGGGTTATCCTGCCATATTTTGAAAATGAAATAGTGTACTCACTCCGTCCTCAAATAAGTGGATGTTTAGATTTGAAATTATTCCACAAAAGAGTGTACGTCTAGATTCCCAATGCACTTTGAAGTTGAAAAAATGCTTCTCTCTCATCACACGGGATCAAGGCCAATAATATGTAATGCATGGTATCCTCATTGTCTACATACACTTAGCTCATTGGAGGTGGGGCAATTAAGGAAGAGAGATGATGATTTACATATTTCCAATGCATTATTTAATTAATTCTATAATTTGTCTTAAAATTTCTATATGTCCGCTTATTTGAGGACGGAGGGAGTACATCAGTCTTAAGCCTCATATGTCCGCTACTACCAATCAGTTGTCTTTTTTATTGCTGTTTCCGATGATCACCTCGTCAATTTGGCGTGCGGGAGGCAGCACAAGAATGAGCAACCGAAGAGCACCTCGAAAAGTCGTTAGGCGACTGGCAAGTACAGTATGAGCACATGTTATACTATTGACACAGAGGAAGCAGCGTGGATTCAACTATCGCCGTATGTCAAAAGAGGAAGCTAGCAGCTCTGGCTGTCGACGATCGCCACCCGTTGCGCTGTCTGGAACGACAACATGGCAATGCCGGGGAATCAAGGATAGATGCTCTACTACGTCGTACGCCTCCACTGTGTGGTGTAGATGAAGAACATGAACACTAACTGGAGCAGTAATAATTAACAGTGGCCTAGTGTACAGCTCAAAAGAGAAGCTTTCGTGAGGAGATTAGGAATCTACACCTGTCGAAATGTTGCTGGGACAGAGCATTACATAGACCGAGCTTCAGTCTGCTCGAGTCATGGAGCATCATGCGTAAAACTGAGCAACTTTTCCAACTCGCTGCCCTTCGGCAACGGAGAGGAAAGTCCTCGGCGCAACCAACGACGGTGGCAATTTTTCAGACAAAAAGCCAACGTATTGTCGACAGTTGAAAATGTTTGGTCGGATCGGGTCTTGTTCTTAACGTGGACTCTATCAGAGTTGCGTGACATCACCACACTCTTTCCATAACAAGAATTTTTCCAACGTTAACTTGCTCTCGATCAATCAGCCATTCAGTCAGCTCACGGGCTTTGCGTACCACGTAAGGAACTGATCTGGTGATCGCGTTTAGATCATCCCTTTTTCACCGAATTCTACCTGCTCACTCCGGCAAGATTCGACTTTTTTTTTTTTTTGCTAACAGAGGAAATACAACAGTTCTTACAGAAAGACCCAGAACATAAGGAAAAATACAACAAAGTCCACTGGATCCCGGCGACGAAGACGATGACGAAGCTGCCGTTGACGCGCCGCTGCCCAAGCTCCCCAAACCATGGATCGCCGGAGCCCACCACGAGGCAGACGGGAAGTCTCCAACACCGCCTCCGAAGAGACTACAACGAACGCCGCCAGAGCCGCCGTGAAGAACTGATGCAGCACCTCCGAACCTAACTCACCCAGATCCGCCGCTCCCGGATCTGGCCGTGGTGAAGGGAGCCGAAGAAATCCACCGATTTCCGGACTCTAGGAAGTCGCGCGCGTGACGACCATCCTCCATGGAGCACCGTCGCCGAAGGGGAACCGCGCCGACACCAAAACCTGCACCGCCAGCTCCTCCACCTCCCAGGCGCCGCCGGCCGGAGAACTACCGAACCCTACCCTATATACACACCGTGAGACGGGCTTCCCCCACCCTCCCGCCGCCGAAGCAGCAGACGGAGAGGGAGGAACCCACGCCTCAACGGCGGCGAGGATGAGATGACGGTCGACTCTCAAAAATCGCCTTCTCTGGTACTGTAGCGGAGAAAGGGGATGAGGACAACGCGCCGGCAAGATTCGACTTAATGGAGAAGATCACAGAGATATTGGTAGATAGATCGATGAACCAAACCTTCAATCCAATCAATCGGCAGATCGATTTATCATCGTTCATGCTAAAATCTATGCATTAATCTGAACCAGAACAGGAAAGCACACTATGAACAGACCCAGCAGACGCATACGCACGCATGCAGCAAGTTCAGTCTAAACAAACACCGAGCTACCACTAAAAACAGTAGAAAAAGATTCAAATTTTATCCGACGCAAGGCGCCAGGTGGAACGCCTAAGCTAAGCTAGCTAGTATTGTCCACTGGCTGCCGGCGCACGGCGGATCAGTCGAAGCGGCGGCCGCGCCAAGAGGAGACGGAGAAGAGAGCACGGTCCTGCCAGCAGAGGAAGAAGACGCCCTTCTCCTCGCGGACCTTGAACCCGTCGCAGCCGAGCCCCTGCGCCGCCCGCCGTGCCTGCAGCAGCGCGTAGTAGCTGAGCGGGACGCGGCCGAACCCGGCGCCCTCCATCCTTGCCGCCCACCGCTCGTGGCGCTCGTGCCGCTCTCGGCGCTCGCCGCCGTCGCAGGCCACGATGTTCTTGATCTCCTCGCCGAGGAGCCACCGCTCGACGCGCGCGCGCTCCACGGACCCGCGCGGCGCGCCCACCTCCAGGCAGTCGAACAGCGCCGCGTAGTAGTTGAGCGCCTCAACGAACCGCTCCGTCAGGCCCGGCGTGTTGTGGCTCGCCTCCTGCTCCGTCACCACCATCACCTTCGGGGATAGGCCCCAGAGCGCGCCGAGGAACGCGTCGGCGCGGGAGGTCGACGGGGACAGCAGGCCCGATGACTCCGGGCTGCCGCGACGCCTCTCCTTGTCTCCAACGGCAATGGCGGCGGGTGAGGAGGTGTCATCGTCGGTGGCGAGGAGACGGTGGAGCTGGAGGCTGGAGGTGATGGCCAACGCCTCGCCGGTCTTTACGCGGAGGGACTCGACGTCGAGGGCGTCGAGGCGGGTGACCACGGGGTTGAACTGGAACGGCACGTCGAGGCGCTCGGCCTCCTTGGTGAGCACCATGGCCGTCTGGGAGAGCAGGTCCTTGTGCTCATGCACCGCGGTGAGTCGGAAGTGCGGCGGGCCCTCGGGTCGCGCGGCGAGGAGGTGGAGCAGCTCGAGCCACTGCGTGGCGTCGGCGCCGCCGAGGTCGATGACGTGGACGATCTTCTCGGACTCCATGGCCTCGAGCACGGCCTGGTTGGCGGCGGCGCCGGCGAGGCGGAGGAACGGGCAGAGGTCGAGGAAGTGGCGGCGCGCGACGGCGACCTCGGCGGGCGTGGGCGCCGCGCGGGGCAGGAGCAGCGCCCTGCAGAGGCCCGGCCACGCACGGAGCGCGCGGCGCGCCAGCGCCTCCGCGAACGCCGCGGCCACGCGCTGCATGGCGTCGCCGTCGGGGGACGCCAGGAAGGCGATGTGCTCGAGTGCGGCGTTGGCGGCGTCGAGGCGGCCGGCGGCGGCGGCCGCGGCGCAGTTGAGGAGGAGGTGGATGAGGCAGAGGCCGCGCTCGTCGGAGCGGAGCTCCCGCAGCATCCACGGCGGCGTGGAGGCCGCGGCCGTGTTGGCCGGGTGGAGCGGCATGTTGGAGAAGTTCTGCAGCGGGGAGGACGTGACCGACGAGGAGGAGCCTTCGTCCTGCTGGTGGATCATCAGCCTCGCCAGCGCTACGACCCGAGCAGAGAGCTTCCCTATGCTAGCAAAGCTGCTTCCTTTCTTTCTCTCAAACTCTTTCACCACGGGTTCTTGGGTGTGGATGAGGATCGATGATATATACGGCTCCCGAAGTGGTATGGCCTCACGGGCACAGGCGCATTTGAGGCCCTTTGAGGTTCTCTGCCACAGCAGCTCTCTCAGAGTGGTGAATAGTTGGAGACCTGCGAAAGCCTGCGTACTGCAAAGAGAAATCCAATTAACAAACTAAGCAGCCTTAAATAGACGGCATAGAAGAAAGAGAGATGGAGAGAGGACAAAAGAGGACAAGCAGAGAAGAACAAAGGGCAGGACCCCAAGCGAGTGGCAACAAGCTCCAGAAACAAAACTACGACGATTCCCTCCGGCCAAGGATTTCTCAATCAGGACAAGAGGAAAATCAAGGCCATTTATTTCTGCACTACTATCGTGTGTCACTGGACTTTACTGTATGTAGCAATAATCCACAGAGGCTCATCAGACTAGCAGGGGCAGGAAGGCAAGCAGCCAAACACAGCATCCTTGAAGGAGAAAAATACGAAAAGAGCAAGAGAAATGCTCGCTCACCTCAAGGAGAAGCTAAGCCAGGAACAGCAGCTGGTTTCCTAGGGCAAAGGGATCTTTCGATTCAAATATAGAAGAAGCAGCAGCAGCTGGGAGAGAGATGGTGTGTGAACTGGTAGCTGGGAAAGAAGGAAGGGGACGAGGAGAAGAGCAGGGGAGCGTTTTGGAGTGTTCCGTCCGTCGGCGACAAAAAAGTGGAGGTGGAGGCTTTTGTCACCATCGACCGCGCTTGTCGTCTGTCTTCTACCCGCGTGAGCCGACGCTCGTCTTTGGCATGGAGCTTGGCGACGGAGGAATTTTTCTGAAAGAGTGCACCGTCCCCCTTCTATTCTCCCGTAATGAAATCATATTCAGATAGACAAGGTTAGGTGGCAAACTCCTTAATTTGTCTTTGCTCTCGCTTTCCTGGTATCTTTCTCTTGTTTGTTTTGGCAAAGGGGATCTCATCCTAACTCTACGCACCAAAGATAATTAGTATGTCATCACTATATAAGCACATGATTACTCCCTTGCCTCCACCATTGTGTTAATATATGTCAGCTTCATTCAGGACAAGCCTCATATATAGGTGCATGGGGACACATATTTGAAACAAACTTACATCTTTTTCCATTGGATTCATACGCATGTTGTCTACATATATGAAAAATTTTGGTGCAAAAGAATCATATTCGGAGCCATAGAAAAGAACTTAATTGAAGACATAATAAACAGAAAAGGTAAAAAATCCCTAAATATATATTTCTTCTCTAGCCCAAAATATAAACTTTTTCTTAAGAGATAATGTACATAATGTGTATATGTATTTATATACCAAATTTGGTAATGTTTTGAGACTTAGAAGTATGGTTTTAAAAAATTCAGCTTGTTGAGATTGCATGCGGGACCCACATGTAAACAGTACTGCAGTCACATATGACAAATAAAACATATATAAGGGTCTTTTCAAAAAAATACAACACCACATGTTCGTGTCAGATTGATTTGAACCTATTTACACCCCAATACAGGTTGTAGGACCATGGTTCCCCATTTTAAACTTATAGGACCAATCTGCGCATCTTATACAAGTTGTGGGATCTCGGGTGCATATTGCTTAACGAAATAAGGTAGACAAGGTTAGGTGGAAACAAGATCTCATGCTCCTTGATTTGTCTTAGCTTAATGGGACCCGTGGCGTTTAGGCATTAGCATACTCCTTGATTTGTCTTAGCTTATTTCTGGTATTATTCTTTGTTTGTTATGGAAACAGGATCTCATGCTAAGTCTGTCTATGCACAAAAATAATTAGTATGTCATCAATGTATAAGCACATGATTACTTCCTTGCCTCCACCATAGTGTTACTATATGTCAACTTCATTGACAACAAGGCTCATACGTGTTAAAAGTTCTTTCGAATTTTATACTCCCTTCGTTGCTAAATAAGTGTACTCCTAGTTTGGTTCCATGTCAAACTTTTTGAATTTGACAAATTTTATAAAAAATTATAACGTTAAATTAGTACATTATAAAACTACATTTTCATATACACTTATTAATATTAATTTAATGTTATAAATGTTACAATTTTTTAGTATAAAGTTGGTCGAACTTCTAAATGTTTGACTTAGATAAAAGTAGAAGTACCATTATTTAGAGACTGATGGAGTATGCCATTGCATGGGGACGCGTATTTATGGCACCTAAGCTCCACTGAACTCAGGTGCAAAAAGATGAATTTTTTAATTTGTGTTTGAATAAAATTTGGATATATTTCCGTTGGATGCATATGCGTGTTTTCTACATATATGCAAATTTTTTGGTGCAAATAGTCATATTCTGAGCTACAACAAAGGGAAAATAACAGTTTTTCCCTTTTTGGTTGTCGCCCAAAATACAAAAAAATAGACGAAACTTGTGGCGTGTGCAAAATTCAGTTTCTTTTTAGACTTAGAAGTATGGTTTTCAAACATGCTGCCATCAATCCTACGCCGCTAGGGGAAAGAGGAGAGAGACGCTGCCGCCGCCGTCATTGCTCGGATTGGCCCTCGGCAGCGATGAAGGGGAGGGGCCGGTGATGGGGGCATATGTGGTTCCCGCGTGTCCGCTCGGAGAGGGAAACAGTAACCCATTTTACATAAACCATAATTTCACATAGCACCACAAAATTTCAAGAAGATTTTGACCATAGGGTTTTTCACTAGTATATACTTAAATTGTTGAATAACATTAATTGGCCAACTATTTTATGGTTCAACATGAACAACGACCTAGGGTCCACCTTGCGATGAATGAAACAAAACATCGATCCACGACGAGTATCAAACCGTTTGAAACCACCAATGTAAAGAAGAAAATTGTTTAGATAAAATGATGAGTACTGGCCGAACAAATCATAGCGACTGCGAGGTGCGCGGGTGGATTAAACAATTTTCGCCGATCGAAAATTTGTTTAGCTTAGCTTGATCGAGGCGCGGCCACTCGGGTAGATGCGCCATCTAGGCAAGATTTGTCACGGTAAGATCACGCCTTGTTGTAGGCATAGAACTAATACAAGTCGGAGTAGTATATACTCTCTTTGTTTCTAAATATAAGATATTTCACATGTTGATTATATACGTACTGAAATGTGTAAACATACGTATTAAAACGTGTTAAGATAAATATGAATTTGAAAACGTTAAAACATCTCATTTTTGGAACCTACTTCGATACTGTTGTCGAGTTATCTGCTTTCGTTCAGTCGTTGCCTTGTTTTTCTTTAGGCTTCGCTGGCACAGCTATGCCACGTTTGCCTTTGCTATTCTGAGTGAGGACCGACCTTGTGCACAGCAGTGGACGACGATAGCTTTTGGCGCACCCAACTAAATGGGCAGCAGACCCGACATACGACCCTCTTGTCGCGACGCAGCGGGAGGACGGAATAAAGGAGCACGGCGTGTCCCCGTTATTCCTCCGCCCCGCGCAACGCGACGAACGGCGCCGCAACCCAACAAGAAACGCCATCACTCCGCTCGTCCTTTCTTTGAAAAACAAAGCAAAAGCCCACGCGCTAGCGGCCCAAAAGATAGAGAGAGAGAGAGCAAGCTCAACCTGGGCGTGGCGTCTACTGTTGCATCGTTCTTGGACGGCGACGATGAAATTATTATTTTGTACTACCGGGTGGCCAGCTAGCAGGGCAAACAGTGATCTTCTTGTCCGGTCTTGGTGTCTATTACAGAAAATAACGTCTGAAAGCGAAGGTTTATGTAATGTAGCTAGGACTAGTACCAAATGATGAAATAACGTTGTTTTGTTTAGAAAAAAGTCCATTTTCAACCTTAAACTCGTATATATTTAGCGGATCGAACCCTGAAATTGAAACCCCCATGGTTTGCACGCTGAAGTATCACTTCTTGGTCTAAATCTAACCTAGGAGCGGTTGCACTCGGAAGCAACAAGCCCTACCGTGATTACAGGTTACTCTCACTTATTGTGGCATCCGGGTGTCAATTTATTTCTTTTGTTCAATCTTGAATCCATCCTGATCAAGCAACATCATCAGCAGCAAGCACGCAACACACGAGAGGAATCGGGGTAGCGCAGGGGCCGACCTGCATGCACTGCCGCATGACGCGGCCCGACAGCTCGGCCATGATGGCGCCGTGGGAGCGACAATGCTCGTAGGTCGCACGCAGACAATTCACGACACCGCGGTCGCCACGTAGTGTAACAAGTGCGCTCGGCATGGCCCGCGGGACGTTCCTATCGGGGGTCACCTAGAGACGGCAACGACGACCAGGGACGAAGAAGAAAACCTCGATGACGTCCATTCTAACGACCGGCTCGATAAGGGAGCACCCCTAGCAAGCACGAGTTGTCGCTGCCACCCCGCATCTCTTCTCTGGCGGCCGCCCCGCACCAGCGAGAAGAGCATGGAGAGCTATAACGGAACCAGCGTGCCGTCGCCGCCCGTCGTGGAGAGCTCGGCCACCGTGAACGCGTGATTCCTTGAGGTGGAGGACGTCGTGTCCGTCGTGTCCACCATGTGCCCCTAGGAGCTGTGGTGGCCTGCCACATCCAGGTCGCGCCTGTTCCTCCCTATCCCGGTGTATGCCAGGTTTTGAGATGGCGGTGAGTGATGGATTAGGATAGGAGATGAATATGACATGCGTTACCGTCTAGTCAGTGACTCAATGGGTATTTTTGGCCAGCTTTGCAATTTTGAATTTTATTTTTTTCTCTGAAAAACGGTTCCACGATTTAAGTTAGACCGGGATTCAATACTTAAGAGTGCAAACGGATAGTGATTTCGACTTGAAGGTCCGATGACCTCACCCAATTCGAGGTTTAAAATGGACGTTTTACTTTTGTTTGGCGGAGGGAGCATAATCATCGCTCGTACACAAACTAGAAACTAGTCATCCACGTTTATTTGGCTGGCCGTCCTGCGACGACGAGGCGTCCTGCTTTTTGCATTTTTCCCACGTATATTCAACAAAAACCACATACAGAGTACACGGAAAAACAACAAGCATACAATACGTAGAGGAAAACGAAACCAGAAGCATCGAGAACACCGACCACGCCGGCGTCGGAGACGAAGACGACCACCTTCCATCTTGCCGCTGTCAGGGAACACTTTGCCCTATGAGAGACGCTGCCATGCCCGTCCGCCGCGCCGCGGCGGAGCTTGAGTCGATGAACGGCCGGGGCGAGCGCCCCCCTATCCCAGCCACACCACCTTGCCGGAGTCGCCTTCGGAGCCGCCGCCGGAAGAAGTCGAGGATCCCGGCGAGCCCAGGGTTCCGACCGATTCCGCCGCCAGGACGGAGACCGCCACACTGGATCTGGCAGGGGAACGAAGCACGGCGCGGATCCACCGATCCGCGGGTGCCAGGGAAGCAGACGCACCAGCCCGGAGCTCCACCGAGCGCCGCCGCCGGAGAGGACTCGCGCCTGCAACAAAAACCACACCAGCAACACCACCGCCTCCACGGCGCCACCGGTTGCCCCAAAAGAGCCTCCCTTATCTACACACGTGAAGCGGGGATCCCCCACCCTCCCGCCGCCGAGGCGGCCGCCGGAGGGCGAGGGATCCGACGGATCGACGGCGAGGAGGTGGATCGACCGGGTGAATCTAAAAATCGCCCTGCCGAGGCGTCCTGCTTCATCCACATTTTCTGCTTGCCTGAGCGGATAAATACAACCGTACGTATTGCCGGAATTCGGTAACTTATCAGTGACCGATGCGTGCTTATCCGCATTCCGCATTGCCAAGTGCCTGTGCTTTCCCTTGACCTTTTTCAGTTTTTTTTTTTTTGGCATTTCTGTGCTTCTCGATCGGGGCAGTTTTCGCAACACCATCTACACGACGCAATGCAGTTCATGCTGCGTATGTGACTTTGTAAAGTGCAACTTGTACGGACTTGCACGATTTAGCAAAGATGCTAACCACTCGCTGCCTGTCCGAGCGCCTAAATTTGACCAGACCGGACGAAAACAGAAAAAAAAAGTGAAAATCCTCAAAGCCGGCCGGCAGTTAGGTAGCTAGCTGGCCAGGAAACTCAGGAAAAAAGTACCACGGCTGCACACGCAATGCATACGTTTGCTACTCGTCACGCTAGCTAGGCGGCTCTGTGATAATCGTGGATATCCAGATCGAGCAGGATGTCTTGGCTTGTTCCCCTGTTTGTTTGTTTGTTTGTTCGTTGATTTTGGAGGATTCGGATTAGTCTACGACTCTACTTATGATGCCGCTATTTTTTTATACGGTTTGACTAATGCCATGTCCAATATAATCAAACTGTTTCGTTGTGTTCTCGACACAAGACTCCAATTCGTTATTCTCAATGGATGCAGTTTCACTACGGGAAACAGTCAAGACGCCGACGGCCCCTGCCGTCGGGGAAAGGCCGAAAACCGTCGGCGTAGGGGTAGGCCGACGGTGGCTGTCGGCGTATCCCCGTCGGCGTAGCCTAGCTGCCGTCGGTGTAGAAAAGCCGTCGGCCTATGAATTGGCAAAATTTTGTTTAAATTTTTTTTTCAAATTTTTTTCCCAATTTTTTTAATTGTTTAACCACTTAATCGCACTAGAGACACATTTATCTCTAAGCATTCTTAATTCCAATCTTAATTACTCGCTTCTACTAACACTTCCCCACAGGTCACCCATCCTCAGACTACTCAAGCCCCAACACGCTTAACTTCGTAGTTCCTTTCCTATAAGCTACCTAGAAACAACAGATGCTTTACTGACAATAGTATGCTATCAATCCTATTAACCCATAGACTATGATGTCACACACCTTTATTTTATGAATACAAATAATTATTTAAATAAAAAGAAATGAATCATTAATAATAATCTTGAATTAAAATATTCTTGAATTTAAATAATAATTAACTTATTTGCCTTTTTCCATTTAATATTGAATAATTCATATCTACAAATCCGTAAATCGAAATTTGACAAATAATATGCCTAAATCGATTAGAAAAATGAGAGAAATCCAAATATGACATCCATATCATCCATAACCCAACTCTTGACAAATTTCCCTCCGCCTTGTCCAATCAGGGAGTACCACGCTATAAGTGCATGTAAACTCCCTAGAGAGAAGTGGATGCCGGTGAAGCAGGTCACACCCCGGAGTGCAATCTTTGTCATCCAAAACCCATAACACACTTTTATACACATGGTATGGCACCCACTAGCTTGTGGTGGGAACCCGACGCTCCGGAGCCCCACTCCGGTGAAACCCTAGCCCCGTTGGAGAAAAACCAGACTTATACGAATACAGCCGGTACCGGCGTCAAAATGGGGTAGCAAAGTGTATCTAGTAGCTTGGTTGTGTTAGGGTGGACCCTAGGAAGTCCCAAAATAATGGTATGACCCAACTCTTGACAAGATTCCCTCATGTTTGTCCGATCTGGGACTTTCAGGCTATAAGTCATGAAACTCCCTAGAGAGAAGTGGATGCCGGTGAAGCAGGTCACAACCCGGAGTGCAATCTTTGCCATCCAAAAACCCATAGCACACTTGTACACACATGGTATGGCACCCCCTAGCTTGTGGGTGGGATCCCGACGCTCCGGAGCCCCTCTCCGGTGAAAACCTAGCCCCACTAGAGAAAAACCAGACTTATACGACTAAAGCCGGTACCGACGTATAAATGGGGTAGCAAAGTGTAACTAGTTACTTGGTTGTGTTATGCTAAGCCCTAGGAAGTCACAAGACAAAGTTATAACCCAACTCTTGACAAGATTTACTCATGTTTGTCCGATCTGGGACTTTCAGGCTATAAGTCATGAAACTCCCAAGAGAGAAGTGGATGCCGGTGAAGCAGGTCACACCCCGGAGTGCAATCTTTGCCATTCAAAACCCATAACACACTTGTACACACATGGTATGGCACCCCCTAGCTTGTGGTGGGATCCTGACGCTCCGGAACCCCTCTCCGGTGAAAACCTAGCCCCGTTGTAGAAAAACCAGGCTTATATCCACATGGTATGGATCCTGACACACATGGTATGACATCTACAACCCAAAACACACTTGTACCCACTTGGTATGGCACCACCTAACTTTTGGTTGGATTCCGACGCTCCGGAGCCCCTCTTCGGCGAAACACTAGTTTGAACATGGAATTTTTTGTCCTTGCTCATGGATTTTTTTTGAAGAATATAGTTTGAACAATGTGTATGATGATGTAGATCTACTTCTCCTCTTCGAAACGAGCCAAAGAACATCGAAATCCGAGTTCCAATGCAAAAGTTATGCTCAAAAAGGTGAGTAAGTAAAAAAAAACAGAGCTAGGCCGACGGCATGCCGTCGGCGTAGCCAAAAAAAGGAAAAATCTAGGCTGGCATGGTCGGGGTCTACGCCGACGGCCCCGACATTTGGCCGTCGGCGTAGGTCCTGGCGGTCGGCATCTTGAGTCTTTCCCCTAGTGTTTTTCAACGCCAAGTGTTTATAGCTAGTACTAGTATATGCGTGTTCAACTGGTTTAACATCTGGCGACCCTTCAGAGACGCAAACTGATTACTGAACAATCAGTCGCCCATGTCTGTCTCATACTACCACGCACCAATGAGACTGCACGCCATGCTATATATAGTCAACGCGTAAATCACACGCGGAACTGTTAGGAAATTGATACTACCTCCGATCCATATTAGTGGGCACAACTTTGTCTAGATACACATGTATCTAGTCTAAATACTTAACTATATACATATGAATTTAGACAACCTATGCCCACTAATATGGATCGGAGGGAGTACCATATACATTAGTTTTTCACGTGAATAGGTACTGGATGGAAGAGAAGGACATGCATGGCTTGATATCATATAGTTTTCCTGATTCGCTGTTTACACGTGGGCCCGGCCCGTTTAATTAATCAATACTGTACTAATATCAGATCGAAATAATATGATGCAAGGACGCATAATCCTTGAAGCAAATCTTTCCGCACGATATCCACGCAATGGCCACTATCGCACAAGCCAAATTTTGGTACCACGAGTCGACGTCGTAGGTCAGATCGACAGCACTCAGCCTGATTGGCACGCTAGCTAATCTTTTTTGTCGGTACTACTTACTGGATGCCGTTATGCAAACCAGTGAAGATCTGTTAGCGTAGCGATGGGGTGATGCACCAAATGTCAAAGGCGCCACATCTTTGGTCCACCGGTAATGCAATGCATTAATATTGTAAGTCAGTGCAGCAAACGTGGTTAGCTTATTCTTTCCAGCTCCTAGCTCTAGCTTGTCATGCACCTCTACCAAAACAACTGTAGCAGTACCAAAAAAATATATGCTCTTTTATGAAAAGGTCAATCAGTTTATTGATCATCGATAATAACGATACAAATAATTTTAAAAGTACTAAAAATTACGGTTTGTGTTGCGCTAGGTTACGTGTTAAGAGTTATCCGCGAATAATCCGGGCCTATAAATAAAACCACTTGTGGTAGACTAGACGAAAGTTACGTTAGATATAATATCCCACTGGAAAACGGCGGTGCTGCTGGCAGGGGCGTCGGATAGGTGGACGTTCGTGATTTGATATGGGGAGTGCCCGGGTAAGCATGCCCGCGGATATAGGCGTTGATCATTGAAATGTGTTACAAAAAATTATCTAATCGTGTATATGCATAACAATTACAAATAGTTTTTTCAAACCACCAAGCGACGACCACAATCACTCGAGCAAGCCAAAGGCACGCCGCCGTCCTCACCCCTCCCTTACCGGAGGCAGGTAAGCAGGGCCGGCTCTATATTTTGCGAGGCCCTAGGGCAAAGTTGAAAAATTGGCCCTAAGGTAATATATATACACATATCTAAATATATACACGCAAAATATTAAAACTCCTTTTTTGTCTTTTTGTGATTCAGTGAGTTGATTCCCTCGGCATCGTCTTTTTCTTCTCAGCAACAGACTTATGTTTCGGCATTGTGACACCTAAAGTTGTAAAGAATCATCGCATTAAGGGGAATAGGGCAATATGTGAAGCTGCAGCGAACGATGGCGGCCGAGGCAGAGGCGTAGGGATTGGGCGATCCGACCTCCACTCTAGGCGCAAGCGGCCGACGCGTCGCAGTCGAATAGACCAGATCACTGTCAATCGACGAGGCTGCGTGCAATGTTGCTTTTCCTCTCCGATGGCCTATTGAGCTGAGCCCTTTACAAAGTTATTTTTTTTCATCCCATACATAGAAAGTAGTAGGTGTACATATGTGGTGATGGGCCCCTCCCAGACGTGGCCCCTCGTGCGTTACACAAGGTCGCCTAGGGTCAGAGCCTGCCATGCGGGTAAAACTTATCGTAGTACGGCTTGTTATAGTACAGAATGGAAAGTTGTTGTACCAAGACACTAAAGGATCAGCGCATCAGAGCAGCAACCATCGTCAATGATGAAAACATAGATCGGAATATTCAGACCTGCAACCACATGAGCAAACACGAAAACGGACCGGATGTCAGGACATCCGGTCTGACTTCAGAATGTCGCCACTGCCACCCATTTCAAAGAAGACACTGAAAAGCTAAAAAAGGAATGGCAAGGGACCTCGGTCCGCCGCACCTCCTAGTCCCAAGGGTTAATGGGTCTCTCTCTCAAAAAAAAAAACATGGCGGATGGGCAGCTTTGCCGTTAAGAGGGACGGACCCTAGATCTTACAATCCTTACCGGTTCGGTTTGTTCATGTAGTCATTGTCTACATGTCACATACCTCCGATCTTGTGGTTGGGACGTAATTGTAGCACTAAATTCTAAAACGACAGATTTATCCTGATTTGGAGTATACATCAAAGTAACATGTATGTGTTGGTGAGATGCATTAACTGTCACACTCGTAGCTAATGTGATTCACGAGAGTGACACTAGAGTTATCCGATGGAAAAAGAACAAAATGAATCAAAAAAATAAACATGAAAGTAACATGTATATATAAATCTTTCAGTTTCACTGTGTATATCTAATCGGAGTTCGTAAGTCAGATGTAAATTGCGCGAAGGACACTAGACCTTGAAAGATTCGGAAAAACAAATAGGCATTCTATTCTCGGAGACAAGGCATTATTACTCTTCTCAGGGGTTGAAAAGAACTGAATTTAACCAAGCAGCAGAGACAAAACATAACAATCGGACATGTTGTTTTGGCTTGTAGCACCATCTAGTCCCATTATGGAAACTGCATGTCAAAAAATTATGAAATAAATTTTCGAGTGTACCTCTGAACATTTTATGCCGACACACAAGTTTCGTGAAAAAAATAATGTGTTTGTGTTCTGTATAAAAAGACAAATTCGGCGCTCAAAAATGACTTTTTACTAGACATGCTTTTGTCTTTTTTACACAGGGCACAAAAAATGTCTTCTGTTGACGAAGTTTTGTGTGCCTTCATAAAATGTCTATATGTGCACCCGAATTTTTTCAGAATTTTTTGGCATTGCGAAAATTGTTTTTTCATAATAGGAGCATCTAGTCCCACAACCCAAAATGGATTTCCGATAATAATAGCCATATAACCTACTAAAGGCACCGAATAGAGTGTACGGCACAATGCAAGTCTGGCAGGCTTCCGCTAAACATGAACGTCTACGGTCAACACCAAAAAAAATGTATGGCAATTTGCAAAACGTACACACAGAGGGTAGCGAGGACCTGAACTTGTAAGCGACACACCTCCACCAAAAGCGTCCAAAACTGCCATCATTTTGAACGTATCGCGGCCTTCTCACTCTCATTTGCCCGGCGGGGAAGAGGACGAGCCAAAACCACTGAAGTGGAGACGAGAGAAGCTAGCGTCCAGGAGTTCCCGTGCTCACTCCGTATTTTTTTAGAAAAATATGTTTGTTTTAAATTGATTTGATATAAGTGTGCGGTATTTTATATATGCGTTTGTCCAGTAGATTGTGCCGTGCGGCTGCCCTAATATAAGACGGCTGTTGGAGAACTCTTGCGCTGTACGGTGGCCTATTTTAGGGGCTGCTGTTGGAGATGATCAGTTTTGGTGCCCAAAATATTTAAAAAAGTTGTGCTGTATATTTTAATTATAATTGTTTTTTCTGCCCAAAAATATATCAGCTATTGGAGATGCTCTTTAGCTCTACTCTTCCGGTACAACTTTTTCTTGAAAAAACATCGTGGAACTGAACTATGGCGGTGGCCTGAGGTGCTATTTTCCAACTCCAAATGCCCTGGACCAACCAACCACGGTGGGAATTTTTTGTGGAAGTTCAGACAAAGACCAACATTTTGTCCGATTTTACCCGACGTTGAATTTCACCAGATTTCTTGAAATGTTGGATTGGATCGAGTCTAGTGAAACATAATGGTGTCCCATGATGGCACTACATTAGTGACAAGAAATATTTCAACACCACTTACATTTTCTCGATCAGTCAACTAGTCCGCTCATGAGTTTTACGTAACACGAAAGGAACTCATCCGATACCGTTTTAATCCTCCCCTTTTCACCAGATGAAATATACCCTTTTCGCTACGACTCGATTAAAAATGGACACATCAATGAATCCAATCGTCAGATCACTTCACGTGTCCCGCTAAAATATATGCCTTAATCGCAACCAAATTGGATAGGCACACCATGTACATATTTTGCAAGAGGATAGGTGTCCCAACTCATATGCAAAGAAGACCCCAAACAACAAAACAAAAATCACCAAGCACACCGAGCCGGATGTATGCATACGCAGAGACAAACACCAAACGAATGCTAAAAAAGCAACTGTCGCAAGGTCTTATTGCTTACACGCTTTGCGGATCAGAGAAGAAGTGCACCCCTAACGGCCGATTTTCGGTAACAAAGAACTTTTAGGTCTTGTGCTAATATAATATGTATGCACTTTGTTTATTGTCCTTTCTGTAGTGTGGTCTTTAGACATATATGATGGCTTTTCCATGGCTCTGGAGTTTTGTAGGCCCTAAATCTCATGGTCCCTAGGCTCCCCGAGTTTAAGACGAGTAAATTTTGCCTTACTCGTCTATTTGCTTCCATGCCATGGAGCTCTTTTTTGGTCTCATGGTAAGAATTTCCACAATGTGGCCATTGTTTGTCCCATGGAGACCACAACAACCAAAAGAAGCTACTCAATCCACCATCATGTGTCTATAGACCCTAGACATCAATGGTAATAATGCATAAAACATCCATCTAGTCCCCAAAACAAGGTTGAAGGAACTAAGTTGCTCGCATGGAAACATAATGTAGCAAGAGAGAAAGTCCCGATGCCTTACAAGTCTAAGCAACACTACAAATGTGGTAAAATCCCCACTTTCTCATTGTATGACCGATGTTGTCTCAAGAACGATCACAACGGAGGGGATTTGACATGAAGGACTTACATGCAGAGGCCACACGACTGCAAAAAAGGTTCTCCAAAAACGACGCCTCCAAGAAGGAAACTGTGCACCAACACTAACATCGTCGTCGCCTGATCGTAGATCATGGGTTTTCACCCTGAAAAGTCAGATTGAACTCCAGGCAATGCCTTCAACAAGGGAGACGAATAGAGATCTGTCATTGCCATATACATCCAGTAAAGGTCAGACCTAGGGTTTGCACCCCGAAAGTTGAGACTTTGTGTCCAAACAGCACCACCAAAAAAAAGTCTCCATGTGTCGCCGCCCTACTTGTTGAGACTGCTGCAAAAACACCGATCGTGCGATTCATAGTCTTCACCATCCAAACTCGCCTCCATCATCACTTGTAATCTCGAACTTGACAAGAGTCACCGAGATTCACTAGTCATCTGCCACAACCATTTCCCCATCATCATTAGCACCACGCTAATCGCAGGAAAATATGCCATGCCGTACCGGGGGCGGGGGAGTGGAAGAGAAAGGGGAGTGGGAGGGAAAGGAGGGGGTGGCCGACGGCTGGGACGGTATGGTTCCCCCAAGACGGCCGACAAGACTTGTTGCTCATGCCGTTTGTGGGGGGGGGGGGGGGGGGGGGGCTAACACAAGCGTCCAAAACCCCATGAATTTGAACCGCTGCCTTCCCACTCGCATTTGCCAGGCGGGGAAGAGGCCGAGCCAAGCAGTGAAGATGAGACGAGAGAAGCGTCCAGGAGCTCGTAAGCAAAGGAAATGCAGAGAGAGAACAAAACGGGAGCACGGCCCGTGGTGCCAATCCATATACAAACATCCAGAAATAGATAGGGATCGATGGGGACGTGAGAAAGAAAGGAACAAGAGGGGAGGAAACAAACAGGGCACGCTCCGTCGCGGACTGTCGGTTTCCCGGTGTCTCTTTGGACGCATCGCAGGCTCTCGGCTTGATTTCAACACCTGCTTTTGGAGCGTTGCCGCGTGCTATGACCCCGTTGTTTGGAGTTTGGACGCACGCTATCCATGGAGAATCCACGACGGGAACACGAGCGTAGGAACAACGGCCACGGCCAGCCTCCGACCAAAAAACCAAAGGGAAAACCGCAAGGGTGTAAGTAAGGTGAGGTGGCTCTGCTCTGGCTGGGTCTATGTGCATTTTGTTTGGACGTCGGAGCGTTTCGATTTGGACCTATCCTCTCCTGAATGCAGACAACCTTGCTTGTGTATGGAGCTGGACTTCTGGTGGCGCTTATATGGCCTGGCATGGCGTGACGGGGACCGGTGGTAGGGGTTGGTTTTCGCTTGGAAGCATGCGCCAAAGCAGTATGGTATGCGATTCTTTACCATTTTTTCTTGTCCGCCCGTGCACCTTCAAACATTCAAACATCCAAAACAATGGCTAACAATGGTTACTTCATTGTCAGTTCTTAAATCTGGATTACTACCACTGGTAGTAGTTAGTAGTACAAGGACCGTAGAAGGAGTACTAGTCTAGCAATAGTAAACCTCGACAAAGAATAGGTATGCCACCTGTGCGTTTTGGACCCAAAAAACATATGTGCTTACGGGCTAATGACGAGATGATGGGAGGGGAACTATGGAACCTGATACGGGTGATGCCACCGCGCTAGCCGTCCAGAGCCACCGTCGTGTTATTTTTCTTGTGCTCCGAATCCTAATCCTGTTTTACCATATATGGAGTCCTACCGGAATAAGTCATGTCTACAACTCCGTTTCGTGTCCGCCAAGACAGAGAGTTGTTTGCCCCCCATATATAGCTAGAGGTAGTCATAGAATATATCGTGAGATTGAGAGAGATCCACCAGATCCATAGCACGAGAAGGGTTTGTTCTCTCGTGTATTGTAATACTCCTCCGATTATAGTTATACGCCTTTGTGCGTTCGTGGTTTTCTCCCATAAGGGTTTCCACGTTAAATCTGTGTTCTTGTTCTTTGTGTTTGATCTATTTTTGCTGCGCTATCGTTTACAACAAGTGGTATCAGAGCCGAAGGTTTCGGCAATCCGCTGCTCCAGGAGACTTTTCGCTGCGCTCCCGGGCAGCACGGCGCAGCTTCGTCGATTGGATCAACAGCCGCAGGTGGCGTCATCAAGCAGCTTCAACAAAGATCGAGCCACACGTTCTGGGATCAGATCTAGAAGACGGAGGTTTCTTAGTTGCATCGGCGTCTCATGCGCTGCCTTTGGCGATGCATCCGCTGCAGTTATCCGTCCGTGCACAACCTGGTACGACTTCCAATCCACGGCTGTTCGTATCTGTCCTCTATTCGGTATCTATTCCGTGCAAGGCTGGGCAGCCGTGAGTCACTTGGAGTACCAAATCGATCCAATGATCAAGTCCCCAGGTGGAGCTTTTCACGTGAAGGTGTAGATCAGTTTTTTATATCTCTAATTGCTACATCCACCCAATCCCAATTACCAAGTGCTATCTATCCAATTATTTGCTCCGTATAAATAATTTCTTTTGGGATTTTTTTTCTGTTGCTTGGCTTGTACTACTTGTGCATGGATTTATCTGCTTATGTTATGAAGTATGATCTTCCGTTGTTGGACCGTGACACAAGGTTTACCCTATGGCAAGTTAAGATGCGAGCGTTGTTGGCGCAAGCCGAAGATGCAGATTATTCTAGCACAGATGGACAAAAGTGAATAATTTATTTTCAGCTCGAGCATTGACCCGTGCTCTATCCCGGTCCCAATACCGGTTCTACCCGCGCCACCTATGTTCGATGATTTGCCGCTGAGATGATCATCGTTTTTTGATAGTTTTCAGAGGTGGAGTTTGTTGAGTTGTACTGCAGTTTGGGCTCAACGTTAAGGCGATTTTATATGCGGCGTTCTACGACGACTCGTTCGTTCATTGGGTTATCATATTTGAAGGCTGGAAATTCAAGTAAGTTTTATAATTGTTCATATTTAATGGAATTTTCATGGGAGATGTTATGGATGCAAATTCGAGATGTTATATTGCTGCAATTTTATGAAGAACACAATAAAAATTATGGAGGAGCTGATTATTTAAGCCTGTTGGTAGCCAGCATTTACTCTTTTCTCTCCAGTTTTTTGCTGTTATGCATGTGAAGGTTTTTTATTCAGTTCGTGATGAGGATCAGTAGTGGTGCAAGGAGATTTGTTTTCTGCTAGATACTACAACATTTAGTACTGTTCAGTTTTCGGTACAATTCAGTTGTCTTTACTCTTTCAAGAGGGGTCTATTGCAGAGTTGATACTCCGTTGCATGTAGAGAAGGTTCTTTCATCCGACAGTTGTTCTATAGGGACAAAATTTTGACCATGTCATGGATTTTTCATTACCGTCGGCAGTTTTTTGGTGTACGTGATGCCATCGTACCATATGCTCTTGCATGAGTATTATTTGTCGAGGTTTGTGCTTTTCAGATTTTGGTAGCACGTTCAGATTTCATGGGATGAGTTCTTCACAATGCTATGTGCATCTAGATGTTGCGCTATTGAGCTATGCGCTCGTTTAGGCACCACAGGAGATATGATGACTTATGTCATTTGATTGATGATTGAGCAGTTTCAGTTTTGGAGGTCAGTAACACAGACTCAGATTTTTATTGGGTTTTATGGGAGATCCAAATTTTCGTTAGTCTGCTTTGTTGACAGCTGTTGGACGATCTACCGTTGATTTGCTCAATACGAATTCGAGAGAAGTTTATTCGTCCTATGAACGTTTGAAGACACAACGTTTACTTGTGCTGACTTTAATTGAGGAGTTGATACTATCTATGACTGTTATAGAGGATTCGTCTCAAGGTGGAGTGTTATTTTTCTTGTGCTCCGAATCCTAATCCCGTTTTACCATATATGGAGTCCTACCGAAATAAGACATGTCTACAACTCCGTTTCGTGTCCGCCAAGACAGAGAGTTGTTTGCCCCCCATATATAGCTAGAGGTAATCATAGAATAGATCGTGAGATTGAGAGAGATCCACCAGATCCATAGTACGAGAAGGGTTGTCCTCTCGTGTATTGTAATACTCCTCCGATTATAGTTATACGCCTTTGTGCGTCCGTGGTTTTCTCCCGTAAGGGTTTGCACGTTAAATCTGTGTTCTTGTTCTTTGTGTTTGATCTATTTTTGCTGCGCTATCGTTTACAACACGTCGTCCCCTCGTTTGGGATCACACCTGTATCAGAGAACAAAAGGTAGCTCAAAGTGGGCTGAACATGGCGAGAAAGAGAAAAGGTTAGCTGAAGATGACCAGACGGGCCGGACATGACGCCGACCAAGGAAAGCTTTCAGGTTTCCAGCACATGGATGCGACCATTGTCTCTCTATGTAATGTAACCACACTTTGTCGACACTCAAGCAAACATGTCGAGACAGCACACGACAAAAGTATGATACAAGCAAGAAACAACTGAGTTGAGAGCTAATGGTACCATGTATGAAGCACTAATGCACTACATTAGCACGATGATTCAATACTGTATTGTGCAGCATGGAATCCTACGCGAGGCTCTCTCGACGTCATGTGCCCCTTGGACTTGATCTCCAGGTACCTCTCGCAGTTGATGTTGCTCGACATGTCTTCCATGGCTTCTCTGAAACCACATGAAACTCAAGCCACCCAGCTACCATGCATGCACGCACCCAACTTTCTGCGACCGGGCAAAACCTTGCCACTGAAAGCAAGTCATCCTTGTTCCACTGCTAAACGCAAATGTTGTGAGGTGCTCCACTCAAACTTACACGTAGTAACCTAAGATACCAACAAAACCAGTGCACACATGCTAGAGGAATCGTCACTGTGTGAATAACGCCCTCAAATCCTTCCGGTGCATCCCATTCATAGCAATTCTTACAATGCAGCGAGTATGATTCGACACATATTTATAGAAATCAAACAGTTCTAGAAAAGGAAGAAATGATTTATTCTTAGGTCATGCTGGTTATTCTGCCGTGTGTAGAGGCTAGATATCTATAGGTGCCTGGGTGCATCGAGTAACTCATACTTTAAGTGTTCACCAACCGCTCGACCAATTGTGGGCTTTGTCCCCTTTGTAAGGCAACGCCCGAGTCGACCGACCACCTCCTCCTCCATTGTCGCTACACCACAAGAGTTTGGAATTACTTGAAGGAGTGGATCGGCCTCCACAACCTCGACACCTCCTCTTGGTCTACGCTTTCTCTCAAGGATTGGTGGACGCTCATGACGAAAAGCAAGGCCGTGGCATCCCTCCTTCTCCTTGCTACTTGGGAGATTTGGAATGAGAGAAATGCTAGAGTTTTTAAGAACAAGCACTCCTCCCCGCTTACCATCCTCTGCAAGATCAAGCATGAGGCGAAGCTTTGGGTGCTTGCGGGGGCGAAACGTCTAGGAGAAATCATACCGGGAGAGTAATCCGTTTTGTAATAATTTGGCGTTACCGTTACTATGCCCTTTGCATTCTTGTACCAACTCTCTCTTAATTAATGGAAAAAGGGGCAAATCTTTTGCCCCATAAAGTTAAAAAAAAAACTATTTCTAATAACGAACTGAACGTTGTGTTTCGAGAGTACACTATATGTAACTATTAATTTAAGATGTACGTAAATAAAAGATCATCTCCCGGGAGTACATTATTTGGGCATTAATACAAGAGATCCCTAAATAAAGATCTTACAACTCTCACATGTCGCGCTGTTGCTTAGACTTGTCGTAGTTAAAAATAATTTAGACTAGTAACATGCACCTCCATGTTACTACTTTTCATAGTAGGTGTCACTAGTGGCCACTTAAAAATCATTTGGACAGATCTGGCCCTTCCTAGAAAACGTCATTCACGTTGACGTTATGAAAATCTCACATGCTTTGAGATTTCTCAATAACCTCTGATAATCTCAGAATACGCCTTTCGTGTTTACGTTTTGACAATTTTAGAGGGTCTGAGATTGAAAAACCGTCATATCAAATAACTTATTTGAAATGTCTTTGCCGATTTTGTATTTTGCAGTGCCGGATATACCAAATTAAATGGTGTTTCATAGGATTCTCAAATCCTCTAAAAAAATTAGAACATCTTTTAGTGTGGCGTTTTTTTGGAAGGGGTCAGATCTAGCTAAAAATTAAGGAAGAACAACAACTCTATTTTTTGTAATTGAACAGGGACCAAGCAAGAAGTTATGTAGAAAAATTTAAACCTTCAAACGTATTGAAAAGTCCCGAAAAAGAAAAGATAATCATACTTACAAACTTAGTGCCAAAAATACCTAACTAATCAAATTAAACCAAAAAGCAGAACTCTTACCATGATGCAAACATTGATTAATCATATTACCGACTGGTTCTGAAGACTCCAAGTTCCGTCTACTTTTGCATGTACGATTGGCTACTTTGGACCGGGGTCGGATGTTATTTACCGGTGAAGATTCTCAAGAAGACTTATAAGGGAGCAATGGATATAGGACCAATTTCTAGTAACACGGTTGTAAATTATGTATTATTTTTTTTAGAGGTTGTAAATTATGTATGGGGACCGATTTTGTTTGGTGTACATTTGTTCGCACTGGGTCTCCTCCATTGGTAGCTAGCATGGCAATAGACATCGGGGACATGCAGGGTGTTAATTCGGGGAAGGCAGTGTGAACACCGAAGGAAACGTGTATGCTTGAGTTCGTCAGCGGTGGATCGGTAAATCAGTGCTTGCCTCAGTTGGGGCTCCCTTGTTTTGTTGGGCTGCAATGAACCATCTCTGAATGGCTTGTTGTATACCCTGCGTGTATTTTTAAACAAAACGGGCATATTGCAACATTTTATTTAAAATTCAGGAGAGAGTTGACCTGCGTGATTGACGTACTCCCACACTAGTATTTACATACACATACATACCCAGTGAGGGGGCCCTAGTGACCGGGGGCCCTGGGCGGTCGCCCTAGCTTCATGTACCTCTCCTAATTGATACTGTTGGACATGTCTTTCATGGCTTCTCTGAAACCATATGAAACTCAAGCCACCAAGCTAGCATGCACGCATCCAACTTTCCGGGACAGGACAAAACCTTGCCACTGAAAGCAAAGTCATCCTTGTTCCACTGCTAAACTCATATGTAGTGAGTAGCTCCATTCAAACTTACACGTGATAACCTAAGACACTAACAAAACCAGTGCATACATTCTAGGGGAACAATCCTTGTGCGAATAACGCCCTCAAATCCTTCCGGTGCATCCCATTCATAGTAATCCTTACAATGCAACGGGTATGATTGGACACATGTTTACGCTATCTTCAGAAATCAAACAGTTCTAGAATAGAATGGAATGATTTATTCTTCGATCTTGCTGTTGATTCTGCCGTGTGGAGAGGCTTGATATCTATAGGTGTCTGGGTGCATGGCCGAGAGGAGGTGCTATAGGTATCTATAGATAACTCATACTTTAAGTGTTCACCAACCCCTCGACCAACTATGTTTAATAACTAACTGACTGTTTTGTTCCGAGAGTACACTATATCTAAGAGCAAGTACAATAGTATAGCCGGCTGTTGGATATAAGATGGTACCATGTCATCTATAACCAACATAATAGCCAACAAGTACAATAGTTGGCTATAAATATGGACTACTTTATTTATAGTTGACCCACATTTCACTCTCACAAAGTGCCCAGGAGCACGTGCTGCAGCTGGCTCTTGCATGAGAGCCCGCTTTCACTCTCTCTCCTATTCTCTCTCCTCCATGTAAGCATAAATATAATATTTAAATCCTTACAGCCTGCTGACTGGACCTTATTGTACTTACTCTAACTAATAATATAAGATGTCTGTAAATAAAGATCGTGCCCCGAGAGTACATTATTTGGGCATTAATATAAGACATCACTAAATAAAGATCTTAGAACTTTCACATGTCCTACCGTTGCTTAGACTTGTCGTAGATGAAAATAATTTAGACTAGTAAGCACCTCCATCTCCATGTTACTACTTTTCGTAACATGTCACTAATGGCCACTCAAAAATCATTCAGACATATATGGCCCTTCCTAGAAACCATCATTGGCATTGGTGTTATGAAAATCTCAGAGGCTCTGAGATTTCTCAACAACCTCTGATAATCTCAGAATACGCCTTTCGTGTCGACGTTACTGACAATTTTGGAGGGTCTGAGATTGCAAAAAGGGCATATCAAATGACTTATTTAAAATGACTTCCCCGTTTTTCTATTTCGCAGTGTCGGATAAACCAAAGTAAATGTCGTTTTATGAGATTCTCAGAGTCTCCGAAATTTTCAGTACAATGGCGTTGTTTGAGAGGAGTCAGATCTAGTACATGCGTATTCAACAGCTGGTTAAGAAATTAGTTGTCCAGATGGAAACTGATTACTGAACTATCACTCGGCGTGTCTGGTTCAGCGGAAACAAAAATGAGATCAAGATGTATTTTTCTTAGAGCCGTATGATAATATTCATAATGTACGACTGCCGTGTTAAAGTCGTCTCGTAAATCGTTTGCTTCGTTCAGCGTTTACCAAACCAAATTTCGGCACTAGAAGTCGATCCCGTGGATCAGACTTGGAGTAGATTTTTTGTCCAAACTGCACATGGCTTATTATGAAGATCTGTTTACACACGAGATTTTGGTCTCCGGAAATGCATTAATGTGGAGAAGTGCAGCAACGTGGTTACAGTACTAGAGTATTATTTCTTGGGATAAATCATTAGCTTATTGTAATGTTCAGCGCGTAGCTACCAAGCCATGTACCTACTACCATGGACAGATCGAGATAAGTCCTTCTGTTTCTTCAACTCTCTACACTGCTTCAGTTTATAATACTGATCGATATACACGTGTGCGAATTCATCGATAGGCCAACTCAAAAGCCGACGTGTTTGGTACAGGATCTACTAGCAACCAAGCAGGAAAAATTTGAGTAGCTGGAGCTAATTAACCAACTGCGTGCGAGCGATCCAGCCGGACGCATACGGACACTACGGCATTGAGCTCAACTGCGTCGCACCAATGAAGCGGTTGACAGTTCCTCAAAAAAAAATGAAGCGGTTGACATGCTCTGTTTGAAACGCGCGGCAGGCGAGTTCAAGGCTTCAAGCACGGTGGTTTCAACCTGTCGGACCCATAAGCCATATTTTTGTGGTATTTTCACTTTCACCGGCTTGATTAGAACTGAAATCAAGGGAATATACAATCCGAAGTAAGCCCTATTGACTTGTGAATCGTTCAACTAACGGGTCAAATTTGGAGAGCAGACAAATAGAGCCCGGGCAACATGGTGTTTGTTTTTTGAAAAAAAAATCGAAATCGACATTTTTGATTTTCTTAAAATCGCGAAAAAAATGCCAGCTGTGGATAGTGTCGAGATCTACAAGCTTACAAAATTTTAACTCCAAATTCGTTATATTTTTGGCTGCAAAAAAAGAAAATTTGGGGGAATTTCAAAATTTTGAAACTGTGTATTGTTCACCACCCAGATTCATCCATTTGTTTTTTTGTGCATCTCAAGATATAACGAATTTGGAGTTAAAAATTTGCACAATTGTATATCTCTACAATATCAACACCTGGTAATTTGTTCACGATTTTTGAAAACTCAAAAATGTTGATTTTGATTTTTGAAAAAACAGACACCATGTAGCCGGGCCCATTTTAGGTTTTCAGTCAAATTTGACATATACTACTTGTCGTGGTTCTCCTAAGATTATCATCTTCTTACCGGGATTCTAATTTCTACAAGTCCGGAGCTGCATATACATTGAGGGCTCTTTGTTCTGCTCACCTCCCTTAAACTCCTCCATTTAGTGCTTTTCTAATCTATCCAAATATTGTTCGAATCAAAATAAAGTGTACATCAAATATGTGTGTGTCGACGAGGGGGTTCTATTCCCGTGCTCGGTTTCGAGTTTCGTCGACCATAGCTTCTGATTTTCGAAGTTCCCTTTTGAACGTTTTTGGACGAATTTTTGTTAAATTCGTCGCACTCGGTCGACCGTTTGAGATATCCTTTGACGTGTAGCTTCATCTCACTGTTCCGCACAACTTTCATGTTGCAAGATTTCTAATTCATCGGTCGAATACGAGCAGATCTTGTGCTGTATGTATGCACATATATAGACTGCAGTGGTACAACATGTTCTTCAACCTCCGGCACCGCCGCTGCCGTGAACTTCGCCGTCTCCGCTGCTCCTACTAGGTGTACTAGACCGCGCACCGCCACCGTCCCGACGTCGCCGTCCCGGCACCACCGCTGCGCCACGCCGTTGTCCTGCTCGTCATCCTTCATGGTGGTGTGATGGTGTTAGGTAAGTCTACCACATGTACACGAGTTAAGAGTACACGAACAAACGCCGTGCTCAAAAATCTTGCACACAGCGAAACGGGTCTGGCTAGAACATTGTTGGCAACTAAACTACATGCACAACATGGCTCAGGCCACATTTCTTCGGGGCCAGACCCTAGTGAGCCACAGATCCAAAATGGCTAAAAAGCATGCGAGCAACCAAACACGCCCTGAATGTATCGACGGGATGCTCAGCTACCAATCAACTTGTCAGGGAAGTCAAGTTCAAATAAGGTGAGTGATTACAACGACTTGAATTTTGGAAGCCGAATCTGTCCTTTGTAGAGGTGGCAGGCATGGTCGTTGATGCCGAAGTCTTGGATTTCTCTTTCAAGAAGGACAAGACATGGTTTGGTTTGTAGCTACCGGTCCAAGTCTGAAAGCGGAACCTCTTCTTTTATTTTCTGAAGAAAAAAGAAACAAATATGAGACATGTATTCCATACGTACAGTCGTCTTGGATTAGGGTATTCCATACAATACAAAACGATGTGTACACCACAATGTCATTTTGGCGGTAATTTCTGTTTTTATTTTCAAACAACTATTCCTGCTAAACATGGGCGTGTAGGGTCAGCAACGAATGAATATCGTGTATGCAGTTTGCATTGCAACACGTAGGTACACACAAAGGAAGGGGTAGCCACTAGCTAGCCAGTGGGGTGCAGACGCTTAACTCACAAGCAAACACACCTCACAAAAGCCTCCAAAACCCAATGAATATGAACTTGAGTTTGTACGGCGTGGAAGAGGACGCGCCGCGCACGGAAGAAGAGACGAGAGAAGTGTCCAGGAGCTCGTCGCCAAACAGAAACGCAGAGTCGAGTGAGCGAACAAAACATACAGAGGAGCAGATAGGGATCGATCGGGACTTGAGAAAGCCAGTTGAGAAGAAAGAAACACGGCGCGCTGTCACGGAGCTTGCTTTTGGGGCAGTCGGCTTTCCGGTGTCCTCTTGGACGCATCGCAGGGTGCCGCAACCACCTGCCTGTGCCTCCACCTCGAGGCCTTTTGGAGTTTTGGAGCCTTGCCGCGTGCGGCCTCCACTCCACCTGGGCTCCGATCGGTTTCCGAACCCAACGAAACTCAACCATCCTTCCCGACGCTAGCTAGCTAGGTAGCGACCTCTGTTGTTCTGCTCCCCTTCTGTTTGGACGAACGCAGCGGGAGGATGGCTACAATGGCCACGGCCCGAGCTCGACCAAGAACCACAGGGAAAACAACAGGGTAAGGTGAGGTGACGACGAGGTTTTCTTCATGTCTTTTGTCTCTCTGGGTTTGGTTGGACACTGGAGCGTTGGATATGGACGTATCATCTTGAGAGGGTGCACCGGCGCGCCACCGCCGTGCGCAAGAAACAACCGATTTTGTCGTCGGAGCTGGACTTCCGTGGCGCCTGGCGTAGCGTGTAGCTACGTAAGTAACGTAACGGGACGGGAGGGTATGCCCTGCTTCTGGCACCACTGCGGTATGGCGTGCGATTCTTCACGATTTTCTTGTCCGGCCACCTCTATCTCTCCCGTGCATAGACTACGGTAATGGCAACCTCTAAGTCTAGAGTATCGCTGCCTGTCAGATCTTGATTCTGGATATATAATTACTACAAGTAGTTGGACTATAGAGGTGGTACTAGTCTAGTAAAGTAATAAAACTCGACCAAGAATAAATCTGCCATGTGTGTGTTGGACTGAAGGAACACACTAATACAAAATCTGCGTGCTTAGGGGCTGAATGGCTGATGACAAGCAGATGAGAAGTAGTGTCGAACATGATACGGTGACGCCATGGCCGCCGATGACACCCAGCCGCAGTTGGGCGGTGGCCCAGCTCCTGCCCGCCCGGTACATAGCCAGCCACCAATCACTTCGGCCCAGTGCCAGCCCAGATCCTCGTTGCATATTATTTTCCTTTTTCTTTCCAAGAAGAAAATGTGACAATCTTGCTAAAATCATATCTCGACTTCTATAACCCCAAATAACACAAATTATTTGTAAAAAATTATTCAAAACCTCATGCACGTTTGGCATGTTTAGCTTGATGTTTAGAGTAAGTGCACCTAATAAATAATATGAAATGTGCAGGGTATTACTAATATAAATACTACCCCTATTCCATTTAATCTTGTGTAGCTCACCCATGTCATGTCTTTATGTATTAACAAACTTTAACCTTCTAATTAAATGTGGAATCCTGGTTCCACTTAATTTGGCTTAAATTGTATTGCATCATTTATTTTTTGAAACAAGGCAAAAGTTTTGCCTTTTATATTGTTAAAGAAGGAGCAAACACGGTCCAGGCCTAAGCCAAAATAAAAAAAGGTTACATAAAACTAAGCGATAATCTGAGCTAAAGCCTTTGCCCCTGCCAGTATCCAGTTCTTGCCCTCACTCTTGATTCGCTGAAAAAGCACGGTAGGCATCGAGAATTTCTTGTTGAAGAACTTTCGTTGCGCTCCTTCCAAATCTCCCACGTGATTAGGGTGTTTGCCATCTTGAGCCCCTTGCGAGATGGGGAGGCCGCGGCCGCCAGATCCGTCTAGTAATCGATGACCCTGGGCTTGGCCGTGTTGAGGTATTGCATGAGTGAAGGACACTTTAGCCAAATTGCGGCGTCCGCCCAAATTCTTCTCGAGTAGCGGCATTCAAAAAGGATGTGTCTTGCCGGTTCAGGTTGGCACCTACAGAGCGGCCATACCGGCTGGTGAGGCCATCCTCTAGTTGCCAGCCTGTCCGAAGTCCAAAGCCTATTCTTGACAGCCAGCCATGCAAAGAAAGAACGTTTCGGGGGGATGTCTTCCAAACGATGCCCATGAAGGGGCAGGACGAAGCGCCAAGGAACTGTGCCTTGTGAGCGGAGCTAGCCGATTAGATCCCATTGCTGGTGAGGATCCATATGATCGTGTCTTCCACACCGGGGGTAAGAACCACCTCCTGGATGAGGTCCTAAGGTAGACGAATTGGGAGATATGCTCGACGTTGAAGTTTTGCACCGACAGGCCTGATATCCAGCGGAAATCCGTGAGGGCATCGCAAACATTTCTGTTTTTTTGCTTGGACTCCTTGAAGAGGCATGGCGCAATAACCTTAGGTGGGAGGCCATCCAGTCAAGATGAATTCCAGAAGGAAGCCTTGAGTCCGTCTCCAATCGTGACCTTGGTTTCCGCGTTGAATAAGTTCTTGTCTGTGTCGTCATTTGGAGTTTTGGAGCCCACCCAAGGTTTGTCCGGAGAGGCCCACACGTGCCAGAACCATCTAAGACGGAGGGCCCGAGAGAACTTCTCAAGGTTTAGGATTCCCAGCCCCCCAAGCTTCTTGGGGCGGCAAACTTTGTCCCAGTTGACCTTGCATTTCCCGCCGCTGACCTTGTCAGAGTAGTTCCATAACATCCCCCTTCGAAGCTTGTTGAAAGCCTTCAAAGTGCGCTTCTCGGTCTTAATTGCAGTCAGAAGAAAGATAGGCATCGAGGACAGGACCGACTTGACCAGGGCCGAGCAACCCGCGCGGTTGATAAATTTACCCATCCAAGGTCAAAGGCGGTTTGCGGCCTTGTCGATGTAGGGTTGGAGTTCTACACGGGTGAGTCTACCCAAGGAGAGGGGTAACCCAAGATACTTGATGGGGAAGTTGGAGATTGCTGCTGGTAAGTCCGTCATGATCGCTCCCAAGTCGACGTCCTCACATATGATTGGGGAGATGGAGCTATTGGCGAAGTTTGTGACAAGGCCCGTGTCCTCGCCAAAATTTTGAAGTGTGTAGGCGAGGTTGGATATGTCGTTTGCTGAGGGAACCAGAAAAATTGCCGCATCATCAACGTATAGAGAGACATGCAGGGCTGCCAGACGATCAGGAATGGGCTGTAGGAGGCTTGCTTCGGTTGCCACTTCCAAGGTTCTGTTGAGGGGGTCAATGCCAATGTCAAAGAGCAGCGGTAACAAAGGGTCGCCCTGCCTTAGGCCCCTCCCATGTAGAATATCCAGTCGAGGGATGCCATTCAAAAAAACCCGAGAAGATGTCGTGGAGAAAAGGATGCAGACCTAATCCTCCATCTGTGCGGAAAACCCCGGTGTTGCATGACATCAAGAAGGTAGTCCCATCTGATGGAGTTGAAGGCTTTGGCGATGTCAAGCTTGAGGAGTAGCATGGGTCCCGGTTTCGATGGAGGCGCTTAGCTGTGTTCCGGACGTACATGAAGTTGTCATTGATGCTCCTTGACTTGATGAAGGTACTTGACAGTGGGAAACCATGGCCTTAGCTATAATCTCGGGGATGATGTGGATCAAACTGATGGGGCGGAAGTCAGAGATGGAGTCCGCCCCATCCTTCTTCGGAAGCAGGACGATGTTGGCTGAGTTCATGATGTGGCAATTGTTTATTGACAGCTCGGAGAAGTCATCCATGACATGCCTGAGGTCTTTTGCTTGATGGTATCCCAACATGAGGAGAAGAAAGCCAAAGTAAACTGATACGTCTCAAACGTATCTATAATTTTTTATGTTCCATGCTTGTTTTATATCAAATGCCACATGTGTTTATTATGTTTTTATATCATTTTGGCACCTTTTATTGGACTAACCTATTAACCCAGTGCCAGTTTCTATTTATTATGTCTGTGCATTGCAGAAAGGTCCAAAATCCAAAGTGCTCAGAAAATTTCCACAAAATTACAGACATTCTTTTTCACCGGAAGACCCCGGGAGCCAGAAGGACAAGTCTGGGGGAGGCCCACAGCCGCCAGGTGACCCCTGGCCGCGGTCCAGGCTAGACCGCGCCTGGGCCCCACCTAGGCGCCTCCTCCACCACCTCGCGTCGCCTCTTCGCCTATAAAGACCCTCCTGACCTAAAAACGACGACCCAGAAGGATTTCTCCAGAAACGCATCCGAGCTCCGCCGCCACCAAAAACCCTAATTCGGGGGACAAAAGTTCCTGTTCCGGCACCCTGCCGGGATTGGGAATTGCCCCGGAGTCATCTTCATCGCCGTTGCTGCCTCCCACGATGAGGAGGGAGTAGTTCTTCATCGGGGCTGAGGGCTCATGTCGGTAGCTATGTGTTTATCTCTCTCTCTCTCCCATGGTGTGATCTTTATGTGATCATGAGCATTGTTAGCCTAGTTGAATTCATATGATGTTTCCCCTTCATTATGTAATGGATATGTTACTCAAGTGGTTTTATCTAATTTTCGGAGTCATTGTTGACAACACGGTATCAAGGATGACAGTGTGGGTACATGTGTGTGGCTCTATGGATAATAGATTAGATATTTATCATGAGTTATTCTTTGTGGAATTGTGGTGTTTGGACTTTAGGGTGTGACAGACCTACGCAGTAATTGTTGTGTCCGAACTTTGAGGTGTGCTTTTGTACCCCTACGCATAGTACTCTTGTTTCTTATCGAGAAGAAGAACAGTTCCGGGTAACACCTATGTTGCATAATGGGAGGAAGTATCTTGCATGCGTTCAATTGTGTTAATGTTGTTGAGAGAGTCCACTAGCGAAAGTATGATCCCTAGGCCTTGTTTCCAATCATCGGAACACCGTTATTAGTCACTTTTGTTACATGTTTGCTTGCTGCCATTTTTATTACAGATTACATCCATATCACTTGCATTTTACTATCTCTTCGCCGAACTAGTGCACCTATACATCTGACAAGTGTATTGGTGTGTTGGGAACACAAGAGACTTCTTGTATCTTTATTGCAGGATTGCTTGAGAGGGATACATTCAACCTCTACCTCCCTGAGTTCGATAAACCTTGGGTTACTCACTTAAGGGAAATTTGCTGTTGTCCTACAAACCTCTGCACTTGGAGTCCCAACACTGTCTACAAGAACAGAAGCATGTGTAGACATCAAGCTCTTTTCTGGCGCCGTTGCAGGGGAGGTGAGGTAAACGACACTCACATGCTCCGACAACTAAGCTCTTTTCCGGCGCCATTGCCGGGGAGGTGAGCGCTTGAATGTATCTTCTTTAGATCCTGCAGTTTTATCTTTTTGTTTCTTGTTTTTATTTCACTAGTTATGCTTAATGGAAAACAACAACAAAATTAGAGAGTTCTATAAAATTTATCTTGAGTTAGGACATGATGTGTTTGAAGAGAAAATTAAAAAACCTATGAAACTTTGTTTGCATGATAGTAGCAATGTTATTAGCATACATTCTTTGAAAACCATTATTGCTAATGCCATGGAAAGCTCTAAGCTTGGGGAAGCTGGTTTTGATGAATATGATATTTTTAGTCCCCCAAGCTTTGAGGAGGAAATTTAATTTGATAATACTTTGCCTCCAATATATGATGATTATAATGATTGTGATATTTTAGTTCCACCTACTATTGAGGATAAAGTTTATTGTGATTATGATATGCTGATACGTCCAAAACGTATCTATAATTTTTGATTGTTTCATGCCATTTTTATGCTTTTAGCACTTGTTTTATATTAAGTTTATTATTTATTTGGACTAACCTACTAATAGTTGCAAAAGTGCACAATGTTCTTGTTTTACTCTTTGATGTGTAGAAATTATCAAGAATACAAGAGGAAACCTTGTTGGAGTCGAATTGGGACTTTCCTGAAATCTGTCTGAGAACTTTTTACGAAGTTTGCCAGTTTGACCCTCGAAGATGACGTCAAATGGAGACCTGGCTGTTACGAAAGTTGTCACAATTTTCCATACGAAGATTTTAAGCCCGAGATCAGCCCAATCGGAGTTCGGACGCGGCCTGTAGGCCCGTTTTGGTGGAACCCTAAAAGGGGGTGACGGAAATCCGAGAAGATATATAAAGGGAGGAAACCTAATTCGTGGAGGACTCCTCCACCCACGAATTTCAGCCACCAAAAGCCACGTTTTTGCCTCCCCCATGGATCCCATCTCCATGGGGGAGGGCTCCCAAGAAGCCATGAAGGAGGGAGGCTAAGGGGCGGCGCTCCCCATGCCGGCGGCGGGAAAGGAGCCCCGCACCGCCGGTGCCGCGCCGCCCTGCGCCCTCGCTGCCCTCTCCGCCGTCTTCACCGCCATCTCCATCACCATCTCCTCCTTGTATTCAGTGGTTCATCCTCCCACAAACCTCTGTACCGTCCTATGTAAACATGGTGTTTGATGCTATAATATTTATCCTATGATTCATCATGTTTCCGTAGTTTATTTGTCTTTTGATTGCTTAATTGAATGCATGAGGTTCATTAGAGTTGTATGTCTATATGGTGCTGTCCTTTGGTGTCCATTATACTTGTGCGCGCATGGATCAAACACCCTAGGGTTGGTAGTATTTGTAACGAAGGGGGAAGTTCTGCCGGAGTGACAGAAACCTGAGAACGCGAACCGATTAGTTGCACGTATGGGAGTAAGAGGACCTTGAACTTAAGGCTATGGTTGGGGAAACCTTAATGCATTGTTAGTATTTGCGGATGCTTTCTAACAATCCAATCATATAGTACTTGTAATCCCAAGTAGTGGAGTGCATGTATATTTAGCCTCTCCCACATAGAAAACTGCATCGAAGACAATGAACCAAGTACCTTCACTAATTAATCTTGGACAAAGCCACCACAATTACCACCACTTTTCCACACTCATGGTACTGTTAGTATATGGTTACTTAGTGTATTTTATTGCTGCAGCACTAACATTTACTTTCTTGTATTTATTATCTTGCAAAACTACCTCTCATACCCGTATTGCTACCGTAGTTTTATTTCTAGATAATGCAAACGTTTAGTGTGCGTAGAGTTGTATCAGTGGTTGATAGAACTTGAGAGAATACTTATCCTACCTTTAGCTCCTCGTTGGGTTCGACACTCTTACTTATCGAAAAGGCTACACGCGATCCCCTATACTTGTGGGTTATCAAGACCTTTTCTGGCGCCGTTGCCGGGGAGCCATAGCGTAGGTTAATGTTCTTGTGTGCACTTGTTTGCTTTATCTCTAAGTAGTTTTTATTTTCAGTATTAAGTTGTTCTTTATCTTACTATGGATAGGGAATGCGAATTACAAAAAAAATTAGGTGTAGTTGTTATCTAAAAACGTTTTCAAAAAGAAAAGTGATTGGAAAGATGAGTAATGGTTAAATGGGGGTCGACCTTGAACACTTGTGTTCATGCCTATGAAACCAAAACAAATCTTTCCATGGAAGCTTTTCATTAAAAACATGTAAATATTGTAAATATTGTGTATATACCTCTGTACATAAAAATAAAATGCTAATTATAGTCTTTAGTTAATTGAAAGTTGATAGTTTTACTTTGCTGTCCAGAAACAGATTTTCTGTGCTCCACCGTATTAAATGTTTAAAATCACCAGAACGTGATCTTGATCTGAAATTTCTTGAGTGCAAAGTGATGCTTATTAGCTTTCTTTCATTAGACTAACTTTTTCTGATTTAAGGTACGTAGATAGGTCGAAAAATTCGATCTTTACTGACTGTTCTGTTTAGACAGATTTTGTGCTTCTCTGTAAATAAAATCGTGATAAATCTCAGAATAGTATTTTGACTTGAAAATTTTTGTGCATAAACCTGAGATTATTATCTTTCTTTCATTAGACTAAAGTTTTTCGATTTGAGCTACTTAACTATCTCGTTGAATGCCATCTTTACGGACTGTTCAGTTTTGACAGATTTCTTTGTTTATTCAATATTGTACTTGGTGTTGTTAGTTTCATTAGTTTTTCGACGGACAACGGAAATCATGAACACCTTAGTATATACAGTGGCTAATGTTGAGTAAAAATTATAAAACTTGTCAATGCTTGAACATGAGTGGATTTTATTTAATGAGTACTAACCCTACTAATGAGTTTTGTGAAGTTTTATGTGGATGTAGCTTATAAGATCTAATCAATATGGTGATATGAGATGAATAAGAAGACGCAAGAGCTCAAGCTTGGGGATGTGTAGGTGCATCCCAAGAACATATTCAAGAAGATACAATCATCTAAGCTTGGGGATGCCCGAGTCATCCCCCTATTCATCAACTAACATGAGGTTGTCTCGTTCATACTCTATATTACCCGTCCACATGATATGTATTGTCTTAACTTGTATTATAATTGCTTTTATATGTCTTGGTTTTACCTTCTTTAGTTTTATTAGGCTCCTTATTTGGTTTCGATTGCTTCTTTACTTTCACTTATAAATTCAAAATAACAAAAATATTTTCTTTTGTTTTGCTTCTTTGTTTGGTTCTTTATTTTAATTTTATTTGGGTTTTACTTTTGATTTTTATTTAGAGTTTTCCTTGCTGTAGCTAGCATGTTTAGGTCTTGCTTAGCCTCTGGTTTCTTAGTTTATCAAAAATAAAGTACCAAGTTTTATCCATTTAGCTTAGTTGATACATATGTAAAAAGTGATTTTCTGTTTTCGGTATCTACTGCTTATTGCGCGATTTTTCATATTTTACTGGAAGCTCTAAAAATCACGAAAAAATTACTGATGTTGTAGCACCTAATCCTCTGCATGTACAAAAATTGGCTAAAATTTCGGGCATGTTTAAGTGCACCTAAAAATTGCGTTTTCCAGCTGCTGTTTTTCTGGACAGATTCTGACTTTTGTTGCAAGAGTGGCCTCTTTTCGTTTTCATTTGATTTTTAATGGTTCTTACCTTTCATTTATAAGTTGGCCATTTAAGCAACCTTTCTGTAACTTAAAAACAAAATTTTATTTGGTTTAATAGTAGCACTTGGGAAATATTATCTATTGTACTAATGTCTAACCGCAGAAAAGAATGGGAAAGTTTTTGTGTTGAAGTTTTTTCACAGAGAATGAAGGAACACCAAACTATGGAATATTGAAGAATTACCAAAGTCATAAGCTTGGGGATGTCCCCGCATCCCTCTTCATCAATAACCCCACGGTTTGCAAACCTTTAAACTTTGTTTTTTGAGCAACATAGGAACTTAACTAAACTTGAAGCGGCTGTATTTTATTATCTATTTATCTTAGCATCAAACACCAGTTACATTAATAAGTGGATCGTCACATATTTTATTTATCCTCTGTTTTCAATGTTTACTTGGTTAATGGATTACTTGTTGAAACTTAAAAATGATGTGTGAATAATACTGTTTAGTAGTTTATGTTTTCTTATGGTTAGTCTCAACTAGCTAATAGTGCATATTATGTTATTTTGATATCAACATGCATTGTCCTGTTCATAAGATGGTATGGTATTGTGGTATCCTCCTCTGAATAATTCACTTGAATCGACTTGGCACATGCTCACACATGTTATGACTGAAAAATAAAAGTCAATTAAGCCTTGATGATCTATTTTGCCTCAGAGTTTTAGTATCGTTTTTATGCCTCCGTTAATTTTATTTTGTCGCAAGCATGATTATGACCGTTATCGCTCTCGTGGTTGTCGCTTCCCAGTCTATTGCTAGCCTTCACTTGTACTGAGCGGGAATGCTGCTCGTGCATCCAAATCCTTAAAACCAAGTTATCCCAAAGAGTCCACCAAAAAATTCCTATGCATGGTATTTCAAGCCATTCCAAGTAAATTTGCATGTGCTACCTTTAAAACCTTCAAAATATTTCTCTTTTTGTGTCAATGTTTACTAGCTCATGAGGAATTAGTGTGGTTATTCTTTATTCTATTTGTCAAATGGACTTTTACACCTGGACTAGTGGCATATACATCCGCTTATCCAATAACTTGCAAAAAGAGCTGGCAACGGGGTGCCCAGTCCCAATTAATTACAACTTTAACCAATTAATTCTCTTCACACTTTTGCCCTGATTCATCAGTAAGCAATGACAAACAGTGAAATACCTGAATGTGTGTAAACCAAAGAGAAAGAGGGATGATCTGCCTTGCTGGTAGAAATAACGTCCTTCATGGGAGCCGCTCTTAAAAGTCCGTTTGACAGGTAGAATACTGTTCTCACCCGCTACCATTCGTTGACAATTAACAAACACCTCTCAAAACATTTTTACCTCTGTTTTTAAAACAAAAAGCTCTAGCACGTGTTAATCCCTGCTTCCCTCTGCGAAGGGCCAATCTTTTATTTTTATGTTGAGTCACCATCCTTTCTTTGAGCACTTCTTCGAGAGCATAGCTGTCGTTCTTAGTGTAATGTGCTTGTCCCAGAATACGATTAATTGAGGTATAACCATGATGCTTTTATCTTTGATATCTCTATATCTAGTCTTCACTTGAACTTCAGAGGTGCCTTGGCATTTATGTTTTGCTCCACAATTAAGGGCAAGCGAGATACCACTCTATCATGCTTTATTATGGTCATTACAATCTTGTTGATGTTTATAAATTTCATGTTATAAGCTCTTAGTTCGTTGATACTTTTCATTAGGAAACATGATTGCTAAGTTTTATTATCCATACATCATGCAATTGTTAAAGACCTGATCATAGCATTTACAATCAAAAATTATTTTGTTATCATTTACCTACTCGAGGACGAGCAGGAATTAAGCTTGGGGATGTTGATACGTCCAAAACGTATCTATAATTTTTGATTGTTTCATGCCATTTTTATGCTTTTAGCACTTGTTTTATATTAAGTTTATTATTTATTTGGACTAACCTACTAATAGTTGCAAAAGTGCACAATGTTCTTGTTTTACTCTTTGATGTGTAGAAATTATCAAGAATACAAGAGGAAACCTTGTTGGAGTCGAATTGGGACTTTCCTGAAATCTGTCTGAGAACTTTTTACGAAGTTGCCAGTTTGACCCTCGAAGATGACGTCAAATGGAGACCTGGCTGTTACGAAAGTTGTCACAATTTTCCATACGAAGATTTTAAGCCCGAGATCAGCCCAATCGGAGTTCGGACGCGGCCTGTAGGCCCGTTTTGGTGGAACCCTAAAAGGGGGTGACGGAAATCCGAGAAGATATATAAAGGGAGGAAACCTAATTCGTGGAGGACTCCTCCACCCACGAATTTCAGCCACCAAAAGCCACGTTTTTGCCTCCCCCATGGATCCCATCTCCATGGGGGAGGGCTCCCAAGAAGCCATGAAGGAGGGAGGCTAAGGGGCGGCGCTCCCCATGCCGGCGGCGGGAAAGGAGTTCCCCGCACCGCCGGGCCGCGCCGCCCTGCGCCTCCGCTGCCCTCTCCGCCGTCTTCACCGCCATCTCCATCACCATCTCCTCCTTGTATTCAGTGGTTCATCCTCCCACAAACCTCTGTACCGTCCTATGTAAACATGGTGTTTGATGCTATAATATTTATCCTATGATTATCATGTTTATGTAGTTTATTTGTCTTTTGATTGCTTTTGAATGCATGAGTTCATTAGAGTTGTATGTCTATATGGTGCTGTCCTTTGGTGTCCATTATACTTGTGCGCGCATGGATCAAACACCCTAGGGTTGGTAGTATTTGTAACGAAGGGGGAAGTTCTGCCGGAGTGACAGAAACCTGAGAACGCGAACCGATTAGTTGCACGTATGGGAGTAAGAGGACCTTGAACTTAAGGCTATGGTTGGGGAAACCTTAATGCATTGTTAGTATTTGCGGATGCTTTCTAACAATCCAATCATATAGTACTTGTAATCCCAAGTAGTGGAGTGCATGTATATTTAGCCTCTCCCACATAGAAAACTGCATCGAAGACAATGAACCAAGTACCTTCACTAATTAATCTTGGACAAAGCCACCACAATTACCACCACTTTTCCACACTCATGGTACTGTTAGTATATGGTTACTTAGTGTATTTTATTGCTGCAGCACTAACATTTACTTTCTTGTATTTATTATCTTGCAAAACTACCTCTCATACCCGTATTGCTACCGTAGTTTTATTTCTAGATAATGCAAACGTTTAGTGTGCGTAGAGTTGTATCAGTGGTTGATAGAACTTGAGAGAATACTTATCCTACCTTTAGCTCCTCGTTGGGTTCGACACTCTTACTTATCGAAAAGGCTACACGCGATCCCCTATACTTGTGGGTTATCATATGCCTCCTATTTATGATGTTTACAATGATGAATATGATATTTTCAGTCCATCTATTATTAAGGATAAAGTTTATTATAATTACACTATGCCTCCAACTTATGATGATTACAATGATGGATGTGATAGTTTTGCTCCCACTATTACTAAAGATAATGACTATATTTATGTGGAGAGATACTTTTATGCATGTGGATCATGATAAGAATGCTTTATGTGGTAACTATATTGTTGAGTCTATTCATGATGATACTGAGAATTATTTTGAGAGAGGAAAATATGGTTATAGAAATCTTCATGTTATTAAATTTCCTCTCTTTATGATGAAAGTTTTGAGCTTTCTCTTGTGTTGCTTTTATATGCTGGTTGCTTTAAGACATAATGGTCATTATGAGAGAGGGAGACACGGTTTCATATATCTCAATAATATTAAGTCTCCTCTCTTTATGTTGAAAGTTTTGAAGTTGCAATTGTTTTGCCTTCCTGTGCTAGTCACTTTGTGCTTCATTGATTTCTTTTCTTACAAGACTCCTATGCATAGGAAGTGCGTTAGATTTAAACATGTTTTATATATGCTTCTTGATGCTCTCTTATATGTTCAACTCTTATTCTTATGAGAGTATCATTAAAATTATCGTGCCTAGCTAAAAGGCGTTAAAGAAAGCGCTTATGGGAGGCAACCCATGATATTTTTACTTTCAGTTTGCTTTTTGTTTTCTTTGTTTTTGGGTGTTGTTGCTTCTGTAGCAACTCCCTTGTGTCCTTTTTATTTTTGTTTTTGTGCCAAGAATAGCCTCTAATGAGGGGAAAGTAAAAAAATTGAGTTGCTCCCGTCAAAAATAAAAAATTGAGTTGCTGTTCAGAAATAGATTTATGTCCGTCGCCGTACAAAATTCTAAAAAATCACAGAACGTGATCTGTAGCTGAAAATGTTTGACAGCAAGCATCTGGGTTTTGTCTAACTTTCGTTAGTTTTAAGTTTTCTGATTTGAGGTGTCCTAGTATCGCTAAAAAAATCATATTTACGTTCTGTTCTGTTTTTGACAGATTATATCCTTGTTTTTGCATTGCTTCTTTTACGTGCAAAGTGCAGTTCTTTTGATCTTAGAACATCACTTAGATCTTTGTGGCAGTAGCTAATGTTTAGGTACAAGTTTATGCAATTTGTTAAATGAGAACTGAAGTTGGATTATTTTGTTTGAGAACTAACCCCTCTAATGAGTTTGTGAGAAATTTTGTGTGAACGAATTTTTCAAGTGTTGAGAGAACGAGGTGATGAAAGAAGATCAAAAAGAGATTAAAGCTCAAGCTTGGGGAGGCTCCCCTGGACCTCCACCAAATATTCAAAAAGTCTCAAGCGTCTAAGCTTGGGGATGCCCAAGGCATCCCCCTCTTCATCAACAATTAATCAGGTCGATCCCATGAAACTATATTTTTATTCCTTTACATAATATTCGTTGTTCTTGGAGCGTCATTTGTGTTTTGCTTTCAGTTTGTTTTGTTTTGTTAGCTGGTCATTTTTAATGTTGGATCCTTGCATTCTTGTGTGGGAGAGAGACACATTCCGCTTTTTCATAAAACACTCATGTTCTTCACTTATGTGCGTAGAGTGTTTACCCTTTTATTATTTTAGCTTATAGCTCTTGTTTTTCATGCATCTCTTGTTCAGAGCTATTAGTTTCTTATAGTTAGGAAGTGCTCTCTTGTGTTTCATGCGTATTTGGTTAGAGAGTTTTGTTCAAATAAGTTGATTGGTGTTTGGTTGAAAGGGAAACTATCACGTAGGAAGTGGTAAAAAAAGAAGTTTACATAATCTTGTAGGTCATTGTCTTGAATAATTTTATGCTTGTCAATTGTTTTGAGAGATGAATTAGATTAAATGTTTAAACTTATGGATCATTTACTTAAGAATGGAGTAGTGGAGAAATATCGTAAAGCATAAATTAGGACACTTGTTTTGATTGGTATTTTCTCAAAGTCTAGATATTCTTTTTGTAAAAGCATGTTTGGTTGACAAGGAAGACGGTATGAGGTCTAATGGTTATGCTTAATGTATATCTTGTGGTCATTCGTGTATTGGGTTGATGATATGTGTTTGCTTGATACCTTGCTAAGCCAAAAACTCTGTACTGAGAGGGAATGCTTCTCGTGCATCCAAATCCTTGAGCCAAATATCCATGCCATTTGTGTCCACCATAACTACCTACATGTGGTATTTCCTAGCCACTCCAAGTAAATTTTTCGTGTGCTGCCTTTAAATATTCAAAAAAAAAGTTATTACTCCTGTTTTGTGCCACTGCTTTCAAGCTCATGAGGAACTAGTAGTTGGGTTTGTTATCTTCCATGCCATATAAGTTTTCCAAGGACTTGTATGCTTCATCTACTTGTCCATTAATTTTGCAAAAAGAGCTGGCAGCGGGGTGCCCAACCCATAAAAGATAAATTACAACTTTCATCAAAAAACTCTCCTCATATTTTGTTCCTGAGAATTCAGTAAAACATCTGCATGTGTAAACAGAGGAGATAGAGGAATGATCTGCTTGCTGCAGAAATAACGTTCCTCATGGGAGCCGCTCTTAAAATTTATTTGGTATGGAAGATATCAAGAACTCTACTACCATTCGTTGACCATAGTATGCGCCACTCTAAAGAAATATTTGTATGTCTCTATATGCTTTCCAAAACTAAAAAGTTGTAGCACATGATTAATCTCTGCTTCCCTCTGCGAAGGGCATTTCTTTTACTTTTATGTTGAGTCGGTTTTCCTTTCCAATATTTATCTCTCAAGCAAACACATAGTATCAATTTTGGTGCAAGTTTACTACATTTTATCTTTACGTTTAATTGTGAAAACTTTTATATTGACATTATCCAATGATAAGTATCTTACAAGTTGAAACTTTTGCGCCGAACACTTAAATCTTCCTTTGTGTTGGTTGAACACCTTTTTCAAAAGAGTATTGCTTTGTGAGCTATCAAGCATGACGAGTTTTATAATTTTCAAGTCTCCAAAGTACTATTCATGAAAAATTCTTGCTTAGATGTTACACATGGTTAATCATTGTTTACTTCATTTCAAACTATAGACCATTGTCTTGGATCACTTCATTCAGTTCATGTGCTTTACATTATTATTTGATCAAGATTATGCTAGTAGCATGTCACTACAAAATTTATTTTGTTATCATTTACCTACTCGAGGACGAGCAGGAATTAAGCTTGGGGATGCTGACACGTCTCAAACGTATCTATAATTTTTGATGTTTCATGCTTGTTTTATATCAAATGTCACATGTGTTTATTATGTTTTTATATCATTTTGGCACATTTATTGGACTAACCTATTAACCCAGTGCCCAGTGCCAGTTTGTGTTTATTATGTTTGTGCATTGCAGAAAAGGTCCAAAATCCAAAGTGCTCAGAAATTCCCAAAAAATTACAGAAATTCTCTTTCGTCGGAAGACCCCGGGAGCCAGAAGGACAAGTCTGGGGAGGCCCACAGCCTCCAGGTGACCCCTGGCCGCGGTCCAGGCTGGACCGCGCCTGGGCCCCACCTGGGCGCCTCCTCCACCGCCTCGCGTCGCCTCTTCGCCTATAAAGACCCTCCTGACCTAAAAACGATGACCCAGAAGGATTTCTCCAGAAACGCATTTGAGCTCCGCCGCCACCAAAAACCCTAATTCGGGGGACAGAAGTTCCTGTTTCGGCACCCTGCCGGGATTGGGAATTGCCTCCGGAGTCATCTTCATCGCCATTGCTGCCTCCCACGATGAGGAGGGAGTAGTTCTTCATCGGGGCTGAGGGCTCATGCAGGTAGCTCTATGTTTATCTCTCTCTCCCATGGTGCGATCTTTATGTGATCATGAGCATCGTTAGCCTAGTTGAATTCATATGATGTTTCCCCTTCATTATGTAATGGATATGTTACTCAAGTGGTTTTATCTAATTTCCGGAGTCATTGTTGACAACACGGTATCAAGGATGACAGTGTGGGTACTTGTGTGTGGCTCTATGGATAATAGATTAGATATTTATCATGAGTTATTCTTTGTGGAATTGTGGTGTTTGGACCTTAGGGTGTGACAGACCTACACAGTAATTGTGGTGTTCGAACTTTCAGGTGTGCTTTTGTACCCCTACGCATAGTACTCTTGTTTCTTATCGAGAAGAAGAATAGTTCCGGGTAACACCTATGTTGCATAATGGGAGGAAGTATCTTGCATGCGTTCGATTATGTTAATGTTGTTGAGAGAGTCCACTAGTGAAAGTATGATCCCTAGGCCTTGTTTCCAATCATCGGAATACCGTTCTTAGTCACTTTTGTTACATGTTTGCTTGCTGCCATTTTTATTATAGATTACAAATACCACTTGTTACCGTCCATATCACTTGCATTTTACTATCTCTTCGCCGAACTATTGCACCTATACATCTGACAAGTGTATTGGTGTGTTGGGAACACAAGAGACTTCTTGTATCTTTATTGCAGGGTTGCTTGAGAGGGATACATTCAACCTCTACCTCCCTGAGTTCGATAAACCTTGGGTTACTCACTTAAGGGAAATTTGCTGTTGTCCTACAAACCTCTGCACTTGGAGGCCCAACACCGTCTACAAGAACAGAAGCGTGTGTAGACATGATAAACCCGTCTGGCCTTGGAGCTTTGTCAGATGGCATGTCCTTGATGGCAGCCTTGGTCTCCTCCGAGAAAGGAAGGGCAAGGTCCTCCAAATACGCCATGGATGGGTTAATCACATCCCAATTTAGGTCATGTTGGCGCGTAGGAGGCGGCCCCATAGATTGGGAGAAGTGCTCGTTTATGAGCGTGGCCTTGTCCACATGCCCCGTGAACCATCCCCCATTGTATTGTAGTCTCGCAATATGATTCTTCCTTCTGCATGAGTTAATCCGGAGGTGGAAGTATTTGGTGCTGGTGTCTCCTTCTATGAAATTGGTGATGCGGGAGGCTTGTCTTTTCCAGGATCGCTCCAGCACGGCGAGGCCCATAACCCGCGCTTTTTCAGTCCCGCCCTGAGGATTTTTTCATCAGGGGATAAGGGGCGGGACTCCTGTGCGATGTCAAGCTGAAGAATGGCATCAAGAGCCATGATGAATTGGAGCTTGTAGTCAAAGAAGAGGCTTTTACTCCAAGCCCGTAGTTTTCTCGCCGTGGTCTTTAGCTTGAGGATATGCACATGTTGAGTGTGAGTGGTAGGCTCATTCCAGGCAAATTTTCATGATCTCCTGGAAATATTTGCCATGTCATGCAAATATACCACGATCATGTTGGATCTTTGTCGTAATAGTAGATGTTGCGCACATCCGTTGTTTTTTCAGTGCTTCGCAAGATCTGCTACACAGTCTGTATTCCATGCAAGCACTCCCTCCTTACGACTCGTTCCTCTCTCTTTTATTCTAGCCCTAATATTACGATGTTGTTGAGTCACGACTCCTATCCTCATATATCTATACCCTATTTATGCAGCCATGATATAGACCCTCCTCCACATTATATTAACCCTGTTGTGCTTATTCACCTTGTTGGCCTTGCATGTCGTAGATTGCATGCTTAGGTTGTTACGAGTCATGTTGTTACCTTGATATTACGATGCTATGGGAAGTGGTCGCCTGCTCTACCTTTATGTTATGTTATGTTATGTTATGGGTATGTTAATTCAAATATAAGACACCGGTGGGAGACACACGGGGAGCGTTGGTGTTTTGTTCCACTAGTGTAGCCTAGGACCGAGTTCTTGTCTTCTAATCCAAGACCGAGAACACTAACCACATGTGCGACGAATTGGGACTCCCCGCGACCTAGTAAGGGATCCACAACCTTGTCCTTGGGCCACACTTTGCTCGAGTATTTCCATTTAGCATAGGCGTGTGACCTTGTTCCTGCATGTATATATGATGAAGATGGATATGCGACATTACTTATGTTACATGTGTATAGGGCTTACGAAACATTTTGCTGAAGAGGTTCATCCCGCAGGGGCTCTGGACGTTCCGAAGTCGTCCTCGCAAACTTTAGGTGCACCTCGAAGCTTCGGGCAGACTCTCGGTACGGGTAACATATATGGGTTCCCCCTGGACTTGTTTATACTCAAGAGAGTGTTATGTGAACCACTTCGTGACGCTTCGATCCATGTGGGAACAACATTGGTGCAGCACACCACTGGAAGGTTAAATCTTTTCGTGAAGCCGTGTCCGTGGTTATAAACTATTTGGGGAAAGTGTTGGCTAACAAAATCCTTATCAATTTACACCTAGTGAATAATAAATTGCGTAGCAAGATAGAACTGCTCATATAATAATATATAAAACTTGACAGCAGTGTGAGTACCTTTGAATTGCTTCCTCCTGAGTTAACTGAGGGGGTGATATTGGGTTTGAAGGGAATCGTAGGAAGAAAACAAAAAAAATCCTAACAACGATAACAGAAAAAGCTAGGATCTATTACTATGCAGTTATAAAGTAACGGAGGGAACGGTGTACATACCCTTGTATACCGTAAGCGTCGACGATCAAAAGATCTGTTTTGATGACGACGCGTGATGAAGACGGGCGGCGAAGACGACGGTGGAGCCGACCTCAAGGTGGTGAAGACGAACTCCACCAAGTGCCACACGTGCAGCTAGGCCTGGGCGTTCGGTTAGACCGAACCGATCGGTTCGGTTCTTCGGTTTATTAGGAAATTCGGGTTTCAGAAATTGTTGACCGATCGGTCATTTGAGAAACAGCTAACCGAGGCTTCGGTGCACCGACACTTCGGTTCGGTCCTCGGTTTAACCGAGCTAACCCGATCTTGTTTGACAACGGGCGAAAATCGCTCGAAATCTGAGCAATGGAAGTAAGATATGATGCTGAATCAGATCCTATGCAAGAAGAACCTTGTGTGTCCTTGTACGGACGCGAACTTGCCAGAAATAATCCCCAATGGAGCGGTAAAGTTGAAAGATAAACAGAAGAAGATGCAATCCAAAGAAACTCATAAGACAAGGAGGAAGGGAAGACAGGTGATGCGCGTTGGTTGCGGGCCGGCCGGACTGCCTCCACCGCTGGCTGGGTACAAGACCAAGGGAGATACTCTGTGGCGGCTAGGTTAGGAATGATTATTGGGAGTTATCTTCGCATGGGGTTGTGTGGGTGACTGGGTGATTGACCCAGGAGCTTAATGGGCCTTAAGGAGTGAGGTTTTGGGTGGGCTGCTTATCATATGTGTACGTGTTTTTTTACGGGATCATACATGTACGTGTTTGTTCGCTAGATTCGGTCCATTCGGTCAACCGAGGCAGGTAACCGAATGCGCCGAAGTAAATTCGGTTATTGGAAACTGAGAACCGTATTAGCGACCGAATTTGTCGGTTCCGGTCAATTCGGTTTCGGTACTGGTTAATTCGGAGTCGGTTTTCGGTCCTCGGTTTATATGCCCACCCCTATGTGCAGCACCTCGTAGCTCTACACACGTACGGTGCAGACGACGACCTCCGGGCTCCGACCCAGACGAGCAGCGGAAGCAAAAGACTTGGACCCAGCAGCACGGCGGTGTGCGTATGGTGGAGAGAACTCTCTCAAACCCGTACGCAGCTCCATTTGCGGAATCACGCTTGAGGTAGGAGAGAAAGATAGAGGATGATGCCCTTTTCCAAGGCATGGGGGCACCCCTATTTAAAGGTGGAGGAGGGGTGTCACCCTTGGTACCTAAGCCATGTGGGACTAAACCCCACATGGTGTGCCACCTAGGGCAGCCCCTCCCCAAACCGCACCATGGGGGGAAGTTTTCCCCCTATGGGCATTTTCACTTTGGTCAAGGCCCATTTAGGTGTGCAGCCTTTAATAATTCCAAAAATAATTAAATAAAAATATATTTAACTATTAATTACACAAATTAATATTAAATACATATTATCTAATTTATTTTGGCTCCGAAAACCATTTTGTCGGCCCCCGAACTTCGTCGGATATGTCCCGGAACCCTTCTCTATTTTCTCTTCGATATCCAATCTTATAAAAATGTCGCCTACCCTTAAGAGTGCCACCCTACGGTTCGGGATCACTCCAGACATGATCGAGACCCGTTCTCCGATCAATGACTATCAGGGGGATCTGGATACAATCCATGATAGTCCCTGTGTGTCCACGAATATCTTTGTAGTTTGAACCTTAGACGTCAAGTCTCAAACCTTTTGCCTGGCAATACTTAGTTTGTCCGAGACTCGTTCTACGGTATCCTGATACCTAGCTTGATCTCGTCATTGCCAATGCTATCTTTACTCGTCTGTGATATTACATCCTCGTGACCTAGTCACATGCTTGCAAGCTCATTGATGTAATCTCACCGATTGGGCGCAGAGTATCTATCCTGCTATATGGATTGGCAAATCCCGCTCTTGATCATACGCCTCAACATATTTCTTTCGGATACCCGAGAGGGACATCTTTATTGTCATCCTATATAAGAAGTGACGTTTGATACAATCAAAGTACCTTCCAGAAATAGCAATTAAATATGATCTCACGATCGAAGGCGTGAGTACTACGTCCTACATATATTGGGTGTGCGTCCACCACATCATTCACCTAATGATGTGACTCCATTATCAATTAACGTCCAAGTCCATGATCAGGAAACCTTGATCATCTGTTGATCTCAACGGACTAGTAAAGAGGCTACTAGGGATCTGGTTGTTTACATACCACACGTGTATTAATGTATCCGCTTAATACAGTTATAACATGGTATAAAACGTATTATGAACAATCGAGATATGACAAATAAAATATCTTTATTAATTGCCTCTAGGGCATATCTCCTTCAGTCTCCCACTTGCACTAGAGTATAATTTAATCTAGTTTATAACTTGGTAAAAGCTTAACACCTACACCAATATGGTGCATGCTTGTCTCGTGGAAGAGAAATTTAGTCAACCAATCTCCCACATTGAGATCTGTATGTGCTTTGCAACACTTTTATGTCACCTAGTTTGACATCATCCTGTATCTTATGATAATGGTGAAATACATGTTTGTCGATGGAGTGATACTCGAAACTTCGCGTAGCATGGGCATTAAAAGTCTAAGACATCTATTAAGGGAAACCACGCATGCTCGGAAAAACCACTCAGTCCAATCACACTTGCTACTTCTGAAATAGCCATATATTCCTATACCTATGTAGATTATGCGACAGTGCATTCATATGCGACTTCGCAAGCTAACTCTGTCTTTCTTCAAAACAAAGGACTTCTCCTGTATGAGATTTCTAGTCGTATGGGTCAGTGGCATAACTTGCATCATCGTAACCTTTTTACGGCAAGTTGTCATTTCGCTCTCACCCCATACCAGAAAACATATTTTCAGTTCTCTTTAGGCACTGAAGGATATACTTAACGTTTGTTCATTGATCTATCCAGGGATCACTCTAGAATCCGTTCTTCAACCAAAAACTTGGGTCACACCAAGTCGAGCTTTCAGTCTGATAGAATCTATGGCTGAGGCATAGAGGATGTCGGACATCCTTTTCTTTCATTAGCTATGGCTGAAACGCCAAGATAAACTTAGTATTTTACGTAGTCATACAAGTAAGAACCTTTTCTTCGCTTGTTCTATTCTGAAACACTTCAGAATCTTAACCTAGGAAAATATTCCGACCTAATGTTATTAAGACCTCTTGATCTATATAAATTGCAGATCTAAAGCCTAATACTCTTAACTTCATTCATAGAAAATTTAATCACTTAAATAATCATTCATACTTTACTAGAGGATCTGTATTATTCTCAATATGTCATTACATATAAAGTTTGGAATAACACTTAGCTCCCACTTAAATACGCCATCCGTATATAAGACCAGAGAATTTCTTTTTAGCTCCCACTCAAATATTCCATTCACATATAAGATCAAGGAAAGATACTTATCTCCAACTCACTTCTTTGTAAATGCAGTTTTCTTCAACTATTTTGGATGAATCCAAAATCCTTTGATCACAATATCAAAGTGAAGATTCCAGCTCCGATATACTTGCTTCAGCCCATGAATGGGCAGCTAAAGTTTGCATACATGTTTAGCATCCTTAGGATCACCAAACCATCTTATTGTACTAATTAGAACTCTTTCTTAATGTTATCATTAATAAACATGGTTTCCTTATCCATCTATAAATTTCTCAATTTGAAATTATAGTAATTGCTAAACGACCCTAAATAGACTTAGGCTTCGCCACTTGAGACAGAATCTCGTTGTGGTCAACTTTTTGAATTTGTCGAAACTGTTTTGTGACAAATCGATCCTTATCAGTGTCTATTTTCTCATAAAATTCCATATTCTTTTAACGGCCTGGAAGCCATCAAGAAGATTTTCCCAAGTCATTACTTAGTAATCGTACATGGATTTTATCTCGGATCATATATGGCTCATAGCCATTTCTCGGACTTAGGTTCACCATCGCTTCTTTGTAGTTCGTAGGTTTGTCATGTTCCATTAACATGACCTTCATAACAAGATTGTCGTACCACACGGCGCGGAACACATTTTCGTATGCCTACGATCTTAGTATGAGCTTAGAACATCATGATCTTTATCATTAGCCTCTTTCCAGTTGCGGAGGATGATACCGAAGCTGTTTCCGTTGCGCCACTCGATTTCCTGAAAGTGAGTTCGTTAACTCTGTCTTGCTCTACTTTCTTTCCCACTTATAACCTTGACAAGAAACTATTTCTTGAGCAAGGTACGTTCCAGCAACAAATTTGCCTTTGTCGTTAGAAATGTATCCAACTGATTTCTTAGATACACTATAAAGATGAATTTATCCGTTTTAGGTTTGATCATATCAAAACACTAAAATATCGAAGCGACAATCTAGGCTAAAAGCCATTACATCACTCATATGGTACTGCCTCCACGGATTTAGATGGTTTCCCTATTATCTAACGTGAATGTTTTGTTTCTACCATATGATTTCAATGATCACAATAATTCGACAAGATATTTTATTGACCACACACTATCCAATAGAGTTGATTACGACGTCCTAACACACCATAACATTGTGGTGTTCCATGCGGCGTAATTTGTGGAACTCTTTTCACAAGTCTTTCAATGATATGCCAAACTCATAACTCAAATCCTTGTTTCCTCGATCTGTATCGCAGGAATTTGATTTTCTTGTTAAGTTTATTTTTCTTACTTCACTCTGAACTTGCTTGATCTTATCAAACTTTTCGACCAACGTTTCATTAAGTGTATATCCATATATCTACTAAAATCATTCGTGAAGTATATGAAATAAAGATTTCCACTATACATTAAAATACTTCATTGATCCACACACATCCATATGCATGATTCTCAGCAAGTTAGATGCCTGTTTCCAGAAAACGGTGTCTTATTTATTTTGCAAGTGTCATAAGATCGAAATCTAAAGACTCGGAGATCCATCAAAATGGAGCTTCTCTATGCTTATAACTTTGACATGACTCAAAACGTTAGTGCCACAAGAATGTGGTGTCATTACTAAGTTTGTATCCTTTGGCATTAATGTTATAAATGTGAGAGCTACTACCATCTAGATTCACATAAGAACATTCCATTCATAATCGGTGTATGATCATTCAAGATATCACTCATAAGTGTAGGACAACAATTTTGTCACTAGCATATATGAATAATTGTCTTGCTAGAGGCAAGACACACTTATAACGATCATGCTAACAAGCGATTAAAAGGAATTCGTTCATATCCAAACTAATCCAAAACGGTAGATGCCGAGAGAGAGTGTCTATGTCCATCACAACATATTGCCTGCCATCATCAACACACATTGTCTCCTCATCATTCGAAGCTACTCAAGCAGATTATCTTGTTTTCATAAAACATGACTAGTATCAAAACTTAGTCACTAAAATGAGTACTTGTTTCGGTAAAACATTCATAACACGTATATCATATATATACATCATCATCATTGATGACTTCCCGGCGATCTGTTTCATCTTCTTGATTCTTCAATGCAATCAAGAATTCATGAAGGTGGACGATTCCCCTTGCATGAAATAGTCTATGACAAAACATTTGCATCTGGCAACATTGTCTATCATCCAGTGATCGAGCTGAACGAGGCGTCTCAATGTCATCAAGTATGACTGCCATGTGCTCCTTTTAATGAAAGTGTTCTCTTACATCTTGTTCGAGAAGAGAAAACCTGATTTACGGCGCACACAGATCATCAATTTCAGCGACCATTCCAAATGTTCGCGATCTGTCAACACGCACCCACAGTTCATTCTCTATGGCAGAGATCATAGCATACACTGAACTATGATGGAATTATCCGCACAAAACTTGACAATCCAAATTATCCTTTTGTTAGCGAAATCTACGGGTTCTATCTCCTAACGGGTATTGTATCATATAGAGCTAAAAGGTTTGAAACAAGGAATATCCTCAAGCTACGGTATAAAACTATGAAGTTTGGACCCAACCTTTTTTAAGTTTCTCAATCGCAGGAACGCGCCTAAGTTTAAAAGGTCTATCGAACAGGTTATTATCAACAAAGGTTTTGCAAAACATAAAGACTTTGTTCATAATAAATATGGGTTCAAGTTTTAACAAAATAAAACTACCAGAACTCCCACTCAAAACGAACATCCCTCACATTGTTTTAGTGATTACACGATCTTTATCCACTATGTTATCCCACATCGTCAAGGCCGATAGCATAATTTCAAAGGTAGACACCGATATGTCAATCACATCATCTTATGCGACTGATGCTTAACCATTCGGTCACTCTGTTCCGAGGCCATGTCTGCACAAGCTAGGCTCGCCATAATAACCTTCAGCGTATTCGCGTGTGCAAACATGTCTTACACCCACTGTATGCGAATGACGATCGATATGTCTGATACCCGATCGTCACGACCTGCCTCATAACGTTGAACTTTCGGTGGTGCACGCTAAAGGGAGAACACTATATGGTATTTTGGAGGGATCATCTTATATTACTACCGCCGTGTAACTAATATATAAACATATATAAAACTTACCGTGACCATATCACATAACATCAAATGTAATGCGACATGATATGTTCCTTGCGCCAATGGTCTCCTTTGCGCCGACAGTTTATAAACAATTCATAAAACTTACCGTGACCATATCACATTGCCCTGCAAAATTAAGTTAGACGCTTTCTACTTCATCTTTTGCATATTTTACGTGGCTTAGGGGCTTTCGTAAATAGAACCGCTTCATACCTACGAACCTACAACCACAACAACGATCAGATAATTGCTATTTTATATCCCTTGCGGGCCCTCCATTGAAAATGCAATGCCAACTATTGCGAGAGAGACAGACACCCGCCAGCCACATATACGGAACAAGCCGTATGTCAGTTGTGGAACCAGTCTCGCGTAAGCGTACGCGTAAAGTCGGTCCGGGCCGCTTCATCAACACAATGCTGCCGGCAAAAGCAAGTGCACGCGAGAGGGTACCAACTATAAGAACGATGCCCTCATATTCAACATGAGTTCTACAGCCGTACAACTATATCTACGCATAGATCGGCTCTGATACCACTGAAGGGAATCGTAGGCAGAAAACAAAAAAATTCCTAACAACGATAACCGAAAAAGCCAAGATCTATTACTATGCAGATATAAAGTAACAGAGAGAACGATGTAGATACCCTTGTAGACCGTAAGCGTCGACGATCAAAAGATTTATTTCGATGATGACGCGTGATGAAGACGGGCGGCGAAGACGACGGTGGAGCCGACCTCAAGGTGGTGAAGACGAACTCCACCAAGTGCCACACGTGCATCACCTCGTATCTCTACACACGTACGGTGCAGACGACGACCTCCGGGCTCCGATCCAGACGAACAGCAGAAGCGGAAGACTTGGACCCAGCAGCACGACGGTGTGCGTATGGTGGAGAGAACTCTCTCAAACCCGTACACAGCTCCATTTGCGGAACCACGCTTGAGGTAGGAGAGAAAGATAGAGGATGGTGCCCTTTTCCAAGGCATGGGGGTACCCCTATTTAAAGGTGGAGGAGGGGTGTCACCCTTGGTGGCTAAGCCATGTGGGACTAAACCCCACATGGTGTGCCGCACCAAGGGGTGATGCGCCCTAGGTGGGCCCCATTTGGCCCACCTAGGGCAGCCCCTCCCCAAACCGCACCATCGGGGGAAGTTTCCCCCCTATGGGCCTTTTCCCTTTGGTCAAGGCCCATTTAGGTGTGCAGCCTTTAATAATTCCGAAAATAATTAAATAAAAATATATTTAACTATTAATTACACTAATTAATATTAAATACATATTATCTAATTTATTCCGGCTCCGAAAACCATTTTGTCGGCCCCTGAACTTCGTCGGATATGTCCCGGAACCATTCCAGAACCCTTCTCTATTTTCTCTTCGATATCCAATCTTATAAAAACGTCGCCTACCCTTAAGTGTGCCACCCTACGGTTCGGGATCACTCCAGACATGATCGAGACCCGTTCTCCGATCAATGACTATCAGGGGGATCTGGATACAATCCATGATAGTCCCTGTGTGTCCACGAATATCTTTGTCGTTTGAACCTTACACGTCAAGTCTCAAACCTTTTGCCTGACGATACTTAGTTTGTCCAAGACTCGTTCTACGGTATCCTGATACCTAGCTTGATCTCGTCATTGACAATACTATCTTTACTCATCTGTGATATTACATCCGCGTGACCTAGTCACATGCTTGCAAGCTCATTGATGTAATCTCACCGAGTGGTCCCAGAGTATCTATCCTGCTATATGGATTGGCAAATCCCGCTCTTGATCATACGCCTCAACATATTTCTTTCGGATACCCGAGAGGGACATCTTTATTGTCATCCTATATAAGGAGTGACGTTTGATACAATCAAAGTACCTTCCAGAAATAGCAATTAAATATGATCTCACGGTCGAATGCGTGAGTACTACGTCCTACATATATTGGGTGTGCGTCCACCACATCATTCACCTAATGATGTGACTCCATTATAAATTGACGTCCAAGTCCATGATCAGGAAACCTTGACCATCTGTTGATCTCAATGGACAAGTAAAGAGGATACTAGGGACCTGGTTGTTTACATACCACACGTGTATTAATGTTTCCGATTAATACAGTTATAGCATGGTATAAATGTATTATGAACAATCAAGATATGACAAATAAAATATATTTATTAATTGCCTCTAGGCATATCTCCTTCAGGGTTGTGTTATGTGTCGCGCTAGTATCTAGTTGGTATAGGACACGCTCTCTTACCCCTCTCTAATAGACGGAAGCTGTAGCGTTTCTATATAGGTTATTTAGTGCTTGCTCATTGACGCTAAATCCACCATACTTCTTAGGACACCCTTGTGCTTGTGTCTCTTAAGACTAGCTGAGTACCTACTGTACACACATACATTTGTTGCTTCAGGAAGTTTGAAGGCCCGCAAGGTGGGTACTAGATGTACGATAACGACGAAAGACGATAATAGCTTGGGAATCCCTCTGACGTGGCCTGGTAGGGTTGTGGACGTCATCGTTTATCTTCTGACCTCTTATGCCCATTTGTTATCTTATCCGCATTCAGATGTCATTTCTCTTTCATTGTGATTTGTATCTGTCCTCTGACATCTTATGCCCATTTGTTATCTTATCCGCATTCAAATGTCATTTCTCTTTCATTGTGATTTGTATCTGTGTAATGTATCTAGTTGTTAAACTTGTCTCGTTGGACTCGTTGTTGTATATATATATATATATATATATATATATATATATATATATATATATATATCTTTTTTTGTTGTTGATGTTCCTTCGTGAATCATGTTGTGATACTTCAATTTCACTCGCATAGCGTGTATGTTTTGAGGCATCCTAGGATTGTTATTATCCGGTATCTAGTGGAGACGCTAGATCTGCATATTATCGGTCTCAGGGCATTACACTTTATGAGTATTTTAAAGCATCAGTAGCAACATGATATGCACTATGAAATATCTCACTAAAAAACCATTGATAAACTTGGCACCAATAGAACCCATTTTTGCAGTGCTTCAAATTTTATGGGTTTTTGATACATAATAAGTAAATGCAAAACTGAAAGTAAACTATACTAAAAAAAATATGCTTTTCAATTAACAAGACAAGAACAAGAAAAAAAAAATTAAAACTACATTGGACTGCCAAACCTCCAATTCCAAATTATGTCTGGCGGGCTTTTCCTCCCCATTCTCAAACCCCAAGCTGCAAAATCCCCTCCCATTCGCCTCCTCGCCTTCGACGCAGATGGCGCCGCCGTCGGCACCGAAGAAGCGCAAGGTGCATCTCCCGGAGAACGAGGAGGTCGCGGGCAAGATCCTCGAGAAGCAGTGCTCCACGGGCGGCCTGTCGGAGCAGCAGGGGCTCCAGCTCTCCGCCGCCTACCGCGGCGTCTGCGCCGCCAAGCAGCCCATCCGGACCCCCCGCGACCTGCTCCGCACAAAGTACGCGATGCTTCCAACTGTTTCTCTTCTTACCGCGGCAGTGACGCTAGGTTTTGGTCTGTGTACGGCCGATTCGTGGCAGGACGGAGATTAGATGTCTATTTGGCGTCTTATTACTAAATAAGGAACGTTGTGAGATGAATGGGTTTGTTTTCTATTCTGAAATGTCGAGGGATCTGGATTCAGTTTGGTGGATATTGCGTGGCTGGGGAATCTGAGCTGTTCCAGATCGATCTCATCATGCATTTGGTCTGCATAAGTATTAGCTGTCCCGGATTGATCTCACCATTAGATTGCTGCAGGGGCATGGTGAAACCGATGTTAGGATATACCCACTTTTATCTAAGAGCCTGCTATTGCTAAATGGATTCATATCGCGTTATTCTGCACTTCGCCTTGGTAGTCCAATAACAGTATAGCTTTAGTTTTTATCCATATAGTGGTTATACCTTTTCTCTTATGTGGTTAATGAGAGATGCAAACCGCCAGGACTTTTCACTGATAGATTAATGTATGGAATATATCTAGTACCAAATGTTTCCTCATGCTCACCAGATTTCCCAAAAGTTCTACATTTTTTTATTGGTTTGATCATTTGCTCCCCCGTTAATATTATTTCTTGTCAGGGGTGTTGAAAATTGGATCTTTAACTTCATGAAAGACTCTTTTCCTAGTTCCAGCCCAGATTTGTCTCCTCACGAAGGTAATACAGCAGGATAAAAGGGTACCAGTTTTCATGCTTGCTCTCAAGTGCTCTGAGAATCTGTTCATCACTTTTCATCATCAGGCTGACCTTTTCTTCTTCCTCTTCAGTTGATTCACCAACTGAAGTTAATGACAGCATGTTTATTCTTTTTGACCTTTAAGACTATTGCTTTCTTTCTACAGCGCATAAAAGAAAATATGTGCCACGGAAGAATTCCGCTCCTTATGCGATAGTGGTCACACTTTACAGGTATGATTTTTTTGTGGGTCTATTTACCTTAATTTTGTTATTCATAAAACTAAAGAATTAGCTACCTTATCACAAAGACAACATTTAATGAAAAAATTACGAAAAAGAAAGACACCTGAATATGCAAGAGGAAATAATGAAAATTGACTCCCTCCCCACCCCACCCACCCTACAGGGAGATGATAAGAGGGAAAAATTATATGATGAAGCAGGAGCTTATTGATGCTGCTGAAGCAAGTGGTCTGTCAGAATCTGCTATCGGGTACAGTTTCACTAATCCAGTATACTGTACGGTTGCTGATTTCAGCTGATGTTCTTAGTGCATCACTAACCATGTCCGTTGTATCATGAGCAGTCCAAACAACACTAGAGCAAAACCGGGGAGTTCTCAGAATGACTTCTACACTGGATGGAGCTGCATAAACAAATTAATTTCTAAAAAACTCGTGGAGAAGTGGAGTAGCCCTGCAAAGTAAATTACTAGGCTCATCTGAATGTCTGTTATAACTTTTCTGTCAGTTATTTGAAATAAAGATGTGTGGTTCACACACATGGGATTTTTAGTGGGATAGACCCACACTTTTTATGCATGTATTAGATCCTACTTGAATTATTATTGCAGCACCGCTGGCTATTAATTGTGAATTTTGTTTACGAAGAGCTTTCTTATAAATGATAATATGATAATTGAACAGACTCAAGGATGTGTGTGGGGGGGGGGGGGGGGGGGGGTATCAGAGCTATAAACTATTGCACTTGTATGCATGAACTTGACCCCTACATTAGAGAGTTGGTAGGTTCTCATGCATCTAAGAGTGACTATGTTGGGCACTAGATTATTTGCTCTATGTTCTTGAAATAACTTTAGCTTCACGCTCACAGATACAACAGCCTATGCCTGTTTTGCTCTGACTGTGGTTAGACTGCATTCTAGAAAGCTGGCTAATCCTGTTCTGTTTTTGTTGATTGATTTATAGATTCTCTATAAAATTTTACCTAGCAAAATTTCTATTTTCCCCTGTTGGTTGGAGGAAGTTTGATGTAGTGCCGCAATAGCCATATATTTACTAGCAGATAATCAATTCTCGTATGCACTTTAGGTAATATTTAGTGTTATCTAACTTGTGAGTAAATTAAGAAAGCATATGAGCAAAGACAGTACTCTGTGATATTCCATCAATCTTCTATGGATAGAATAGAATGAGGCATGTCCAATTTCATAGCTCCTTTGCACTTATTTGGTCCACAGTGTGAAACTGCAACATTTGTATAACAATCTCCCACATGTGAGGATGCTCCAGAGATATGGTAGTTGTTTGCAACACGAACCTGATTCATCTATCGGTATTTTGATCATAAAAATTATCTACCTTTCATGCATTTCTGTTCCGAGTAGGAGCAGCAGCTCCCTCTGTTCAGTTTACATTTTATTCCTAGTTGCGTCTTTATTTGCGAAGCGCACACATTCTATTGGGATACCAAGCATAGCTTGGTGCTTACTGAACACGTTTGTGTAGGTATATGCTAACAGAAGAAGGTGAAAAGACTGCTCGTGATTGTCTCGAACGGTCTGGATTAGACAATACCGCAGGACCTTTGACCCATCATTCTGAAATTGTTCTCAGCTATCCAGATTCTGATGAACCATATGAAGGTAGCAATCCTCTAATAGGTTCGTAGGTTTTTATTCATTATGAATTTCCATATAACATATTACTGTACCCGTACAACATTGTAATCAAATCTCGTTACTCCTTTGCAGGTTCTGAAAATTTTGCGGAAAGGAGTGGACCTCCAAAATCGAAAGCAGGCAGTTCCAGTTCCTTTGATATCAGTATGCTTTTTTTGCAGATAATATGATACTCCATAACCAGAGTATTACTCTCTTCTGGTCTTTTCAGTTATTCCTTTTTTTCCAGGAAAGGGACCTGCTACTAATGCTCCTCTTCCATCTCAAGGAATGTTCGGACAGCAATCATTTAGTACAATGGTACACTTGACTTCCCTTTCTTTACCTTTTTTTTTTTCTTTTCGATTGGAACATAATTCATTTTCTTCCTTCTCTACACCAGGGTTCTGGTGAAAATTTTCTATTAGCCATGCCACCTCGGCATTCCGTTGAAAATTTTCTGGAAGCTTATGAAGTGGTGCTGATATTGGATGACCGAGAAACTCTTGGGTTCGTATGATTGTATCTTATGAGTTATTGGTTATCTTAGTCACGTCTGTAAGTAGGATCATAATAGGATGTATTACAAAAAAAAATGTATGTCTCTTTTGCTGCACATTCTCCAAAGTTTTATTTATCAATATGATATGAGAAGTTCACCCTATTTATGATAATCTTGAATGCAAGCCTCAAGGGTTTGGGAGTATCTGTCTTCTCTGGTTTTTGCTTTCCCAATGATTCACAAGGGCATTTTTGTTCTTCGCATTTAATCATTATTTTGTTAGAATAAGATAAATAAGGGTTCCACATACTTGTCTAGATTCTGTTGGAGCCGTGAATTCTAAAGCACTTTGCCTTGTTATCTCGTGTTACTTAAATTTTATCGTTTGATGCATTGCCGCGTATATACTATAAGTTTTAGGCTACATTTGTTCAAATTATTTTCCAAGGAAACAAATTGATTATCACTGCAGCCAATCACTCTTCATGTCTTATTTAATCATCCAATTTTGCATCAGAATCCAGTTCTCTCATGACTGATACCTTTTTGTGCAGGCGCCGCGCCAAAAGAAATGTTGTTGATAACATACGCTCACAGTTTGGTATACCTGTAAAGGTTAGTTAGATTCAGAGTTATGTGAACTCTTTTGGTTTTGCGTACTCCCTTCCCTAGATTCTTGTAACTAATTTAGTAGTGCTTTGCGTGCTATCATTGTACATTTCTCCAGATAACCAAAATACACTGCTAAAAGTCATTTCCTATTCATCAACTCGGTTCTAAATTAAAGGCCCTGTACTGCTGGATAAATTTTTTGATATGTTTGGTCTCCGTCCCATTCTCTTGATGCTTTATGGCTGCACTGTTCGCTTGCTTGTGTACAAGGGGTTGCATAAAATAATCAAACAAAGATGCTTTGCATAGATTGAGCTGCTTGTATAATTTTCCAAAGAAAGTGGTGCTGATCCTTCTGCTTGAACCATGTGATCCAGATGAAACGCTTGCCTGTTGGAGATGCTATTTGGATTGCTCGCCATAAAGTACTTCACACAGAGTATGTTCTTGATTTTATTGTTGAAAGGAAAAATGTAGATGATTTAGTTGGCTCAATCAGGGACAACAGATACAAAGATCAAAAACTAAGGCTGAAGGTACCATCTGAACTAGCTTTGACTTTTGTTATTAGTATTATAAAGTTCCATGTTTTTTTTTTTAAAGCATATAAAGTTTCCATGTTAACTCCAAATTCTTATTTCTGCTTACAGTTTCTCTGTTCTCGCTAATAGTGATAAGAAACTTCGTGTCCTATATTATTATTATTATTCATTTCTTGTGATAATCCTGGTCCGTAGTTGTGTCAATGCAAAATTGTCTTGGTCACGAGCCAATCACCTGTGTTGCAACTAAATTGATGATCATATTCATAAAGCCTGCTTCGCAGCATCACCAACAATGCCTGCTTTGCAACCAGGAGGAGGAAACCATGGCACACCTCCTCACTGCCTGCCCCTTCTCAAGACAAGTCTGGTATGACACCCTGTCTTGGTTGCGCCTACCCTGCCAGCCACCGGACGCCTCCGTTTCCCTGCACCAATGGAGCCAGCAAGCGAGGCAAAGCACGCCCAAAGCAATGCACAAGGGACTCGCCACCGCCACGCTCTTGATCCCATGGCTCTTATGGAAGCACCGCAATAGCTGTGTCTTCGACGACGCACGGCCATCGGTTAGGGACTGGTCAAGACGATCAAAGAGGAAGCCGCGCTATGGGCGAGAGCTGGAGCAGCTGGGCTGCGAGACATCATCCCAACCACCTGGGACGTCCACTGATGTAGTTTTTAACTTACTTGTACACCTCTGTTGAGGCAAAATCTGCTGTAACAAACTCTCTACCTTTTCAATAAAATGAAACGCAAAATCTTTTTGCGTTTTCTAGAAAAAAAATAAAGCCTGCTTCGCAGCATAGTTATGGAGGCATCTCCAAGCAGTTATACAAAGAACTTTGTGTAATCTGTATTGGATGTCATGTTTATTTTAGGGTTGTAATTGGGTTCAGAAATGCTGAATATGACGAGAGATGTTTCATTTCAATATGTTGAATGCGTCTGTTAACCTGCCAATGATTTAATGTGGCTTGAGTCTAATCTTAAGTTCTTAACTGAGGAGATTCTTTCTTATTCTTTGTTATCCTTAATTAAAAAACATAGCCCACATTGCGTATGAGATGGTGAAGACCCGTGTTGTTAGAAGACATAAGCTTGAGCCTTTACATAATGGATCTCTTCCTAGTCAAACTTTATTTCTTGTTCATATCTATGGATTTGCAGGAGTTATGAAGTTATACTTTCAGTTTTTGTTGTTGTTGCAACAATTCGATGTCATACTTTTCTTTGTTCTAACTTTCACAGAAATGTGGGCTAAAGAACCTAATATATCTGGTTGAAGGTGATCCAAATACTGTAGATGCATCAGAGAGCGTTAAACAGCGTATGTACACTGCTCATAAAACCTGGGTGACGTGTTATCCTGAATATTTGACTATTTGTACATTTTCTCGTTTTCCAACATTATTATATAAGTTCTTTGCATTTAGGACGTTAGGCGTATGCCCTTTTAACTACTCCATGCCTTCTATTTCAGCTGTTTTAGCACTGAGATCTTTGAAGGATTTGATGTCCAGAGAACCACTGGGTACTCTGATACTGAAAGGAAATACGGCCACCTCACACGCTCGATTATGGATTACTACTGCACAAACTTCTCTGTTGGTGCTGATACTTCTGGACTTTGCCTGACCTATGATGAGTTTGTGAAAAGGTGTTCTGACCTTGAGAAGGTCACTATAAGCGACGTATTTGCCCTTCAACTTATGCAGGTAACATGGTAACAACAGCTACCTTCACTTAAGTTAGATGGCTAGCTCATTTTACGCCATACTTTGCTAATTAATGCATCCAAAGCAGGTGCCGCAAGTGACAGAAGAAGCTGTTCTTGCTGTTACAAGTCTGTACCCAACTCTTCTCTCACTTGCTCAGGCATACTCCATGCTTGTGAGTCCTCTTTGACTTCCAACTTTGCAATTCATTTACAACACTCTACTCAGAAGTCAGAACAAATGTGAGCAATCATTGTCTCATGGAATCTTCAACATCTCTAAGAACTAATTTTGTTTTATTCTTGTGGTGTTTAAGGATGGCGATAGGCGGGCCCAAGAGGAGATGCTGATGAACAAGAGCAACTTGGTTAAAGCTGGTGCTAGCAAAGCCATCTTCAAATTTGTCTGGGTCGAGGGATGAACTCTCTGTACGTAGTTCCTCCCTAATGGTTTAACCGGTGTTTTAGTCACTGTCGCGATGATTTTGGGCCATCAAGGAAGGACTTACATGTTTGGAAGGCCAAAGCAGGATGGATCCTTTTTGTGTACCTGGGGCCTTGGAAAACAGAAAGTTTCAGAACATGTAGCCACTTAAACGAATGTTCTTAGCATAGGCTCACATCCCACTAATATTAACCCTACCCTGTAGAATTCCGTGCTGAACGATATGGAATCATTATGTAATGTTGCATGGTAGTCTACAAGACGGTACAAGCATGTCAATGGTCTCATTCATGTGCTGAAACCTGAAAGCTTTCCTTGGGCGGTGTCATGTCTCATCATCTTTGGCCAACTTTGCTCCCACGCCATGTTTAGCTTACTTTGAGATATCTTTTGTTCTAATTCAGGGGTAAATCGTATATAGAGTGCACCCAAAGATTATGTTTATGATGTGATAAATATATGTGTTATCAGCCAATGATGTTTTGACTCGGCTATTGACTGCCATGAAGCTGTGGGTTTTCGCAGAGTTTTCATCTAATACTTGAGTTTGTCAGAAGAATAGCAGAAGCCTTAGATCAAAGTAGAGTTTGAGCTGCCAGTTTCACTATTAGCATCTGGTACAACACATGCTTGTTGTTTCATCATTTAGTGCTAACTTTGCAACGTTGTGAACACAAGATGAGAAGGTGTCCAAACGCCATCCAACATGGAAGGCCAGCTGCAAATGGGTATCAAACATAATGGTTAGGGCAAGTTTGGTTTAAAAAAAATCATGTCGCCATAATCACACACAAATCACTTGAACTCGAATTTCATGACCAAATTGATTGACAGCTGAGCATCAGGTGCTCATTGAACAAGGGAAGACGATGCATCAACTACAAGAGTCAACGATCTCCTGCAAGACGATTCATCAACTACAAGAGTCAACGATCTCCTGCAACTGTGCTACCTTGATGTCAAACACCCTGTATAAAAGAACAAGAGAAGTTTGATCACTTCATCATTACCAACTGGGACAATCCCCGGACCCTGCATACAAGCTACTCCCTCCGTTCTAATGTACATCTAAATGTGGATATATGGAAGTCAATTAATTTGGAACGGAGTGAGTAGCTATTACTACTCGGACATCCTATAGCCTAATTTTGAACTATTGCTTCTAGCTAGTACTAACCGGACGATCGTAAATCAGACTCGGCAACACAGGCAACTCGAATTGCTACACCGACCAGACCAATATATGCTATGAAACTAGCATAAGAAACGATCGAGAAACTGTTACTGTACAAGCTGCAACTAAATAGGGAGTACCTACCGGACGCGGACGTTTGGCTCCCGAGCGCCACTGCGCTCTATATCAGGACCATCCATATTGAGAATCTCTCCATCCATTCAGCGTATGTGTACGTGTATTAACTCATAACTGAGCGCATATTTCCTACTGAAACAGTGAGCATATCACGTGTATGAGGTGGGTCATCCCATTAATGACGTGCAGGTGTGCCATGGATTGATTGCACGAAAAGTCAAAAAGTACATAGGCCTGCAGCAAATAGTGTAGCTAGCTGTGCCGTTGCTGAGTGCAACTACCGAGCCGTGTGTGCTTGATCCTCTCAAGGTTAAACCGACTACAAATAAAGCTAAAAAACAAATGTACTTCTGGATTTTTGAATACTCACAAGTAAATAATGAGAAAAAAGTCTGATTTCCAGAAATTCTTTGAAATTATACACGCCAAAACGGGAAAAAAACCACAGAATTTTACTAATCTTTATTTATAAACTAAAGATAATGATGGCATGCGATATTAAATAATTACTGGTCATTTTGTATGTAAGAGCCTTTGTACCCGAAACCTGGTTAAAACAAATGAACCTCTCTAGTTTTATTTATACGCTATAGATAATTCGTTGCATTTCAAGGTAGACGAAAATGCGGTTATTCAAACTTTTTGACGTACGAACAAATTCTTTAAAGCTCGCATACTATCATTCTATGTACCGGGCTAGCGAATTTGGATTGGAGTTTCACATGGGCGAATATTATAAAGGGAGCGTCGGAAAATTAATAAAATACACATGAAACCCGAAGGAAACAAGTGACCCCCCTAGATTTTTTGGATAAAAGAAAGAATAGTTTGACAAATAAAATTATGAATAAAATAAAATATTTTAAACCGCACACCAAACCCGGTGAAAAAACCCATAATTTTACTTATATTTATTTATAAAGTAAAGGTAATGATAGCATGAGAGATTAAAGAGTCTTTACACTCAAAACCCGGTAAAAACATATCAACCCCTCTAGTTTTTTGAATCTTTATTTATAACCTATAGATAATTTGTTTTGTTTCAAGGTTAAAGAAAAATAGGTTATTCGAACATTTTGACGTATGAAATAAAAAATTCATTCTTTAAGCTCGCATGCTATCATTATATGTCTGGGGCCATGAAATTCGGATTAGAGTTCCATATGGGCTAATGTTGTAAAGGGAACGTCGGAAAATTAATATAATACACTCCGAACCTGGGAAAAATGAACCCATAATTTTTGGATAAACGCACGAATATGCGATGATTTTTTTTTGAAAAATTAGAAGTCTCTTAAAATATACACGCATAAGCATGGGGGAAAGAGAAAATCTCGGGATTTTTCTAATCCTTTTTACAAATAAACATAATGGTAATGCGTTAGATAAAATGATCACTTGTTATTTTCTACGTAAGAGGCTTTACATTCGTATTTGTAAAAGCAATCATAAAAGCAAGAATGTACAAACCGAACACGGGAAAACAAATGGACCTTTGGATTTTTTTTTTATAAAATCAAGAATATTACGAGGAAAAAAATCCTAAAAAATTAAAGTCTTTAAATTTTACACGCCAAAAGCCAGGGGAACCAAAAAATAACCTAGAAATATTCTTGTCTCTTTTTTTTAAACCGAAGGTAACCATAGCATGCAAGAATAAATAAAGTGTTTTTTTTTACTAATTTACGACATTTTCTCTAAATATGCGAGATATGAACTACTAATGTTTTAGATATTGTACTAGGGAACCAGAATATTCATCAAGGACGCCAAGTGAGCTTATGCGGAGGAAAATAATCTAAAAAAATTGAAGTCTTCAAATTTTACACACCAAAAGCCAAGGGAACCAAAAAAATAACCCAGGAATTTTCTTTTATGTATTTGGAAACGGAAGGTAATGATAGCATGCAAGATTAAATAAAGTGTTGTTTACTAGTTTACGTCATTTTCTCTAAATATGAGAGATATGAACTACTCATGTTTTAGATATTTTGTTAGGGAACCAGAATATTCATCAAGGACGCCAAGTGAGCTTATGTGGCTTGGGTGCATGATTAAGTGGGAGATTTGCTAACAAAAGTGGAGTATCACTTAACTTGCCGATAATCATATTTTACAGGGTGTCTGGGCTGCATGCTGTACCCTATGCTTAAAGCAAAAGTCTCCTAAGTCTGGCTATGCACAGATAGCAATTCGGTCAGGTTGGCCAAGTTCACACGCTATACTCTGCAGCCGCAATAAATGACAGGGTAAATGCTCTATTCAACAACCTGTATTCGGTGTGTATATTGAACCCGTATAGGACGATAAAGCAATTCCAGCACAGATCGCACAGCCACGTTGGTGATATCCAGCTCACTGGCGCTCGAGAGCCAAAGAGCATTTCCGGTACCTACTAGTCTATATCTATACTATTATTAAAAAAGTAAACATGTTGGGATACGTTCAAATATCTGATCGACGCTCCAGATCGCTCCAATGTTTGACAACTCAACAATGTCCGATTTTTCCCATTTTACCCTCCCACCAAATCACATAATACTACTAAATTGCCACCGTACCGGTTTGTTCTTTTTTTTTTTTGAAGGAGGCAGTAAGCACTGCTTCAAATTTATTAAGAGAAAACCAAGATAAATACCGGCAGAGTTTAGGTTACAGGAGGCATAAGGATATGCAAAAACAGTAGACTACTAAACTTTTTACAAGCAGGCAGGAAGGTTGGCTGTGATGTCTTTTCCATGCACAGCAGAAAAACCAAGATAGTAGGACTACTCGCCAGCCGGCCACGACGATTTGAGGATACCAGCAGAACGCCAGTCATTTAGTTCGGTCATAATCTTGTCGACGAGTACGAAAGAGACTCTTGCTTTGTTGTTGAAAATCCTGTTGTTGCGTTCTTTCCATAAGAACCACCAGGTGAGGAGTGCTACAGGCTGCCATCTGTTTCTGGTTTGGGGCTGCAGTCCTTGAAGAGATTTGGTCCACCAGGTATTCAGGGAGGCCTGTGGTGTAGTTGTCAGAGTCACTTGCAAATTCAGTTTCGAAGTGACCTGGAGCCAGACAACCTGACTGTAGCTGCAGCTAGTGAAGAGATGTTGGGCTGTCTCTGGTTTGTTCTTTTTATTTCTCCTCGTCCGTCGTCCCATCCCGTCCCGCGATTCCCCAAGGAATGGACCGCAGAAGGTCTCGGAGCCTCTCGCCATCCTCCCCTCACCGCAGTTGTGCGCCGCATCCATGAATCCGTCCACAGCACGGCGGCCGCCACACCCGACCAATCCCACGCCGCGCACCGCATCTTTCTCCCTCCGCCCCACTCGATCCCCTCCTTGATTCATTCCTATCCTCCACCGTACCGCTCCTGATTCACTTCGTCATTTTCCTCTCAATCTCCCCCAATCCCCTCCCGGTGAGCAAGGGAGGGCCGCGGCGTGCGGAGCAGTGGTACGCAGCGGCGTGCAGAGATGTGGTCCCTGAGGTACGGAGTTGGTCTCAACCCCACTAAGTCACTAACCTCTAACCTCTCACAGCGATTTAGGTGGTCGCCACCTCTAGGCGACCAATCTTCCCACTCTGTACATGGTTATTCTCCACCACTGCCGCACAAAGTGCACATGTTTAATTATTCAGCATTGTCGCACATGACCTTCCCTGCTCCGAACTGAGTCGCTTGGGCATTGTGTACTCGCATGAGAAATACACAACTTCATTGATGACCAATTCATACAAATAAAATTTGATTGGTCATATTATTATTTTAATAATTATTCTGTGATTTCTTTTTAGATCATTAACACATGAAGGATACTAAAGTGCCTTGGGTTAGAGGATTGTCTGCTCGGCGCCGACCTCGGCTCAGGGTGGCGTCTAAATGAGATCTTTATCCTACATATTTGATTTCTTCAGTTATTCAGATTCTTTTTTGTAGTAATGTAATCCCTGGGAGAGCTCATTTGTACCAGTTATAACATTGGGATTTTCTTTTGCCAGAGATACTTAGGAACCAGCAACCAAAGTAAAGAGACACGGGATGGGAAGAAATACCATGGTAGCCGTAGCAATGATTCCAGGTGTAAAAGACCGAACTCTTTGATCCAGTTTTTTTATAAATCCCAACTGTTCTGTTGTTTTTCTAAGATAAGAAATTGACTGCTACATTCCTCTAATATATTGTGCAGCATCTGGATCAAACTGGAAATAGAATATCTTTCAAAGTTATTTTACTTGTTTGAGAACTTGAGGTTGAAGGTGGGCACGACACTAATGGACATGATATTGATGGTTCAACACCGGGTATGTAGCAGGTCATACATGCACGCATTTAACAGGAAATTAACAAAAAAAATCATGGTTACTTAGGTATTTTTATCGAGGAGTTTCTTCCAAGACGGACGCATGAAGCAGCTTGATTCTCAACCACGTCATAGCTGCTTGCAAGGAGTCATGACCGCATTGACCTTCCGATCTTTGTTTAAAATACGGTGTAAATAAGCTAGGGTCTGAAATTCAGAATATTGGATTGGTTATCTGTTAGTGGGTTCCAGGTAGCTATTATTGGATTATCTGAAAGATTTAGATGCGAAGTTACTATCATGATTACAATTGTTTGTGCCCAATTATCTTTAGTCATAGTGTTGGAGGTAATTTACCATCTAATGGCACTTTTTTTGACTGCTCCTTATGCTTCACTGTCACTACCCGTATGTACTCTGCCAACACGGAACTGATTATATGCAATTTTTATGAAAGCATTAGATATAAATTTTTATTTTTTGGCACGGTTTCTACAGACCATGTCTTCTGGTTCCCGTTCACAAACCAGTCTATTCATCAAGGTTTAGCAGACAGACATATAAGATGCTGGTCATGCTGGTCAATGATGAACCGTGGCGGAAGTAGTTGCTATAGCCACCTGAGTGCCTAATAAGAAGTCACCGTATTTGTAAGCCTATCAAGTCTTCAAAGGATATACACAACAATTAATTCTGATTTTGTAATTGCATCAGTTTACTTTTGTACCTGCTCTTTACTTGCTTCTACTTATTATCTGTGCATAACAAAATATTTTATATCTTGCATTTAAATGATTTGCATACGAATAAATTATGTGCTGCTTAATTGAATTTTCATACATATTGAAGGAATACCACATCTGGGTTGATTTCCGTTAAATATTTACTTACTCCTGGTGACAACCCCTTGGTGCCATAGTGATGCGATGCCATGACCAAATCAGGCAGATGGGGGAGTTCCAGGAGGAAGAAAGCTACTCTAGCGAGAGACCATGGTAATGCCTCACATTTGATTTATTGCATAGAATTATAACGCAGTAATTTGGCATGGATTCTTTTACTTTCCTCTTAATGTATCTGCTCCATTTATTGTACATTCTGATTCTTTACTTTCAGGGTCTTTCTTTACACTGGGAATGAAGACCCTGACAAGTTTTTTCATGGTACTGAGATGTCATGTACAAGATATGAAAGTAATTGTTGAAATATGCTTAGAAAGTATGGACTGATCAGATGTAAAATCGTAGGATTCTGGCCAACAGTCACATAAGCTTAAATGTACGTGTTTCTTCTGAACAATTAAACTGTCTAGATGTTCATTAATTTCGACTACACTTTGTGAACTAGCTCGGTACATGATGGTGCCCTGAATGACTGTGTTTCATTTTCGTAATTTGAAGCCAGGGCTTGTGACGATTAAACAGACTACCTGGCAGCAGAACACAAAACCACATCTAATTTTTATTGCTTGTAAAACATTTTTCTTCGATAGATCTCACTGGGCCTATTTGTTTTGGTCCAGAACATATTGTTTAATACAGTAAATAGTATTCGTCAATCGGGATTTCTGCAAGTGTGTAATATACATCCAATTGCTTCTAGAAACTAAACCTGAAGCCAGAGAGAAAATTAAATGACCGTGCCAAGAGAAAAACCTCAAAACTGAATGTGTGAAGTTTCGTGTGGAAGCCAAACACTGTTATTCTCGGGGTCATAAACCATTATTAGCTAGGGGCTACCTTGTTATAGTGTTGGGAAACTTGTATCTACATGTTGCATGAGCTTGCGCTAAGAGAGACGTGTGTTGCACGTTCCTACTTCTAAATTGTCCCTTTTAATAATTGTGAAAACGTGCAACGCCTTTTAATAATTGTGAAAACGTGCGTTGCACGTACATACCAACTAGTTGTAGGAAAGAACCAAAAGCGGGATGGGAATATGGGATTCTGATCGAGCGAACGAACGAACGTACAACTAAATACACACCGGGAAATTAGCGTGCACCCCTCCAGCCTCCAGGTACATATATAATCTCTCGCGAGATTATCTCCGTCTCCTGATCCCCGATCCCCTCCTACCTCTTCCAGATCACAACCATCGTCTCCACCTAAATCCAAATACCTTCCTAAGCGCGAGCTCGTGCTGGGCTTAGGGCTCTAGGTTTTCGCGTCCCTTCCTGGTCCTCGCGGCCGGGGTTAGGGTTTATGTCGCGGTGGTCGTCGGGGCTGCTCTTGCCAGCGATGGCCGCCGACGCGATCGCCATCATCCCGGCCACCGTGCTGCGCAACCTCGCAGACAGGCTCTACGAGAAGCGGAAGAACGCCGCGCTCGACATCGAGGGGATCGTGAAGCAGCTGTCCACAGCGGGGGAGGTAGCAGCCGTGATCGATCTGCTCGCACGGGATTTCATCTTGTCACCGCAGGCGGCCAACCACCGGAAGCAGGGCGGACTGATCGGTCTCGCGGCAGTGACTGTAGGACTCACCAGCGAGGCTGCACCACAGCACCTCGAGGCGATCGTGCCTCCCGTGCTGCATTCGGTCCTGGACCAAGACAGCAGGGTGCGGTACTATGCCTGTGAAGCGCTGTACAACATAGCAAAGGTTGTGAGAGGGGATTTCATCATCTACTTCAACGACACCTTCGGCCCGCTTTGCAAGCTGTCCGCAGACTCGGATGCCAATGTGCAGAGCGCGGCTCATCTTCTTGACAGGCTCGTCAAGGATATCGTGGCGGAGAGTGATCAGTTCAGCGTAGAGGAATTTATACCGCTCTTGAGAGAGCGCATGGATGTGCTGAACCCATATGTGCGGCAGTTTTTGGTGGGGTGGATCGCGGTTTTGGACAGTGTGCCTGATATCGACATGCTTGGTTTCCTTCCTGATTTTCTTGATGGTTTGTTTGATATGCTCAGTGATTCCAGCCACGAGATACGGCAGCAAGCAGATGCAGCGCTTTCAGAGTTTCTGCAGGAAATAAAAAATTCACCAAATGTCGATTATGGTCGTATTGCTGGAATTCTTGTCCCGAGGACAGGCTCTGTTGATGAATTCACTCGTCTGACGTCTATCGCATGGATCAACCAGTTTGTGAAGCTTGGTGGGGAGCAACTAGTCCCTTACTATGCAAATATCTTGGGAGCTATCTTACCGTGCATCTCTGACCAAGAGGACAAAATCCGAGTGGTTGCACGTGACACTAACGAGGAACTTCGAGCTTATATAAAAGCCGATAAAACCCAGGGATTTGACATTGGAGCACTTCTCGCAATTGCGGAGAGAGAACTGAACAGTGAACATGAATCCAGTCGGATTGAGTCATTGCACTGGTTTTCCACTTTGCTAGTTCGACATCGTACTGAGTTCTTGGGATACGTGGATGGCATTTTTGAACCACTTCTAAATGCACTCTCCGATCCATCAGATGCGGTTGTCCTTTTAGTGCTGGAAGTTCATGCAGGCATAGCTGAAGAGTATCATCACTTCCATCATCTTGTGTCTTACTTAGTCCGCAATTTCCACAACAATCATGTTCTGTTGGAGAAGCGTGGTGCTTTCATAGTTCGTCGACTATGTGTTCTTTTGGGTGCTGAAAAGGTTTATCGAGTGTTTTCTACTATTCTCGAGAAGGAAGTTGACCTTGATTTTGCATCCACCATGGTTCAGGCATTGAATATTATTTTGCTCACATCGACTGAACTTGCCGAGTTGCGTTCTCTTCTTAACAAGTCATTGGTGGATTCTCGTGGCAAGGATTTATTTGTATCTTTATACCCTTATTGGTGCCACTCTCCAATGGCTACAATTAGCTTGTGCCTACTTGCTCAGGCATACAATCATGCGAGCTCTGTTATTCAGACTCTGGGAGAAGAAGACATAAATGTGAAGTTTTTGGTGCAGTTGGATAAATTGATCCGTCTGTTAGAGACTCCTGTATTTGCTTACCTACGGTTACAACTTCTTGAGCCTGGAAAACACACTTGGCTTCTGAAAACACTTTACGGTCTCCTGATGCTCTTACCTCAGCGAAGTGCGGCGTTCAAGATCTTGAGGACTCGACTGAAGACAATCCCTTTCAGTGAAAATCTCAAGCCTGCAAACCCATATTCTCAGAATCTACAAGTGACAGAAGATGGCAGCCGAAATCAAGATACACCAAACTATATTGCAATTAATTTTCCATCTCGTCTCCAGCAATTCTAGAGCATGCAGCAGCAGCACCAGCACCGAGACCATTTGAAGAATCAACAACAATCTCGAAAATCCAATTCAGCAGCAGTATTGTTGTAGGAGATTCAAAGATATATGAAGCATCACATTCCTCCTCAGTAACAGAGATAATCATGCCCCATCTAGAGTCATTTCATGATGCATATGGATGCTTGTGGTCTTGTGGTGTATGCTACATTCGCAGGACGGATGGTAACAAATTTGTTGGGGCTTGGTTAGTCTTGTTTAGTTTTTTTCCCAAAGGAGGTTGCATAGAGGGGGGTCATAGTGTAATCTTTTTCTTTGGTTCCTAGATTTTGTAATGGGGCGGCAATTATTTGTTGAAGAAATCCCGTTTCCACTCTCTTTTGCCATTCTTATTTTAATTCTTCCTAGCTGTTTTAGCTCATATGGTTTCTGTAATTTTTCAGTTGAAGGCTAAATGAATATAGTAGTATTTGGAGATATATGGTTTCTGTAATTTTTCAGTTGAAGGCTAAATGAGTATAGTAGTATTTGGAGATATGTTACAACTATTCTGCTTATCAATCTTCAATAAATTTAGCAATGCGGTGTGAATTTCCGTCTACCTTCATTACCTGGTATATGTAATCTTCTGCCATTAAATATGCAATGTTTTGATAATCCTGATCCGTAGTTGTGTCATTGCAAAATATTGTCTTGGCCATGAGCCAATCGGCAATGTTGCAATTAAATTGATGATCATAGTCATAAAGCCTGTTTCGCAGCACAGTTATGGAGGCGTCTCCAAGCAGTTATGCAAAGAACTTTATGTAACCGTATTGGATGTCATGTTTATTTTTGGACTGTAAATTGGGTTCAGAAATGCTGAATATGACGAGGGATGTTTCATTCCAACATGTTGAATGCGTCTATTAACCTGCCAATGATTTGTTGTGGCTTGAGTCTAATCTTAACTGAGGAGATTATTTCTTATTTTTGTTATTCTTAATCAAAAAATATAGCCCACATTTGGTATGAGATGGTGAAGACCAGTGTTATCCTTAAAATATGTTGTTATGTTTAAGATTGTTTTCTCCTCAGAATAAACATCTTGCAGAAACATGATCACATTTTGGTAGAAACTATCACCGTGGCCCACACACTTGATGCATGTTTATTCTGATGTAGCACAAATAATGTATGTGATGTTGCAAATGAACTTGTTAGGCAATCCGCATATACCAAATATGCGGTTATACCCAACCATATTTGGAGCCTGAGATATTCTATAATCAGGCCATTATGGCTAGGGATTAGGATTGATTCGTTTCCATGATTATCTTGTAATCTGTCTATATATATACGAGGTAACACGGAACCCACAATTGTGTGGTCAATTATTCCTATCTTCTGTTTCTATCAGAACTATTCTCTAGCAAATTTGACGGGAAATTATTATGCTCTATTTTTTTGGAAAATTAGGCATGCACGCCCCGAATTATCAAACCTAACAAGTAACAACTATCCTAAAAAGGTCAAGGCTGGCAATAAACATATGCTATTTGTTTACAAAGAGAGGCAAGATTACATAATTATTATCACTGGTGTATATATGAATAAATGAAGATGCTACAACAAAGTGACTCAACTATGAAATGATGCTACACCTGAACTTCTTTGCAGTAACAAACTACAACCTACCGAGCCAGATTTATTAAAAATGCATACACCTTCAGAGAACTATAAAGTCGAGCCATACTGATAAAGACAAGACAACGTCATATTAGAGAAGATTTATCATGCTTATAGTATAAACTGACAGCTCAAACTCTAGCTTGGTCAAACACTATTCCCGGGTAAGAAATATATACATCATACCATAAAAGTAATCTTTGGGGATAAATGTGCAGTCTATGTAAGATATACGCCTGAATGAGAGAATAAAAGGTGGCTCTAAATGGCCTGAACATTCAGGAGAAAAGTTGGCCAAGGATGACCAGACAGGCTTCGCACACCTACTGGACATGACGCCGGCCAAGGAAAGCTTTCGGGTTTCAGCACATGGACAGAACCATTGGTGCTCGACCCAGCCACCCTTTGTCTGCAGGTGTACACCTCGTACCGTAGAGACAACACGAGACAAATCGCATGATAAAAACAGCTAAGTTAAGAGCTGATATTACATTACACGATGATTCCATATTGTCCAGCATGGAATTATACAGTGTAGGGGTAAATATTGGTGGGAGGTGAGCCTATTCTAAGACCCTTCGTTTAAGTGGTTACATGTTCTGAAACTTTCAGTTTTCCAAGGCACCAGATACACAAAAAGAATCTATCCTACTTTTGCCTTCCAAACATGAAAGTCTCGCGTTTCGGCTCAAAATCATCACGACGGTGACCAGAAGTCCGGTTAAACCGTTAGGAGAAACTAGGTATTGACATTTCATCCTTCAGCCCAGATAAACTTGAAGATGGCTTTGCTAGCACCTGCTTTAACCAAAATGCACTGGTTCATCAACATCTCCTCTTGGGCAGGCGTATCACCATCCTTAACATCACAAGAATAAACTTTTAGTACACAGAGATGTCAATTTGCTCACATTGTTCTGGCTTCTGAGTATGATCTCAGTGTTGTAAATGAAAATAGAATTGCATAACTTGGAAGTGAAAGAGGACTCACAAGCATGGAGTATGCTTGAACAAGTGAGAGAAGAGTTGGGTAGAGACTTATAACAGCAAGAACAGCTTCTTCTGTCGCTTGGGGCAGCTGATTTGCATGCAAAATCAATGGGCAAACTATGGCAAAAAATAAGCTAGCCGTATAACTCAGGTCAAGGTAGTTGTTGTTGTTCTGTTACCTGCATAAGTTGAAGGGCAAATACATCGCTAACAGTGACCTTCGCAAGGTCAGAACACTTTTTCACAAACTCGTCATAGGTCAGGCAATGCTGGGAAGAATCAGCACCAACAGAGAAGTTTGTGCGGTAGTAATCGATGATCGAGCGTGTAAGGTGACCGTATTTCCTTTCAGTATCAGCATACCCGGTTGTTCTCTGGATATCAAATCCTTCAAGAATCTCGGTGGTCAAGCAGCTGAAATAAAAGGCATTGAGCAGTTAAAACTTAAAAGGGCATATCACATATGGCATACTTCCTGAATTTAAGGAACAATATAATAACAATATAAACAACGAGAAAAAGGTACTATTTCAGAGATAACATGATCACCCAGGTTTCATGAGCAGTATACATACGCAGTTTTAACGCTCTCTGGTGTATCCACAGTGTTTGGATCGCCTTCAACAAGATATATTAGCGTCCTTATCCCACATCTCTGCGAAGGGTGGAAGAAATGTAAGTGCCATATTGTACTGTTCTACAATAACAAAAGCTGTAAGGATAATTTAGTAAACCCTGCAAATCCGTCGATATGGACAAGAAGTACTGTTTAGTTGGGAAGAGATCCAAGATCTACAGACTGAGGCTTATGTCTTCTGATAACACCGATCTCATATCCAGTATGGGCTATGAGATAACAATTAAGGATAACACTGGATAAGAAACAATCAATGGGTATAGCATGGGGGCATAAAACATGGCAGGTCGAATGACACATTCAACACCTTGAACTGAAACATCTCTCGTCATATTCAGCATTTCCGACCCAGTTACAACCAACTTTGAAATAGAAAATGTACGAAAGCATGATATCCGATACAAGTTGCACAAAATTCTTTGTATAACTGTTTAGACATGCCTCTATAACTGTGTTGTGAACCAGGCTTGTGACTATGAACATCAATTTAGTTGAAACATAGGCCACTGGCTCATACCAAAACAATATTTTTTCAAGTTAACTACCCCCATTTCTTCGTTATGCTTTCAGTTTCTCGCTAATATAGGACAAAAACTTCTTATCACTATCAACGCGAAACTGAAAACATAAAGAAGAAATGGGATAGTTAACATGGAAGGTTTAAAATACTAATAACAAAGGTCAAAGCTAGTTCAGATGGTACCTTCAGCCTTAGTTTTTGATCTTTGTATCTGTTGTCTCTGATTGAGCCAACTAAATCATCCACATTTTTCCTTTCAACAATGAAATCAAGAACATACTCTGTGTGATGTAATTTATGGCGAGCAATCCAAATAGCATCTCCAACAGGCAAGCGTTTCATCTGGATGACATGGTTCAAACAGAAGGATCAGCACCACTTCCCTTGGCACATTACACGAACAGCTCAATCTATCTAAAGCATCTTTGTTAGATTATTTGATGCTATTCCTTATACAGAAGCAAACAAATAGTGTAGCACGCAAGCATTAAGAGAATGGGATAGCGACCAAACATATCAGACAATTAATACATCAGTACAGGGCACTTAATTTAGAGTTGCATTGATGCATAGGAATGACTTTTAGCAGCGTCTTTTGGTTATCAGAAGAAATGTAAAAGGTAAGACCCAGAGAAGTACTCTAGTGATTTACATAAAAGAAGCAAGGAAAGGGAGAGTAGCCAAAATAAAGAAGAGTTCACATAACTCTGAATCCAACTAACCTCTACAGGTATATGAAACTGAGAGCGTATGTTATCAACAACTTTTCTTCTGGAACGGAGTCTGCACAAAATGGCAGCAATCATGAGAGAACTGAACTCTGCTGCATAGATCAACGATTAAATTGAACATGAGAAAAATGAATGGATACAATAACAATCAAATCGTTTCCTTGGAAAAATAAATTGGATCTTGAAAAAATATACATAATTTAAAACATGCAATATATACATGTGAATGCATCAACGTTAACATAAAAAGGTAAAATTTAAGAAAGACAGGGTAACAAATCAAAGTGTCTTAGACCTCATGATTCCTACAAAAACTGGGTAAGCATGTGGAAACCCTTATATATCTTATTTTAACAAAAACAAATTAAAAGTAGAATGTCCTTGCGAATCATCAAAAAGAGGGAACAGGGACAAATGCTGCCAATCTTCAGTTACTTAGCACCTTCAAACCATTGGAACTTGCATTCAAGGTAATCCTAAATATTGTGAACTTCTCATATCATAGTGATAAATTAAAATATGGAGAATGTGCAGCAAAGGGACATATAATTTTGATTATATAACACAGGCTTGTTATGATCCTACTTAAAGACCAGACACAACTAAGATATATAGTAACTCATGACCAGGATATGATCATACAAACCCAAGAGTTTCTCGATCATCCAATATCTGCACTACTTCATAAGCTTCCAGAAATTTTGCATTGGAATGACGAGGTGGCATAGCTAGTAGAGAATTTTCAACAGAACCCTGGTGGAGTGGTAGGAAAAAAACGTGTTATGTTCCATTTGATAAAGAAAAAGGGTACAGTAAGGGGAAGTCAATTTGTACCATTGCACTAAACGACTGCTGTCCAAACACTCCTCGAGAAGGAAGAGGAGAATTAGTTGCAGGCCCCTTGCCTGAAATAAAAAGGAGTTTACTGAAAAGACCAGTACAGAGTAATCTATAACTAATAGACTATATTATCTAGCATACTGATACCAAAGGAACTGGATCTGGCTGCTTTTGATTTTGGAAGTCCACTCCTTTCAGGAAAATTTGCAGAACCTGCAAGAAGCAACAGGAAAAATTTCGGTGCTCAGAGGTACAATAATAGGTCATTTGGAAACTCGTGCATGAATTGAAAATCTATTAATACCTATCAGAGGATTGCTCCCTTCATATTGTTCATCAGAATCTGAATCGCTGAGAATAACTTTTACAGAATGATGGTTCGAAGGTCCTGCAGGAATTATAACTGAATAAACCAGAAGAGAGTAATACTTTGCTCGGGACGAGATGTTTTGGCTCATAGATCTAGATGCACCCATTATGGAAAATGCATTTCAAATTTTCAAAAAATTCTGAAAACATTTCGGGGTGTACATCCTGACATTTTATGTTCGCACAAAAAAGTTTCACGAAAAAAAGACATTTTTTGTGGCTTGTATAAAAAAGACAAATAGTCTTGTGAGAAGTCATTTTGGAGCACCGAAAATTGTTATTTTTACACATGCCACAATAATGTCTTTTTTCGCAAAACTTATTATGCGAACATAGAATGTCCGTATGTACATCCGGAAAAAAATCTAATTTTTTGACATTTTTAAATGCGTTTTTTAGTTAGTGGGTGCATCTACACATAAGAGCCAAAGTGGATTTCCGTTTGCACATTGAGTATATTAACATATTATTATCTGCAAACAAGGCATACTGATATCAACGGAACTGGAACTGCCTGCTTTCGATTTTGAAGGTCCACTCCTTTCAGCAAAATTTTCATAACCTGCAATTAAGTAACCAAAATTAATAGTGTTGCAGGGGCACAATAATGGGTTATTTTGACCCATGAAACCATCAGAGGATTGCTACCTTCATATGGTTCATCAGAATCTGAATCACTGAGAACAACTTCTTTAGAATGATGGGTCAAAGGACCTGCAGGATCGTCTAATCCAGACCGTGCAAGACAGTCGCAAGCTGTCTGTTTACCTTTTTCTGTAAGCTTATACCTACACCAAATTAAATACAGTAAGCCCCAAGCTATGCTTGGTTGCTCGACAGAATGTGCATGCTTGGAAAATGAAGCACCAAATAGAGACATAAAATGTAAATTGAACAGAACGAACTGCTTGTACTCAGGATGTAAAAAAAAAGATAATTGTAGGACCAGAATACTGAGAGCAGGATCCGGTTCGTGTAGAAAACAACTGCCATATATCTGGATCACCCCACATGGCCACATATGCAAGATTGTTATACATGTGTTGCAGGTTCATATTGTGGACCAATGAGTTTAAAGGAGTTATGGAGTTGGACAAGTCATATATCTGGATGCGGTTCCATCAATAGAGAATTGATGATATACCGCAGCAGAACAGTATCTTTAAGATATATTTTCTTAATTTGCTCAAAGGATTAGAGAGCATAATATTACCTAAAGTGCATACAAGTAACAGATAACAAATTTCCAGATGTTGATTCTGCTAGCGTATGGCATTATTGTGGCACTAAATAAATTCTACATTAGACTTTCTCCAACCAGCAAGGGAAAAAACTGAAATAGAAATGTTTCTTGGTACATTTTTAGTGACTAGAGAATCCTTGTATCAATCAACAAAAATACACCAGCTCACTGTTTGGATTGGGTTTTGTATCTTGTGAGTTTTGTGATTATTTAAATCAGATAAACTAGTGCAAACACAACTATAATTAAATACATGAGAACCCTATGAACCCTCAGATGAGAGGAGTCAAGTTCATGCATGCACTAGTTTATAGATCTTGTATACCAAATCTTGAGTCCATGAAATTATCATAATATCATTCAAAAAAGCTCTGGCGACACAAAATTTGACAAAATTAATAATTAGCAGCACTGCAGTAGTACATAATGAAGCGATAGCCTGTGATGGAAGTATTAATACTTGAGGGGTGTAATACATGCATACAAAATGTGTGGGGTTAATCCCTTTAAAGATCCAATTATTTCAAATAAATGACAGGAAATTCATGATAAACCGGGAGATGAGCCTGGTACATTACTTTGCAGGGTTACTCCACACTAGAACCAGCTCATGAGATCTTAGAGTCTTCATGCAGCTCCATCCAGTGTACCTGTCCTTCAAGGAATCCCCTGTTTTGCTTTATACTTGTTTGGCCTGCCCATAATACAACGGACATAGTTAGTCATGCACTAAAATACCAGCTGAATTCAGCAACCCTGCGATATACAGAATCACTGGAACTATACCCTATTGCTTGTTCTGACAGACCACTGGCTTCAGCAGCATCAATAAGCTCTTGTTTCATCATAAAGTCCTTCCCTCTCATCATTTCCCTAGGGGAAAATCATCTGTCAATGTCTCCTCTTGCATATTCAGGTGTCTCTTCCTAGTTTCTCTGATTAAAAATATTATTCTTTGTCCTAAGGTCCCAACTACCTTTGTCGTGTGAATAACAAAATTCAGGCATAATAGACCCCAAGAAAACCATACCTGTAGAGCGTGATCACTAGTACGTAAGAAGCAGAATTAATCCGTGGCACATAAGGTTGTGTTCGTTTTCTTTTCTTCCCTGCAGAAAATGACATGCTCTTTAATATCTGATACTCCGTAGAATAAACATGTTTTCATTAACTTCACTATTGACAGAACTGAAGAGGTAGAAGATATGTCAGCCTGATAACGAAACAGGAAGAATAGATTTCAGAGGACACGTGAGCAATCATGGAAACAATTACCCATTGCTCCTGGTGTATTACTTCCTGGAGGAGACGAATCTAGGCTGGACCGTGGAAAGGAGTCTTCCATAACATTAATGAGCCAATCTCCAACGCCCCTGACAAAAATCTCAAACGTATTCAGCTTCTGAAAATCTGGAACTCAATGCGGAGAGCAACATTGGGTATATATTCCACACATTGGTCTAGAATGATATCTTCAGGCGATTTCAATCTCTCAGCTCAACACGCAAAACGAAACATATTTATACGGGAACTAGAGCCATAATGTTAGAGCTCTTCTCTGGTTATTTACTTACAAGCAAATCTCAAGTTGAACGGCAACTTAATTAAAGTGGTGTGAATACAGAATACATTTCACCAGATAAAAATGTTAATGGCCTAAAATCGAATTGGGGCTACACCTGCATACGGGAACTAAAATTGATGATTCTACGAACCAAAACTCAATGCTATCCGAATGCATGCTAACAGCTCACAGATCAACTCCGTGCAACCCAAATCCCCTAAGCCACATAGCATCAACCAAGAAAATCTAGATCCCCGAGTTAAGGCACCCAAAGTAACATGACGCCGCCAAAACAGAGACCTCCGATTTGCACAGAAGTGCGACACTGCCGCCCGATCCAGAGGAGACGACCCAGAATCGACCAAAACCTAGTCTCGTTGCAAAGCTTTCATCTCAACAGCGTAAACGAGAACAGTGGAGAAATGGAGAAATGCGTACTTGATACGGGACAGGTCACCGGGGATCCGGAAGGGCTGCTTGGCGAGGCAGACGCCGCGGTAGGCAGCGGAGAGCGCGGCTCCCTGGTGCTCCGTGAGACCGCCCGGCTGCTCCGCCATCATCGAGCGGTGCTTCTCGAGGACTTTGCCCGCAACGTACTCGTTCTCCGGTAGGCGCACCTTGCGCTTCTTCGGTACCGACGGCGGCGCCATTTGCGTCGACGGCGGGTGCAGGCCGAGTGGGATGGGACTTGGGAGGGGATTTTGCGTGCGGGGTGGGGGTCAGGGTTCAGGGCTGGGGTTGGAGGAAAAGCCCGCCATTGATGCTGATTTGAAGGTTACGGTACCATGGGTCCCAGTCAGTGTCTACGACGCGATAGGTGAAAAATAAATAACTGACGCGGTTAATGCCACAGTCGTAACAGTAAAAAGCCGTGGTGGATGGGACGAGAACTTCGTAGAGGTGCAGACTAGGGAGTAAGAGCATCTCCAACAGCAGCGCTAAAAACAGCGCGCGCGCAAGAAACCGCCGATATCGCGCGCGCACCGTTTCGGCGTCTCCAGCAGCCGCGCTAAAACTCCGCGCGCGGTAAAAAGGGGCCAGCGCGCTGGCCCGAGCGGTACTCCTTGCGCTGAATTTGGGGCGGCCGCTCCAGCGCGCGCGGTCGAAAGGAAAATGCGCGCGAGAGAGCAACCACCACCCGGAAAATTCCCCACTGCTCCCGCCGTCGCCCTCGCTTCGCGTAGCGTGCGGTGCCGCCGGCGAAATTTCGGCGATGGAAGGCGACTCGAGCGTCCCTCCGACCCCGCCCTACGTGCGCGACCCTCTCCCGTCGGCGCCGCCGCAAACCCTAGCGCGAGCGTGACCAACCCCGCCGCCGGCGCCGCACCAAATCCCGGCGTGGGGCTCGCGCGCGGCCTTTTCACGGCGCCACGGCCGAACTCCGTCGGAGCCGTCGCGCAGGCGCCCGGAGCGCAGCGGCGGAACGTCCTCCCCAAGCGCTCGATTGCGGCGGCGACGACGGTGGCGGCAGCCAAGAAGATGAAGGTGGGCGGCGCCGCTGCGGCGCCAGCGAGCAAGAGGAAGGCGACGCCTGCGCCATTGGCCCCGCCTCCGCCACCGCCACCCGTAGCGCCGGCACCCGCGCCGGAGCCGTCGCTTTTTGCGCCGGAGGATGCACATAGGGTGCTTGACGAAATTCCTAGGAGGTACTTTTGTCCATCTTGCTTGACAATTCGCTTTGATTCGTCCCCTTACTTGACTATCTTCAACTTATTTGTAGTTTGAGTGATGACGCATATTTCTCAACAATGGGAGTTGGCTCCAACACTTCACATTGGTCCCAAACCAATGAACTACATGACGATGATCATGAATTTGAAGAAGAAGTGGATGAGGATGGAGAGGGTTTGGTTGGTCCTCCGAAAGGAAGGTCGGTCAACTACACCGTGCAAGATGACCTTTTGCTATGCGAGACATACCTAAATGTGTCTTTGGATGCCTCCGTCGCAACGGCCCAAACATTCAACGCATATTGGGATAGGATGAATGTCGAGGTATTGGTAACGCGGAACTACTAGAAGTATTCATACGTACCGTAGAGGAGGTGGGGAAGAACGTGGAGGGTTCCAGTGACGGGATTGCACACACGATTTTACCCAGCTTCGGATCTCACGACGGTGGCGAGATCCTACGTGCTGCTATAATTCACTCAAGGCAAATATGTGTACAGGTTACAATGAGGTTGTATGCGTATGCCCTAAGGCTGCTGGAAGGCTGGCTTATAAAGGCGCCAAGCCTTCCCCTACAAGGAAAGCCTTAACCGACCTAGATCATGAGTCCTAGACTAACACGGTAAGAAACCCTAACTTGCTCCCTAAGGCGAACGCAGCCAGGCCTTCGTCTTGGACTTCACTAAGCCGCCCAGAGCTTATCCTTGCGCCTAAGCCCATGAGGCCTTTCCATTAAGCCCTCCGGCTTTATCTGATGGGCCTCCTTGGTGGGCCAGGTTTTATCCACCGTGGCAGGTATACCCGTTCGGCATAACCTCCACAGTAGTCCCCGGAAAGGTTTAAGTTCTTCGTTTGCCGTCTTTGTGAAACACGGGCTTCGCCTTTGCGCAAGGCGGACAGAAGAGCTTGGAGCATTCCAAAATGAGACATTCAGTCTGCCTTAAGGATTAAGCCGAACTCTCCTGCACTTTGAACAATCTGGCAGAAAGATTCTGTCAGCGTCGAGTCTTGTCATGACGTCACCGCAGTCAAAGCCAGTCCACGACAGTCTGGACAGGCAGAGAGACGTTGTGCCGCCATTACTGCTATTTTTCCGCACACGATCTCCGAGGCGTGCGGGAGAAGATGCCCACTAACTGACCGTTGCGGGACGCGTGGCGAAAATCGCGCGAGCGTTATCTCACCGCACTAATCGCGGCGCGCGGCCCCATAAAAGGGGAACCACTTTTCTCCATCGGGCTCATTTCCTGTTCATCGTCCTCCTCGCACCCATCCCTCCGAACTCCGGCGAGCTCCACCACCACCACCTGCACACCCACCCATGGAGAGCTCCGATGCAACCACGGGAGCTACAACGGCAACGGCGTCGGCGGCGGGGAGGGACAAGATCTGGCCATGAGGGGATCGAGCACCGCGGATGCATCTGCATCTCGCGCGGCGGCGGCGACAAGTTCTGCGGCCACCTCCATCGAATCAGAGAAGAATGCCCAGCCCTCCGATGAGGGCGATGCGGCGGAGGCAGAGGAGGAGGGAGAGGAAGCATCTTCCCGCAACTGGGCAGCTTCCACCATCACCGACGCGGACCTCACGCAGCTGGAAAAGGAGGGCATCCTCCCACCAAAGGAGAACTGCCACTGGCGGTCAGCGTACGGCCACCCTGCTCCAGATCCCGCCGGCGATGAGCGAGTGCTCCTCGTCTCACATCTCCTCGCGGTTTGTCTTTGCCTCCGCATCCTTTTTTCCAATCAGTCTTAGACTACTATGGCCTTCAGCCTCATAGCGTAGGCCCCAATAGTATCTTGTACATAGCTGGCTTTATGGCTTTATTCGAAGGATACCTAGGCATAGAGCCCAGCTTAGAATTCTTCAAGTACTGCTTTACCTGCAAGCGCCAAACAGAGAAGGAAGAACTGCTTTCCTTAGGAACAGTTAGCATCAACCTTCGTAGAGGCAGAGACTGGTATCCTAAGGCGCCAAAAATAGATTCCATTAAAGGCTGGAATAGCTCCTTCTTCTACTGCAAAGACATGGCGCCAGTAGGCAAAGACATAGGACTTCCTCGCTTTTCTCCTTTGCCTGCGGAGCCCCGCCTTCTTGGGGCGAGAAACCACTGAAGGTCCTTCCTGACAACCTCCGTCGCATGCAAAGGCGGATTGAGTACTAACAAAGACTGCTGTGCCCAAACTCACGGGCGCAGACACCATCCTATGTTGGTTGTCAAGGCGAATCCAGCCTTTGAAAGATCGCAAAGGCCTCATGTGCCACTACACGGACCAGAAGAAAGATCCCCTCCGTGTTAGTGAGAGTGACCTTACACAAGACGCCCTTGTGTATCGCTTTAAGAGGATTGCCAAGGAAAGGATCCAGCTGACAGAGCAGCGTCCTATGTACACAGCCGCCAACCCAGCTCCAAAGGTAAGGCATTTACCACTACTGTTTTTATACTTCCACAATGTTTGCCTTACTAACACACTTTTGATTTCAGCTCGCCCTTTTGCCGGATAATCTGCTGGCTCCTTTGTTTTACGTGCCTGAAGCGGCACCCGAGCCCCAAAGACTCGGAAACGAAAGGCTTCAGGAGCCACTGCAGCAACTTCAGCAGCAGAAAGGCGGAAGCGTGAGAAAGCCATCCCTGCTAACGCCGAAGTGCTCGACATTGAGGACGATGAAGATGCGGCCTTTAATGCTCCAGTACAGAAGTAAGCCGAACCTTAATTTCTTTAGTAAGGCGAACAATGTGTATGAATGTTATCTTATTTTGTATGTGATTTGCAGGATCAAACCAACTGCGCCTCTTAAGAGGAAGAAAGTAATTTCTTCAGGCAAAAGAAGACTGAGCCCTCTCCAGCCATCGCTCCCCCCACTCCCTCCGTTCAACAAGAGACAGCCCCAGGCCCATCTGAAGATCATCATATAGATCTGGACTCAGCCGTCTTACCTGATAAGACGGAAACTGAAAAGTTGGCCAGGGCTGCCGCTGCTGGGAAGGCGGCGCTTCAGTCAGAGGAGCCGAACGAGCCCATCACTCGTGAGCTATCCGCAACATGGTGAAGCAAGAGCTCTTTGACGACGAGGGGTACATCTTACCCAACATCGCCGCCATGCTTGCCGATGAGAAGGAGCGCAACGAGCCGCCTCCGAAGCTAAGGCCAGTTGGTCAAACATTGACCATATTGAATCTGGAAGACAATTGTGACGAGCTGTACGTCACAATGAAGAGAGCTACAAAGCCTTGAAGGCCATGATGCAGGTAAACATTCCGTCTTTATGTACATACTAGTCCCCGGGCATTACGTTGTGCTTTGACTAAGCCGACGTAATGGCCTTTCTTTAATGTTGATAAAGACTCAGTCCCCAAGCCCTTGTAGCTATACCATACTGTTTTACCTTTGTTACTTACTACTGCCCTTGCCTAGCAGAGCAGCGAGCAACTTACATGCGATCTATGGTACTCACTGAGTAACCAAAGGCAAGTGCTCAAGCAAGCCGTCGCCGAAAATAAGGCGAACAAAGGTAAATGTTGTTCTTTCACATGCAATGTGACTTTAGTTCATTTTAAGACATAAGATGCTCAACACATGCAATGTGTGTTTGCGCAGCTGTTGTGGCGAAGGCAAAACAGATCGTCAGCGAGACTGGCGATATAGAAGTGGTAAGGCGGGAAAATGCCGCCTTGTTTAAGCAACTGGAGGAGAACCGAAAGACGGCCGAGGCCAATCTTAAAGCCGTCCAAGACAGCGCCGCTGAAGGACAGAACGCACTGAAGGCAGAACTTTGAAACTGCAGCGACAGGCTGAAAAGGATGGGCTCCTAATCCAGAGCTTACAAGGTCGTCTTGAACGCCAAGCTGATGAGAGCACCGCCATTGACGAGAAACTGCTAAGTGAGTCTTTCTTCCTTTACTTCTCGCACTTTCTGTCACTTTTCGCCTTTATTCAAACAGTTCAATGCGCCTTAATTTTTTCATTCCTCCCTTCCTCAGTTCCAGCTGGATTTGGGGAAAGGCTTACCTCTGAGACGCGCCTGGAGCTTATCTTGGAGTGTGGCGAGATTGTGTCAGGGCTGTATGCTGCGGGAAGAGACGTTGTTGCCAACATCTTCCCAAAACAGCTGCCCCAAGTGACAAACACCAGCAACTTGCTGCCACTTCTTCAGAACTGCGTCCCAGAGGTGGTGGAGCGTCTTCGCTCAGCAGCTAGAGGCGGAGCAAAACTTGCTCTAGGACTTGTTCGCGGCCACTACCCCGAGTCAACATGTGGCGCATTATCAAGTGTTTCCCAGCCAAGGACAGAGACGGCAACGAGCTCGTCAAAGAAAAGGTCTATGCCTCTGTCTCTGGCTTTGCCTCAGCCGTTGCGGAGATGGTAGACTTGTCCATCTTCTTCTCCAAGAAGCCTGTGCCTCCCCGTCCTGACGACGTGTCTGATGACGAAGCCGAAGCCCCACCACTGGCAATGGCGATGAGTCAGAAGACGGAAATGAAGAAGAAGAAGAAGGCGAGTCTGAAGCTACGCTGGATCCATCCAAGTCCCCTGTCTTCGCCTCCTCAGTCCCCTGCATAAGATGCAGGAAAAACTTTGCATTAAGCGTGTCATGAAAGATGGCACAAAAGACTTGTTAAGTTATGTTTTGTAATGGCAGGAGCCTTTTATCTGTTGAACATGTTTGTTTTGCAACGCATGCACTTATTTTTAAAAGGCTTGCAAACTATGCTCCTTATCCGTCTTCAAGTTTTCTGGCTTATATGCTTTAGCCTTTTCGTATGCTGGCAAACCTAAAGCACGGAACACTTCGCTGGCAACAGGGTTAGTAACCAAACTGTTTAAACACAGAAACGGCGCCGGCTTTTGGTGCGTAAAGCATCTACTAAGACAAGCCAGCATATATCGATCAGATAAATACTCTTAGACGGATGCAATTTTAATTTTTGTAAGGCCTTAAGGCAAAAGCATCATGTGAGTAACCACAAGCACGAGCCAATTCGGGTTAACATTGATATTTTTATCGAAATATATGATCAAATGGAAATAAAAGACGGCGAGAACTCATGCATAAAAATAATTGAGGGAACCAAAGACTTTTATTTCATAATCATATATGGTGTGATTACAATAGAATTGCTAAGTGTAAAAAGGACGTAGCTGCTCAATGTTCCAAGGACGTTTCGTCTCCTTGAGACTGCTTCTTCGTTCCTTTTCCTTTTGCGGCCTCTTTTCTTCTTCTTGATATCACGGAGGTCCACAAGATAATATGCCCCGTTCTTAAGCGCTTTGCTGATAACGAAGGGTCCTTCCCATATGGGAGATAGTTTGTGCTCCTTTTGCTGAACAAGGCGAAGCACCAAATCGCCTTCTCGAAACGATCTCCGTCTTACCTTGCGACTGTGGTAACGCCGCATGTTCTGCTGATAAATGGCGGAGCGCTGAAGCGCTATCTCACGCTCTTCTTCGAGAAGGTCTAAGCCATCCTGTCGGCTTCTTCTGCGTCTGCTTCAACGTAGGCTGTTACACGAGGTGTGTCGTGCAGGACATCGTTGGGAGTACCGCTTCAGCGCCATATATGAGAAAGAAAGGGGTAGCCTGTTGCACTGCTTGGAGTTGTGCGTATGCTCCATAAGACAGCAGGTAATTCTTCTACCCATGCTCCAGCTGCTCTATGCAAAGGCACCTCTAATCTTGGCTTTATTCCCTGTAGAATTATACTGTTGGTTCGCTCAACTTGGCCATTCGATTGTGGATGAGCCACAGATGCTAAGTCCAAACGAATACCAACTTCACCACAGTACTTTGCCAGTTCTCCTACGGCGAAGTTTGTCCCATTGTCCGTAATGATACTGTGGGGGACGCCAAATCTCGTTATAACCCAATGACGAACTTCTTGGCTGTTGCCCCATCAAGCTTTTTTATGGGCTTAGCTTCAACCCACTTGGTGTATTTATCCACCGCAACTAAGAGATGTTTGACGCCGCCTCGCGCAGTCCTGAATGGACCTACCATGTCCAGTCCCCAGACCGCAAATGGCCACGTGATTGGATGGTGCGCATTCCTGGGCTGGCATCTTTGGCTGTCTTGCATACTTTTGGCATCCAACGCATTTCTTGACGAGTTCTTCTGCATCTTGCTTTGCTGTGAGCCAGTAGAATCCATGTCTAAAAGCTTTGGCGACAATTGCTCGGCAGAGGCATGATGACCACAACATCCACCATGGATCTCTTCTAGTATCTCCTGTCCTTCTTCCGGCGAAACGCATCGTTGATATACACCTGTGGTACTCCGCTTGTATAGCTCTCCATTTATTATTGTGTATGCCTTAGCTCTGCGCACAACTTGCCGCCTTAATACTTCATCCTCTGGCTCTTCCTTGTTAAGGAGGAAATTTATGTAGGGCTGTGTCCAATCTGGTTCACCAGCATGACGGAAACAGACTGCGAAGCCATGGGGTCATCCTCATCTCCGCCTTTAATAGACGGCACGTACAGGTGCTCCAAAAATATATCGGAGGGCACCTTCGATCTTTTCGAGCCCATTCTGGCTAAGGCGTCCGCTGCTTCATTTTCCTCCCTTTTGATATGCTTGACTTCTAAGCCGATAAAACACCGACCAAACTCGTCTACCGTGCGTCGGTATTCAGCCATTGTAGGGCTCTTCGCGTCCCATGCCCCTTCTAATTGTTGAACAACGAGGTCTGAATCGCCATAGCACAAAAGACGGCTAATGCCCAAATCCTTTGCGACGTGCAATCCATGCAACAGAGCCTCGTATTCTGCAACATTATTAGTGGCATTGAAGTGTATCTGCAAGACATAGCACATCTTGTCTCCTTTAGGGTTCTTCAGTACCACGCCAGCTCCCGATCCCTGCAACATTTTGGAGCCATCAAAGTGCATAACCCAATATTCTTCGTCAGGGAGGGGAAGTTCATCCATTGCTTCCGTCCAGTCTGCGATGAAATCAGCTAAGGACTGGGATTTGATGGCTGTACGTGGCTTGTACTGGATATCGAAGGCTGCCAATTCAATTCCCCACTTAGCCACACGTCCAGTGGCATCGTGTTGTTTATAATGTCACCCAATGGCGCCTTACTGACTACCGTGATTGGGTGCTCTTGGAAATAATGGCGTAATTTTCTGGCTGCGAAGAAAACTCCATAAGCCAGCTTCTGATAGTGAGGGTATCGTTGTTTGGATTCGGAGAAGACTTCGCTGATATAATATACCGGCCTTTGTTCCGGTAGCTCCTTGCCCTCTCCTTTCGTTCAACAACAACCACTGCACTAATAACTAGGTTGGTAGCCGCCATGTAAAGTAGCATCGGCTCTTGTGGTAGAGGAGACGCTAATATTGGTGCTGAAACTAAGGCGTCTTTTAACTGTGCTAAGGCTGCATCTGCCTCTTCAGTCCAGACGAACGTCTTAGTTTTCTTCAACAACCTGTATAGGGGTAAAGCTTTATCCCCAAGCCTACTAATAAATCGGCTTACAGCTGCTGCAGATCCTGCGAGCCTTTGGACATCTTTAAGACAAGTAGGCTTTTTGATGTCCATGATAGCTCGAATCTTTTCTGGGTTAACCTCAAGACCTCTTTCTGAAACAATGAAGCCTAAAAGTTTTCCTGCTGGGACGCCAAAAAAGCATTTTCCCGGATTTAGCTTCATGTTATATTTTCTCAAGTTATCAAAGGTTTCTTGAAGGTCAACGATGAGATCGCCGCGTTTTCGCGACATAACGGCAATGTCATCGACATAAGCGTGAACATTGCGGCCTATTTGATCGTGTAGGCAACGTTGTATGCACCGTTGGTACGTTGAGCCAGCGTTTTTAAGCCCAAAGGCATAGTTATGTAGCAAAACGTTCCGAAAGGTGTGATGAAGGAAGTCTTAATTTGGTCAGACTCCTTCATCTTAATTTGGTGGTAGCCAGAGTAAGCGTCCAAAAAGCATAGTAATTCAGAACCTGATACAGCATCTACGACCTGATCAATTCGCGGCAATGCGAAGGGGTCTTTAGGACAGGCTTTGTTTAAGCCGGTGAAATCTATGCACATGCGCAAGTCTTTCACGTCCTTCTTAGGTACTAATACAGGATTTGCTAGCCAATCTGTGTGGATAACCTCTCTAATGAAATTAGCGGCACTAAGCCGAGCTACCTCTTTTCCTATTGCTTTCTTCTTCTCTGGACCAAAGCGAAGACCTTGTTTTACTGGCTTGGCACCTTTGGCGACATTAAGGCTGTGCTCGGCAAGTTCCCGGGGTACTCCTGGCATGTCTGATGGTGACCATGCAAAAATATCCCGTTGCTCACGGAGGAACTTGACGAGCGCGCCTTCCTATGCGTCACTGAGGTCCGCCCTATGTTGTCGTCTTGCTTGCATCGGTCATCCAGCGATCTTCTTCGAGTTTGAGCTGGCCTTGAAAGTGACATCCGAGGCGCAAGGAGGCTTCTTACCATCCGGCATTTCATTGGTGTTAACTTCTTTCTTGTACTGCTCACTCTTCTTGCTGATGACTGCTTCTGCTAAGATGGCGTTTCCTGCTTCGCATTCCTTCGCCTTCTTGAAGTCGCCATTGACCGTGATGACGCCGTTTGGTCCAGGTATTTGAGCTTGCTGTAGATGTAACACGGGCGTGCCATGAATTTGGCAAAGGCTGGGCGGCCAAAGATTGCGTGATACGCACTTTTGAATTCCACCACCTCAAAGGCAACTTCCTCAGTCCTATAGTTTGTTTCGTCACCGAAGGTGACGTCTAAGACAATTGTTCCCATAGAACTGGCCTGCCTGCCTGGCACTATGCCGTGAAACTTGACTGTGCTATGTTTAGCTGTGTCTCAGAAAGGCGCATGCGCTTTAAGGTTTCAAGATAGAGGATGTTGATGCTACTCCCTCCATCCATAAGCACCTTAGAAAGCCTGCATTGCTGCACAATTGGGTTTACAACGAGCGCGTAATTCCCTGGGTTCTGTGGAATATGATCAGGATGATCGTTGCGGTCCCATGTAATGGGGTGCTCGGACCAGTTGAGATACTGGGGAACCGCTGGCATAGTGGCATTGAGTTCCCTCCAGGCTGCCTTTTCCTTTTTGGCCGAAGGAGTGGCAAGGAAAGTAACAAGGCTTGTTTCGACCCTTGGAAACTTGTTGCTCCTCTTGTGCTTTGGCTCCTGATCTTTGGCTCCGAAGCACTTTCCTCGTTGTCCTTCTGTTCTTTCTTGTCTTTACGGTTCTTGCGCTTGAACTGTTTTGCCTTGAAGCCAGCGTCGGATCCTTCTTGATATCATCGTTAAGGCGGCACTGCCTGTTGGTATGGGTGCATTTGCCAAGCTTGCTATGATGGGCACAAGGTTCATCTTTGATGTCGTCATAGGTGATTTTAATGGGTCTTGACCCTTGACTGTCATCGCCTTCTTCTGCCATCTGCTAGCCCCGCTCTGGCCACCCTTCTTATTGGCAAAGGCTACCTCCTTTGATGGTCCTGGCGCATCGTTGGCTTCCTTCTTTTTCCGGCTTTGATTGTTGTTTCGCTTTTCCGGGTTAACAGCTATGTCCATGCGCAGATCGCCGTCGTCAGCTCGAGCGTCGTCTTCTGCTGCAGCGTAATTGTTCGCGCTGTCTAAGAGCTCGCCGAGGTGTTTGATGTTTTGGCTGGCTAACATATATCTCATCATGTTGCCTTTCTTCAGGCTGTTCATAAAAGCATGTATGGCCTGGATCTCAGAAACGTCTTCGCATGCATTCTTTGTCTCTGTCCATCGAGCTATGAAAGCTCTGCTTGACTCCCCCTCCACTTGAGCACACTTTAGTAGATCTGAGTAAGCCTTTGGACGTTTGTATGTGCATGAGAAGTGTTGCATGAATGTTTTCTGCATGTCTTGCCAATTGTGGATACTCTTTTCTGGCAAAGTGTCGATCCAACCGGGCCGTTCCCTCCAACATGAGTGGAAGAAAACGTACAGCTGCATTGTAATCACCGTCATTAATACCAACGGCGTGGATGTAATCAGGCAGCCATATGTCCGGTTTGTCAATGCCATTGTACTTGTCCACAATTTTCTTGACATTGCCTAGCGAGGATGGGAGTTGCACCTTGCGAATCGCCGGTCCAAAGCACACAGGGCCCAGGTAAGACTCCTCTTTGGCCGCTTTAATCTCATCGAGACGGATGCGGGCGTCTGAGATATGAGTGTTTTCCCTGGCTGGCCCTTTGTTGGATTGGCTACGCCTTGGCTCCTCCTGACGGCTTTGGCGATGAGGGGAGCGGGAGCGAGATCGCCTTTGAGGCGGATCTCTGTTGCCCCTTTCCTTCGTCTCTTGCCCGTGCTGCGGGCGGAGGTGGCATGTTAAGCCGGTCACTCCCACGCCGTGCGTCCTTGTCTTGATCTCTTTCACGGCGAGGCGGATCATTCTTCTTATGGCGTGTGTTATCCTTTTGCCGGTGGTCGTCCTTGCCTTTGTCACTATGGCGATTGGACCCAGTCTTTGACTCATCCCTGTGTTTGTCAGGAACTTTGTCCTTCCTAGGTTCCTTACCCTTATTGCCATGGCTACTGGAACCAGCTGGTTCCTCTGGATCCCACCGCCGGCAACGGCTGTCTTGCAAAGACGCGTGTCGTCCGCCAGTTTTGAGTTTGAGTCCGCCTTAGCCTGCTGCTCTACCGCCTTTTCGATGAGCATTTTAGAATAATGGTGGCGCTCTTCAATTGGAACTGCTTCGTCTCCCATGATTTCCCTGGCCGCCTCTAGGTTTTTGGGGGGTGGAGAAGAATATGACTCCATCAGGGTTAACTCTGAAAGAGTATTTCTGCCAAGGCTTTAAAGGCTTTTGGGCAGAAGTCTTCTCGAAGTTTCCCTGCAGATCCCGATGCAGAAGAGGGTCACGTATACTTCGTATTTTGCGGAATTTCTCAACATGCGCTCGCTGGTACTCTTCCTCTTCTAGAGCCTTTCCAACTAGGATTAACTCTTTTTCCTTGTTCAGGAGGGACAACTTATACTTGATGTTGACTTCAGTCTCAGCCAGGAGCGCTTTCCGTCTTTCCTCAAGTTCAACCGCGGTTGGATTTGGTCCCAAAGGTGTTTTGAGAAGCTCCAATGCGCGCATGTGTTCCTCCTTTGACCGCTCCAGGTCTTCTTCAATAGGCAGCCGGGGGAGGCCTTTTAGGGTCCAGCACATCCTCTGGCTTTTCCGCCTTGTCACCAATGTGTTTGATGCTAGAGGAAACTTCAGCCTCGTCTGGCTTAGCCGCGGCCGCACCATCCTCCATAGCTATCTGTGCCGGGAAAGTCATTAAGACTTCGTTTGGATCGGATGAGCCATAGCCTCGCGCGGCAACCTGTGCTGCGAAGTCTTCCTCCTTATGCTCATCGAGATCTGAATCTTCCGCCATTGGAGCGGTGCCATCAGATCCGGCTTCTGAGTCTGCTCCTGTCTGTAAGGCAGGTAATATTGACTCAGGGTCAGATTCGGCCGGCTTAGGGCCAGATGCGTCAATGACACCAACAAAGCGAGAGGCGGGCTCCATAAGCTCATAAGAGCTGGAGTCAGAATCGCTTTGGGTATCAGAGTCACTCAGATCGCGATAGACAAAGGCCTGATCCGATCTGTGTTGTTGCTCGATTGCATAATCGATGGGGTGGTGGGTGGGCCAAAAGGCGGCGGATCCCCTGGGGAATCCATACGCCTCAGCCGTAAAACCCATGAAGATGTTGATGGTGCCGAAGGGGACGACGAAGCTTGACACCAGTGCGTCGTTTGCTGAGACGTAGGACCCGTCGTCTTCGATGCACCCAAAGTTGTTGATGATGCGGGCGCGACCAACCGCCATAGTCTTGCCGATCTCGCCCAATGCTCCCGCCTGAAACAAAACTCCCGACGCCTTGGGCCCCACGGTGGGCGCCAACTGTCGAGGTATTGGTAACGCGGAACTACTAGAAGTATTCATACGTACCGTAGAGGAGGTGGGGAAGAACGTGGAGGGTTCCAGTGACGGGATTGCACACACGATTTACCCAGCTTCGGATCTCACGACGGTGGCGAGATCCTACGTGCTGCTATAATTCACTCAAGGAATATGTGTACAGGTTACAATGAGGTTGTATGCGTGCCCTAAGGCTGCTGGAAGGCTGGCTTATAAAGGCGCCAAGCCTTCCCCTACAAGGAAAGCCTTAACCGACCTAGATCATGAGTCCTAGACTAACACGGTAACAAACCCTAACTTGCTCCCTAAGGCGAACGCAGCCAGGCCTTCGTCTTGGACTTCACTAAGCCAGCCCAGAGCTTATCCTTGCGCCTAAGCCCATGAGGCCTTCTCCATTAAGCCCTCCGGCTTTATCTGATGGGCCTCCTTGGTGGGCCAGGTTTTATCCACCGTGGCAGGTATACCCGTTCGGCATAACCTCCACAATGA
>CAMZMU010000039.1:77824653-78109651 GCA_947311845.1 Poa pratensis | reverse complement strand
AAAAAATCTAATTTTTTGACATTTTTAAATGCGTTTTTAGTTAGTGGGTGCATCTACACATAAGAGCCAAAGTGGATTTCCGTTTGCACATTGAGTATATTAACATATTATTATCTGCAAACAAGGCATACTGATATCAACGGAACTGGAACTGCCTGCTTTCGATTTTGAAGGTCCACTTCCTTTCAGCAAAATTTTCATCCTGCAATTAGTAACCAAAATTAATAGTGTTGCAGGGGCACAATAATGGGTTATTTTGACCCATGAAACCATCAGAGGATTGCTACCTTCATATGGTTCATCAGAATCTGAATCATGAGAAAACTTCTTTAGAATGATGGGTCAAAGGACCTGCAGGATCGTCTAATCCAGACCGTGCAAGACAGTCGCAAGCTGTCTGTTTACCTTTTTCTGTAAGCTTATACCTACACCAAATTAAATACAGTAAGCCCCAAGCTATGCTTGGTTGCTCGAGAATGTGCATGCTTGGAAAATGAAGCACCAAATAGAGACATAAAATGTAAATTGAACAGAACGAACTGCTTGTACTCTGGATGTAAAAAAAAAGATAATTGTAGGACCAGAATACTGAGAGCAGGATCCGGTTCGTGTAGAAAAAAACTGCCATATATCTGGATCACCCCACATGGCCACATATGCAAGATTGTTATACATGTGTTGCAGGTTCATTTGTGGACCAATGAGTTTAAAGGAGTTATGGAGTTGGACAAGTCATATATCTGGATGCGGTTCCATCAAATAGAGAATTGATGATATACCGCAGCAGAACAGTATCTTTAAGATATATTTTCTTAATTTGCTCAAAGGATTAGAGAGCATAATATTACTAAAGTGCATACAAGTAACAGATAACAAATTTCCAGATGTTGATTCTGCTAGCGTTTATGGCATTATTGTGGCACTAAATAAATTCTACATTAGACTTTCTCCAACCAGCAAGGGAAAAAACTGAAATAGAAATGTTTCTTGGTACATTTTTAGTGACTAGAGAATCCTTGTATCAATCAAAAAATACACCAGCTCACTGTTTGGATTGGGTTTGTATCTTGTGAGTTTTGTGATTATTTAAATCAGATAAACTAGTGCAAAACAACTATAATTAAATACATGAGAACCCTATGAACCCTCAGATGAGGGAGTAGTTCATGCATGCATAGTTTATAGATCTTGTATACCAAATCTTGAGTCCATGAAATTATCATAATATCATTCAAAAAAGCTCTGGCGCACAAAATTTGACAAAATTAATAATTAGCAGCACTGCAGTAGTACATAATGAAGCGATAGCCTGTGATGGAAGTATTAATACTTGAGGGGTGTAATACATGCATACAAAATGTGTGGGGTTAATCCCTTTAAAGATCCAATTATTTCAAATAAATGACAGGAAATTCATGATAAACCGGGAGATGAGCCTGGTACATTACTTTGCAGGGTTACTCCAACTAGAACCAGCTCATGAGATCTTAGAGTCTTCATGCAGCTCCATCCAGTGTACCTGTCCTTCAAGGAATCCCCTGTTTTGCTTTACTTGTTTGGCCTGCCCATAATACAACGGACATAGTTAGTCATGCACTAAAATACCAGCTGAATTCAGCAACCCTGCGATATACAGAATCACTGGAACTATACCCTATTGCTTGTTCTGACAGACCACTGGCTTCAGCAGCATCAATAAGCTCTTGTTTCATCATAAAGTCCTTCCTCTCATCATTTCCCTAGGGGGAAAATCATCTGTCAATTGTCTCCTCTTGCATATTCAGGTGTCTCTTCCTAGTTTTCTCTGATTAAAATATTATTCTTTGTCCTAAGGTCCCAACTACCTTTGTCGTGTGAATAACAAAATTCAGGCATAATAGACCCAAGAAACCATACCTGTAGAGCGTGATCACTAGTACGTAAGAAGCAGAATTAATCCGTGGCACATAAGGTTGTGTTCGTTTTCTTTTCTTCCCTGCAGAAAATGACATGCTCTTTAATATCTGATCTCCGTAGAATAAACATGTTTTCATTAACTTCACTATTGACAGAACTGAAGAGGTAGAAGATATGTCAGCCTGATAACGAAACAGGAAGAATAGATTTCAGAGGACGTGAGCAATCATGGAAACAATTACCCCATTGCTCCTGGTGTATTACTTCCTGGAGGAGACGAATCTAGGTGGACGTGGAAAGGAGTCTTCCATAACATTAATGAGCCATCTCCAACGCCCCTGACAAAAATCTCAAACGTATTCAGCTTCTGAAATCTGGAACTCAATGCGGAGAGCAACATTGGGTATATTCCACACATTGGTCTAGAATGATATCTTCAGGCGATTTCAATCTCTCAGCTCAACACGCAAAACGAAACATATTTATACGGGAAACTAGAGCCATAATGTTAGAGCTCTTCTCTGGTTATTTACTTACAAGCAAATCTCAAGTTGAACGGCAACTTAATTAAAGTGGTGTGAATACAGAATACATTTCACAGATAAAAATGTTAATGGCCTAAAATCGAATTGGGCTACACCTGCATACGGGAACTAAAATGTTGATTCTACGAACCAAAACTCAATGCTATCCGAATGCATGCTAACAGCTCACAGATCAACTCCGTGCAACCCAAATCCCCTAAGCCACATAGCATCAACCAAGAAATCTAGATCCCGAGTTAAGGCACCCAAAGTAACATGACGCCGCCAAAACAGAGACCTCCGATTTGCACAAAGTGCGACACTGCCGCCCGATCCAGAGGAGACGACCAGAATCGACCAAAACCTAGTCTCGTTGCAAAGCTTTCATCTCAACAGCGTAAACGAGAACAGTGGAGAAATGGAGAAATGCGTACTTGATACGGGACAGGTCACCGGGGATCCGGAAGGGCTGCTTGGCGAGGCAGACGCCGCGGTAGGCAGCGGAGAGAGCGCGGTCCCTGGTGCTCCGTGAGACCGCCCGGCTGCTCCGCCATCATCGAGCGGTGCTTCTCGAGGACTTTGCCCGCAACGTACTCGTTCTCCGGTAGGCGCACTTGCGCTTCTTCGGTACCGACGGCGGCGCCATTTGCGTCGACGGCGGGTGCAGGCCGAGTGGGGATGGGACTTGGGAGGGGATTTTGCGTGCGGGGTGGGGGTCAGGGTTCAGGGCTGGGGGTTGGAGGAAAAGCCCGCCATTGATGCTGATTTGAAGGTTACGGTACCATGGGTCCCAGTCAGTGTCTACGACGCGATAGGTGAAAAATAAATAACTGACGCGGTTAATGCCACAGTCGTAACAGTAAAAAGCCGTGGTGGATGGGGACGAGAACTTCGTAGAGGTGCAGACTGGGAGTAAGAGCATCTCCAACAGCAGCGCTAAAAAAAGCGCGCGCGCAAGAAACCGCCGATATCGCGGCGCACCGTTTCGGCGTCTCCAGCAGCCAGCGCTTAAAACTCCGCGCGCGGTTAAAAAGGGGCCAGCGCGCTGGCCCGAGCGGTACCTTGCGCTGAATTTGGGGCGGCCGCTCCAGCGCGCGCGGTTCGAAAGGAAATGCGCGCGAGAGAGCAACCACCACCACGGAAAATTCCCCACTGCTCCCGCCGTCGCCCTCGCTTCGCGTAGAGTGCGGTGCCGCCGCGAAATTTCGGCGATGGAAGGCGACTCGAGCGTCCCTCCGACCCCGCCCTACGTGCGCGACCCTCTCCGTCGCGCGCCGCAAAACCCTAGCGCGAGCGTGACCAACCCGCCGCCGGCGCCGCACCAATCCGGCGTGGGGCTCGCGCGCGGCCTTTTCACGGCGCCACGGCCGAACTCGTCGGAGCCGTCGCGCAGGCGCCCGGAGCGCAGCGGCGGAACGTCCTCCCCAAGCGCTCGATTGCGGCGGCGACGACGGTGGCGGCAGCCAAGAAGATGAAGGTGGGCGGCGCCGCTGCGGCGCCAGCGAGCAAGAGGAAGGCGACGCCTGCGCCATTGGCCCCGCCTCCGCCACCGCCCCGTAGCGCCGGCACCGCGCCGGGAGCCGTCGCTTTTTGCGCCGGAGGATGCACATAGGGTGCTTGACGAAATTCCTAGGAGGTACTTTTGTCCATTGCTTGACAATTCGCTTTGATTCGTCCCTTACTTGACTATCTTCAACTTATTTGTAGTTTGAGTGATGACGCATATTTCTCAACAATGGGAGTTGGCTCCACACTTCTTCATTGGTCCCAAACCAATGAACTACATGACGATGATCATGAATTTGAAGAAGGTGGATGAGGATGGAGAGGGTTTGGTTGTCCTCCGAAAGGAAGGTCGGTCAACTACCAGTGCAAGATGACCTTTTGCTATGCGAGACATACCTAAATGTGTCTTTGGATGCCTCCGTCGCACGGCCCAAACATTCAACGCATATTGGGATAGGATGAATGTCGAGGTATTGGTAACGCGGAACTACTAGAAGTATTCATACGTACCGTAGAGGAGGTGGGGAAGAACGTGGAGGGTTCCAGTGACGGGATTGCACACACGATTTTACCCAGCTTCGGATCTCACGACGGTGGCGAGATCCTACGTGCTGCTATAATTCACTCAAGGCAAATATGTGTACAGGTTACAATGAGGTTGTATGCGTTGCCCTAAGGCTGCTGGAAGGCTGGCTTATAAAGGCGCCAAGCCTTCCCCTACAAGGAAAGCCTTAACCGACCTAGATCATGAGTCCTAGACTAACACGGTAAAAACCCTAACTTGCTCCCTAAGGCGAACGCAGCCAGGCCTTCGTCTTGGACTTCACTAAGCCAGCCCAGAGCTTATCCTTGCGCCTAAGCCCATGAGGCCTTTCCATTAAGCCCTCCGGCTTTATCTGATGGGCCTCCTTGGTGGGCCAGGTTTTATCCACCGTGGCAGGTATAGTTCGGCATAACCTCCACAGTAGTCCCCGGAAAGGTTTAAGTTCTTCGTTTGCCTTTGTGAAACACGGGCTTCCGCCTTTGCGCAAGGCGGACAGAAGAGCTTGGAGCATTCCAAAAGAGACATTCAGTCTGCCTTAAGGATTAAGCCGAACTCTCCTGCACTTTGAACAATCTGGCAGAAAGATTCTGTCAGCGTCGAGTCTTGTCATGACGTCACCGCAGTCAAAGCCAGTCCACGACAGTCTGGACAGCAGAGACGTTGTGCCGTCATTACTGCTATTTTTCCGCACACGATCTCCGAGGCGTGCGGGAGAAGATGCCCACTAACTGACCGTTGCGGGACGCGTGGCGAAAATCGCGGAGCGTTATCTCACCGCACTAATCGCGGCGCAGCCCCCATAAAAGGGGAACATTTTCTCCATCGGGCTCATTTCCTGTTCATCTTCCTCCTCGCACCCATCCCTCCGAACTCCGGCGAGCTCCACCACCACCACCTGCACCCACCCATGGAGAGCTCCGATGCAACCCGGGAGCTACAACGGCAACGGCGTCGGCGGCGGCGGAGGGACAAGATCTGGCCATGAGGGGATCGAGCACCGCGGATGCATCTGCATCTCGCGCGGCGGCGGCGACAAGTTCTGCGGCCACCTCCATCGAATCAGAGAAGAATGCCCAGCCCTCCGATGAGGGCGATGCGGCGGAGGCAGAGGAGGGGAGAGGAAGCATCTTCCCGCAACTGGGCAGCTTCCACCATCACCGACGCGGACCTCACGCAGCTGAAAAGGAGGGCATCCTCCCACCAAAGGAGAACTGCCACTGGCGGTCAGCGTACGGCCACCCTGCTCCAGATCCCGCCGGCGATGAGCGAGTGCTCCTCGTCTCACATCTCCTTCGCGGTTTGTCTTTGCCTCCGCATCCTTTTTTCCAATCAGTCTTAGACTACTATGGCCTTCAGCCTCATAGCGTAGGCCCCAATAGTATCTTGTACATAGCTGGCTTTATGGCTTTATTCGAAGGATACCTAGGCATAGAGCCCAGCTTAGAATTCTTCAAGTACTGCTTTACCTGCAAGCGCCAAACAGAGAAGGAAGAACTGCTTTCCTTAGGAACAGTTAGCATCAACCTTCGTAGAGGCAGAGACTGGTATCCTAAGGCGCCAAAAATAGATTCCATTAAAGGCTGGAATAGCTCCTTCTTCTACTGCAAAGACATGGCGCCAGTAGGCAAAGACATAGGACTTCCTCGCTTTTCTCCTTTGCCTGCGGAGCCCGCCTATCTTGGGGCGAGAAACCACTGAAGGTCCTTCCTGACAACCTCCGCGTGCAAAGGCGGATTGAGTACCTAACAAAGACGCTGTGCCCAAACTCACGGGCGCAGACACCATCCTATGTTGGTTGTCAAGGCGAATCCAGCCTTGAAAGATCGCAAAGGCCTCATGTGCCACTACACGGACCAGAAGAAAGATCCCCTCCGTGTTAGTGAGAGTGACCTTACAAGACGCCCTTGTGTATCGCTTTAAGAGGATTGCCAAGGAAAGGATCCAGCTGACAGAGCAGCGTCCTATGTACACAGCCGCCAACCCAGCCCAAAGGTAAGGCATTTACCACTACTGTTTTTATACTTCCACAATGTTTGCCTTACTAACAACACTTTTGATTTCAGCTCGCCCTTTTGCCGGATAATCTGCTGGCTCCTCGTTTTACGTGCCTGAAGCGGCACCCGAGCCCCAAAGACTCGGAAACGAAAGGCTTCAGGAGCCACTGCAGCAACTTCAGCAGCAGAAAGGCGGAAGCGTGAGAAAGCCATCCCTGCTAACGCCGAAGTGCTCGACATTGAGGACGATGAAGATGCGGCCTTTAATGCTCCAGTACAGAAGTAAGCCGAACCTTAATTTCTTTAGTAAGGCGAACAATGTGAATGTTATCTTATTTTGTATGTGATTTGCAGGATCAAACCAACTGCGCCCTTAAGAGGAAGAAAGTTTCTGTCAGGCAAAGAAGACTGAGCCTCTCCAGCCATCGCTCCCCCCACTCCCTCCGTTCAACAAGAGACAGCCCCAGGCCCATCTGAAGATCATCATATAGATCTGGACTCAGCCGTCTTACCTGATAAGACGGAAACTGAAAAGTTGGCCAGGGCTGCCGCTGCTGGGAAGGCGGCTGCTTCAGTCAGAGGAGCCAAACGAGCCCATCACTCGTGAAGCTATCCGCAACATGGTGAAGCAAGAGCTTTTGACGACGAGGGGTACATCTTACCCAACATCGCCGCCATGCTTGCCGATGAGAAGGAGCGCAACGAGCCGCCTCCGAAGCTAAGGCCAGTTGGTCAAACATTGACCATATTGAATCTGGAAGACAATTGTGACGAGCTGTACGTCACAATGAAGCAGAGCTACAAAGCCTTGAAGGCCATGATGCAGGTAAACATTCCGTCTTTATGTACATACTAGTCCCCGGGCATTACGTTGTGCTTTGACTAAGCCGACGTAATGGCCTTTCTTTAATGTTGATAAAGACTCAGTCCCCAAGCCCTTGTAGCTATACCATACTGTCTTTACCTTCTTTGTTACTACTGCCCTTGCCTAGCAGAGCAGCGAGCAACTTACATGCGATCTATGGTACTCACTGAGTAACCAAAGGCAAGTGCTCAAGCAAGCCGTCGCCGAAATAAGGCGAACAAAGGTAAATGTTGTTCTTTCACATGCAATGTGACTTTAGTTCATTTTAAGACATAAGATGCTCAACACATGCAATGTGTGTTTGCGCAGCTGTTGTGGCGAAGGCAAAACAGATCGTCAGCGAGACTGGCGATATAGAAGTGGTAAGGCGGGAAAATGCCGCCTTGTTTAAGCAACTGGAGGAGAACCGAAAGACGGCCGAGGCCAATCTTAAAGCCGTCCAAGACAGCGCTGAAGGACAGAACGCACTGAAGGCAGAACTTTTGAAACTGCAGCGACAGGCTGAAAAGGATGGGCTCCTAATCCAGAGCTTACAAGGTCGTCTTGAACGCCAAGCTGATGAGAGCACCGCCATTGACGAGAAACTGCTAAGTGAGTCTTTCTTCCTTTACTTCTCGCACTTTCTGTCACTTTTCGCCTTTATTCAAACAGTTCATGCGCCTTAATTTTTTCATTCCTCCCTTCCTCAGTTCCAGCTGGATTTGGGGAAAGGCTTACCTCTGAGACGCGCCTGGAGCTTATCTTGGAGTGTGGCGAGATTGTGTCAGGGCTGTATGCTGCGGGAAGAGACGTTGTTGCCAACATCTTCCCAAAACAGCTGCCCCAAGTGACAAACACCAGCAACTTGCTGCCACTTCTTCAGAACTGCGTCCCAGAGGTGGTGGAGCGTCTTCGCTCAGCAGCTAGAGGCGGAGCAAAACTTGCTCTAGGACTTGTTCGCGGCCACTACCCCGAGGTCAACATGTGGCGCGTTATCAAGTGTTTCCCAGCCAAGGACAGAGACGGCAACGAGCTCGTCAAAGAAAAGGTCTATGCCTCTGTCTCTGGCTTTGCCTCAGCCGTTGCGGAGATGGTAGACTTGTCTATCTTCTTCTCCAAGAAGCCTGTGCCTCCCCGTCCTGACGACGTGTCTGATGACGAAGCCGAAGCCCCACCACTGGCAATGGCGATGAGTCAGAAGACGGAAATGAAGAAGAAGAAGAAGGCGAGTCTGAAGCTACGCTGGATCCATCCAAGTCCCCTGTGCCTTCGCCTCCTCAGTCCCCTGCATAAGATGCAGGAAAAACTTTGCATTAAGCGTGTCATGAAAGATGGCACAAAAGACTTGTTAAGTTATGTTTTGTAATGGCAGGAGCCTTTTTATCTGTTGAACATGTTTGTTTTGCACGCATGCACTTATTTTTAAAAGGCTTGCAAACTATGCTCCTTATCCGTCTTTAAGTTTTCTGGCTTATATGCTTTAGCCTTTTCGTATGCTGGCAGAACCTAAAGCACGGAACACTTCGCTGGCAACAGGGTTAGTAACCAAACTGTTTAAACACAGAAACGGCGCCGGCTTTTGGTGCGTAAAGCATCTACTAAGACAAGCCAGCATATACGATCAGATAAATACTCTTAGACGGATGCAATTTTAATTTTTGTAAGGCCTTAAGGCAAAAGCATCATGTGAGTAACCACAAGCACGGAGCCAATTCGGGTTAACATTGATATTTTTATCGAAATATATGATCAAATGGAAATAAAAGACGGCGAGAACTCATGCATAAAAATAATTGAGGGAACCAAAGACTTTTATTTCATAATCATATATGGTGTGATTACAATAGAATTGCTAAGTGTAAAAAGGACGTAGCTGCTCAATGTTCCAAGGACGTTTCGTCTCTTGAGCTGCTTCTTCGTTCCTTTTCCTTTTGCGGCCTTTTTTTTCTTCTTCTCGATATCACGGAGGTCCACAAGATAATATGCCCCGTTCTTAAGCGCTTTGCTGATAACGAAGGGTCCTTCCCATATGGGAGATAGTTTGTGCTCCTTTTGCTGAACAAGGCGAAGCACCAAATCGCCTTCTCGAAACGATCTCCGTCTTACCTTGCGACTGTGGTAACGCCGCATGTTCTGCTGATAAATGGCGGAGCGCTGAAGCGCTATCTCACGCTCTTCTTCGAGAAGGTCTAAGCCATCCTGTCGGCTTCTTCTGCGTCTGCTTCGACGTAGGCTGTTACACGAGGGTGTCGTGCAGGACATCGTTGGGAGTACCGCTTCAGCGCCATATATGAGAAAGAAAGGGGTGTAGCCTGTTGCACTGCTTGGAGTTGTGCGTATGCTCCATAAGACAGCAGGTAATTCTTCTACCCATGCTCCAGCTGCTCTATGCAAAGGCACTCTAATCTTGGCTTTATTCCCTGTAGAATTATACTGTTGGTTCGCTCAACTTGGCCATTCGATTGTGGATGAGCCACAGATGCTAAGTCCAAACGAATACCAACTTCACCACAGTACTTTGCCAGTTCTCCTACGGCGAAGTTTGTCCCATTGTCCGTAATGATACTGTGGGGGACGCCAAATCTCGTTATAACCTCAATGACGAACTTCTTGGCTGTTGCCCCATCAAGCTTTTTTATGGGCTTAGCTTCAACCCACTTGGTGTATTTATCCACCGCAACTAAGAGATGTTTGACGCCGCCTCGCGCAGTCCTGAATGGACCTACCATGTCCAGTCCCCAGACCGCAAATGGCCACGTGATTGGATGGTGCGCAATTCCTGGGCTGGCATCTTTGGCTGTCTTGCATACTTTTGGCATCCAACGCATTTCTGACGAGTTCTTCTGCATCTTGCTTTGCTGTGAGCCAGTAGAATCCATGTCTAAAAGCTTTGGCGACAATTGCTCGGGCAGAGGCATGATGACCACAACATCCACCATGGATCTCTTCTAGTATCTCCTGTCCTTCTTCCGGCGAAACGCATCGTTGATATACACCTGTGGTACTCCGCTTGTATAGCTCTCCATTTATTATTGTGTATGCCTTAGCTCTGCGCACAACTTGCCGCCTTAAGACTTCATCCTCTGGCTCTTCCTTGTTAAGGAGGAAATTTATGTAGGGCTGTGTCCAATCTGGCTTCACCAGCATGACGGAAACAGACTGCGAAGCCATGGGGTCATCCTCATCTCCGCCTTTAATAGACGGCACGTACAGGTGCTCCAAAAATATATCGGAGGGCACCTTCGATCTTTTCGAGCCCATTCTGGCTAAGGCGTCCGCTGCTTCATTTTCCTCCCTTTTGATATGCTTGACTTCTAAGCCGATAAAACACCGACCAAACTCGTCTACCGTGCGTCGGTATTCAGCCATTGTAGGGCTCTTCGCGTCCCATGCCCCTTCTAATTGTTGAACAACGAGGTCTGAATCGCCATAGCACAAAAGACGGCTAATGCCCAAATCCTTTGCGACGTGCAATCCATGCAACAGAGCCTCGTATTCTGCAACATTATTAGTGGCATTGAAGTGTATCTGCAAGACATAGCACATCTTGTCTCCTTTAGGGTTCTTCAGTACCACGCCAGCTCCCGATCCCTGCAACATTTTGGAGCCATCAAAGTGCATAACCCAATATTCTTCGTCAGGGAGGGGAAGTTCATCCATTGCTTCCGTCCAGTCTGCGATGAAATCAGCTAAGGACTGGGATTTGATGGCTGTACGTGGCTTGTACTGGATATCGAAGGCTGCCAATTCAATTCCCCACTTAGCCACACGTCCAGTGGCATCTGTTGTTTATAATGTCACCCAATGGCGCCTTACTGACTACCGTGATTGGGTGCTCTTGGAAATAATGGCGTAATTTTCTGGCTGCGAAGAAAACTCCATAAGCCAGCTTCTGATAGTGAGGGTATCGTTGTTTGGATTCGGAGAAGACTTCGCTGATATAATATACCGGCCTTTGTTCCGGTAGCTCCTTGCCCTTCTCCTTTCGTTCAACAACAACCACTGCACTAATAACTAGGTTGGTAGCCGCCATGTAAAGTAGCATCGGCTCTTGTGGTAGAGGAGACGCTAATATTGGTGCTGAAACTAAGGCGTCTTTTAACTGTGCTAAGGCTGCATCTGCCTCTTCAGTCCAGACGAACGTCTTAGTTTTCTTCAACAACCTGTATAGGGGTAAAGCTTTATCCCCAAGCCTACTAATAAATCGGCTTACAGCTGCTGCAGATCCTGCGAGCCTTTGGACATCTTTAAGACAAGTAGGCTTTTTGATGTCCATGATAGCTCGAATCTTTTCTGGGTTAACCTCAAGACCTCTTTCTGAAACAATGAAGCCTAAAAGTTTTCCTGCTGGGACGCCAAAAAAGCATTTTCCCGGATTTAGCTTCATGTTATATTTTCTCAAGTTATCAAAGGTTTCTTGAAGGTCAACGATGAGATCGCCGCGTTTCGCGACATAACGGCAATGTCATCGACATAAGCGTGAACATTGCGGCCTATTTGATCGTGTAGGCAACGTTGTATGCACCGTTGGTACGTTGAGCCAGCGTTTTTAAGCCCAAAGGCATAGTTATGTAGCAAAACGTTCCGAAAGGTGTGATGAAGGAAGTCTTAATTTGGTCAGACTCCTTCATCTTAATTTGGTGGTAGCCAGAGTAAGCGTCCAAAAAGCATAGTAATTCAGAACCTGATACAGCATCTACGACCTGATCAATTCGCGGCAATGCGAAGGGGTCTTTAGGACAGGCTTTGTTTAAGCCGGTGAAATCTATGCACATGCGCAAGTCTTTCACGTCCTTCTTAGGTACTAATACAGGATTTGCTAGCCAATCTGTGTGGATAACCTCTCTAATGAAATTAGCGGCACTAAGCCGAGCTACCTCTTTTCCTATTGCTTTCTTCTTCTCTGGACCAAGCGACGAAGACCTTGTTTTACTGGCTTGGCACCTTTGGCGACATTAAGGCTGTGCTCGGCAAGTTCCCGGGGTACTCCTGGCATGTCTGATGGTGACCATGCAAAAATATCCCGTTGCTCACGGAGGAACTTGACGAGCGCGCCTTCCTATGCGTCACTGAGGTCCGCCCTATGTTGTCGTCTTGCTTGCATCGGCCTCCAGCGATCTTCTTCGAGTTTGAGCTGGCCTTGAAAGTGACATCCGAGGCGCAAGGAGGCTTCTTACCATCCGGCATTTCATTGGTGTTAACTTCTTTCTTGTACTGCTCACTCTTCTTGCTGATGACTGCTTCTGCTAAGATGGCGTTTCCTGCTTCGCATTCCTTCGCCTTCTTGAAGTCGCCATTGACCGTGATGACGCCGTTTGGTCCAGGTATTTTGAGCTTGCTGTAGATGTAACACGGGCGTGCCATGAATTTGGCAAAGGCTGGGCGGCCAAAGATTGCGTGATACGCACTTTTGAATTCCACCACCTCAAAGGCAACTTCCTCAGTCCTATAGTTTGTTTCGTCACCGAAGGTACGTCTAAGACAATTGTTCCCATAGAACTGGCCTGCCTGCCTGGCACTATGCCGTGAAACTTGACTGTGCTATGTTTAGCTGTGTCTCAGAAAGGCGCATGCGCTTTAAGGTTTCAAGATAGAGGATGTTGATGCTACTCCCTCCATCCATAAGCACCTTAGAAAGCCTGCATTGCTGCACAATTGGGTTTACAACGAGCGCGTAATTCCCTGGGTTCTGTGGAATATGATCAGGATGATCGTTGCGGTCCCATGTAATGGGGTGCTCGGACCAGTTGAGATACTGGGGAACCGCTGGCATAGTGGCATTGAGTTCCCTCCAGGCTGCCTTTTCCTTTTTGGCCGAAGGAGTGGCAAGGAAAGTAACAAGGCTTGTTTCGACCCTTGGAAACTTGTTGCTCCTCTTGTGCTTTGGCTCCTGATCTTCCGGCTCCGAAGCACTTTCCTCGTTGTCCTTCTGTCTTTCTTGTCTTTACGGTTCTTGCGCTTGAACTGTTTTGCCTTGAAGCCAGCGTCGGATCCTTCTTGATATCATCGTTAAGGCGGCACTGCCTGTTGGTATGGGTGCATTTGCCAAGCTTGCTATGATGGGCACAAGGTTCATCTTTGATGTCGTCATAGGTGATTTTAATGGGTCTTGACCCTTGACTGTCATCGCCTTCTTCTGCCATCTGCTAGCCCCGCTCTGGCCACCCTTCTTATTGGCAAAGGCTACCTCCTTTGATGGTCCTGGCGCATCGTTGGCTTCCTTCTTTTTCCGGCTTTGATTGTTGTTTCGCTTTTCCGGGTTAACAGCTATGTCCATGCGCAGATCGCCGTCGTCAGCTCGAGCGTCGTCTTCTGCTGCAGCGTAATTGTTCGCGCTGTCTAAGAGCTCGCCGAGGTGTTTGATGTTTTGGCTGGCTAACATATATCTCATCATGTTGCCTTTCTTCAGGCTGTTCATAAAAGCATGTATGGCCTGGATCTCAGAAACGTCTTCGCATGCATTCTTTGTCTCTGTCCATCGAGCTATGAAAGCTCTGCTTGACTCCCCCTCCACTTGAGCACACTTTAGTAGATCTGAGTAAGCCTTTGGACGTTTGTATGTGCATGAGAAGTGTTGCATGAATGTTTTCTGCATGTCTTGCCAATTGTGGATACTCTTTTCTGGCAAAGTGTCGATCCCAACCGGGCCGTTCCCTCCAACATGAGTGGAAGAAAACGTACAGCTGCATTGTAATCACCGTCATTAATACCAACGGCGTGGATGTAATCAGGCAGCCATATGTCCGGTTTGTCAATGCCATTGTACTTGTCCACAATTTTCTTGACATTGCCTAGCGAGGATGGGAGTTGCACCTTGCGAATCGCCGGTCCAAAGCACACAGGGCCCAGGTAAGACTCCTCTTTGGCCGCTTTAATCTCATCGAGACGGATGCGGGCGTCTGAGATATGAGTGTTTTCCCTGGCTGGCCCTTTGTTGGATTGGCTACGCCTTGGCTCCTCCTGACGGCTTTGGCGATGAGGGGAGCGGGAGCGAGATCGCCTTTGAGGCGGATCTCTGTTGCCCCTATTTCCTTCGTCTCTTGCCCGTGCTGCGGGCGGAGGTGGCATGTTAAGCCGGTCCTCCCACGCCGTGCGTCCTTGTCTTGATCTCTTTCACGGCGAGGCGGATCATTCTTCTTATGGCGTGTGTTATCCTTTTGCCGGTGGTCGTCCTTGCCTTTGTCGCTATGGCGTTGGACCCAGTCTTTGACTCATCCCTGTGTTTGTCAGGAACTTTGTCCTTCCTAGGTTCCTTACCCTTATTGCCATGGCTACTGGAACCAGCTGGTTCCTCTGGATCCCACCGCCGGCAACGGCTGTCTTGCAAAGACGCGTGTCGTCCGCCAGTTTTGAGTTTGAGTCCGCCTTAGCCTGCTGCTCTACCGCCTTTTCGATGAGCATTTTAGAATAATGGTGGCGCTCTTCAATTGGAACTGCTTCGTCTCCCATGATTTCCCTGGCCGCCTCTAGGTTTTTGGCCGGGGTGGAGAAGAATATGACTCCATCAGGGTTAACTCTGAAAGAGTATTTCTGCCAAGGCTTTAAAGGCTTTTGGGCAGAAGTCTTCTCGAAGTTTCCCTGCAGATCCCGATGCAGAAGAGGGTCACGTATACTTCGTATTTTGCGGAATTTCTCAACATCGCGCTCACGCTGGTACTCTTCCTCTTCTAGAGCCTTTCCAACTAGGATTAACTCTTTTTCCTTGTTCAGGAGGGACAACTTATACTTGATGTTGACTTCAGTCTCAGCCAGGAGCGCTTTCCGTCTTTCCTCAAGTTCAACCGCGGTTGGATTTGGTCCCAAAGGTGTTTTGAGAAGCTCCAATGCGCGCATGTGTTCCTCCTTTGACCGCTCCAGGTCTTCTTCAATAGGCGCAGCCGGGGGAGGCCTTTTAGGGTCCAGCACATCCTCTGGCTTTTCCGCCTTGTCACCAATGTGTTTGATGCTAGAGGAAACTTCAGCCTCGTCTGGCTTAGCCGCGGCCGCACCATCCTCCATAGCTATCTGTGCCGGGAAAGTCATTAAGACTTCGTTTGGATCGGATGAGCCATAGCCTCGCGCGGCAACCTGTGCTGCGAAGTCTTCCTCCTTATGCTCATCGAGATCTGAATCTTCCGCCATTGGAGCGGTGCCATCAGATCCGGCTTCTGAGTCTGCTCCTGTCTGTAAGGCAGGTAATATTGACTCAGGGTCAGATTCGGCCGGCTTAGGGCCAGATGCGTCAATGACACCAACAAAGCGAGAGGCGGGCTCCATAAGCTCATAAGAGCTGGAGTCAGAATCGCTTTGGGTATCAGAGTCACTCAGATCGCGATAGACAAAGGCCTGATCCGATCTGTGTTGTTGCTCGATTGCATAATCGATGGGGTGGTGGGTGGGCCAAAAGGCGGCGGATCCCCTGGGGAATCCATACGCCTCAGCCGTAAAACCCATGAAGATGTTGATGGTGCCGAAGGGGACGACGAAGCTTGACACCAGTGCGTCGTTTGCTGGACGTAGGACCCGTCGTCTTCGATGCACCCAAAGTTGTTGATGATGCGGGCGCGACCAACCGCCATAGTCTTGCCGATCTCGCCCAATGCTCCCGCCTGAAACAAAACTCCCGACGCCTTGGGCCCCACGGTGGGCGCCAACTGTCGAGGTATTGGTAACGCGGAACTACTAGAAGTATTCATACGTACCGTAGAGGAGGTGGGGAAGAACGTGGAGGGTTCCAGTGACGGGATTGCACACACGATTTTACCCAGCTTCGGATCTCACGACGGTGGCGAGATCCTACGTGCTGCTATAATTCACTCAAGGCAAATATGTGTACAGGTTACAATGAGGTTGTATGCGTGCCCTAAGGCTGCTGGAAGGCTGGCTTATAAAGGCGCCAAGCCTTCCCCTACAAGGAAAGCCTTAACCGACCTAGATCATGAGTCCTAGACTAACACGGTAACAAACCCTAACTTGCTCCCTAAGGCGAACGCAGCCAGGCCTTCGTCTTGGACTTCACTAAGCCAGCCCAGAGCTTATCCTTGCGCCTAAGCCCATGAGGCCTTTCCATTAAGCCCTCCGGCTTTATCTGATGGGCCTCCTTGGTGGGCCAGGTTTTATCCACCGTGGCAGGTATACCTGTTCGGCATAACCTCCACAATGAAGGAGTACTATGACACGTACAATAAGAGTGGAATTGAGCGAAGCAATAGATCACTTCGCTCTCGGTTGTCATTGATAAACACCGATTGTCAAAAGTGGGGCGGGGCAATGGCGGCGGTTGATGCCCTTAACCCAAGTGGCACAAATGACGTAGATAGGGTAAGTGTCTCATTTGTGTACCCACATCAGTGCACAATACTTGTTCTTTTCAATTATTATGTGCTCAATACTTGTTCTTTTCAATGTGTAGCTCAATATTGCACAAAACTTGTTCCGTGGAGAGAAGAAGAACAAGAAAGGCAAGGTGAAGAAAGGGAAAGCATTTGTGTTGTCCCATTGCTATGAGATCTTGAAGGATGAAGAGAAATGGAAGAAGCGTGATGTTCTAGAGGTGCCAAGTATTAAAGAAGTGTTGAACTTGGACGAAGATGAAGCATCAAGCGACGGCGGCAAGAGGAGGAGCCTGACCCCTACCTCGGTGAACTATGCAAATCCAAGGAGACCAACGGTGCAAAAATAGCAAAAGAGAGAAAGAAAGGAGGAGGAGGAGATGATGATCTCAAGAAGGCCATGGAGGAAATGGTGAAAACACGAAGGTTGGCAATGGAGGAGAGGAAATTGGCGCAAGAGGCGAAGCAAAAGAAGAATAGCCTACACGTCGAGACCGAAGCAAAAAGTTGGCGGCGGAGGAGAGGAGGTTGGCAATTGAGGAGAAGAAATTGGAAATGGCGGAGCAAGCTAGGATGATGGAGTGGGAGAAATACCTCTTCTTCGTGGACACATCACACTTTGATGACAAGCAAAAGGAGTACCTCAACATACGCCGTGATGAACTATTGATGAAGAAAAGAATGATGGGCATGGGAGGCGTTGGTGGTACCATGGGAGGCTTTGGAGGTATAGGAACAAGCATGGAGGGCATGGGAGGAAATGGAGTGATGGATGCACCTCCGATGGGCATGGGAGGCATGAGTTTTGGCTCTCTTTTGGGAGGCATGGGACCGTATGGAGGGATGGGCGGCATGGGAGGCGTTGGTGTTACCATGGGAGTACCTCCGATGGGCATGGGAGTACCTCCAATGGGCATGGGAAGCATGGGTGCATCTCCAAACATATTTGGAGCATATGGTGGGATGGGCACCATGGGAGGAATGGGTACACCGCCGGTTAACTTGGGTGCAACCATGGATAGAGGCAATACTACCATGGTGTCTCCTATGCCTTCGGATGGTGCATGTGGAAATAGTGCAAGCACCGTCCCCGTCAATGATGAAGATGGTTGTGGACAAGGTGAAGAGAAGGAGGAGGAATAAGAGGAGGTGAGAAAGAAATTGGAGAGAAATAAACTTGTTGTATGCACTTTGGTGAATTTGTGCTATGAATTTGCTATGTTGCTATCGTGCTATGTTGCTATGGAATTTGCTATGTTGCTATTTAAATGTGCTATGTTGCTATTTTGCTATGGAATTTGCTATGGCGCTGCTCGCGCGCGCTGCATTTTAGTGCGACTGCTGAACCGCGACAGCGCCGCGCTACATTATAGCGCGTCTGCTAAAGCAAAACTGGCGACGCGCGCGAGAAATCGCAATTCTGGCGCCGCAAAAAAAATTTAGCGCGCCGACGCCTAGCGCTGCTGCTGGAGATGCTCTAACTTCGACAATGACCTTTTGTGGAGCCCAGCCTGCCATGTATGCTAGTAGCAGAAAAAAACTGAAAATAAATAGATACATAAATGTTAAGTGCTTGTTTGTAGAATTTCGTGAGAAAAGTTGTATTTTAAACCCTCACTGGCAGAGAAGGATCCAATTTTTCTTTCTAGAGGATCCAATTTTGTTTTTTCCCAAATGTTATTTCATTTCTAAATATTACGACCCATGGTACGACATGAATTTTTATATGTTTTTCTGTGGGTGTGCACATTTCAAGGAAATTTCATAGATTACTGTTCATGCTTTAAGGAGGCTTTTTGCCTCACTCTGCATCAATTCCCTGCAGATTGCCTGTTAGCAGTGAGAAATTCTCATGTACTACCTGGCGTGAATGTGCGGTGAAGTGATATCAGGCATTCTACGACCATGTTAGTGAATCTCACTTGTGTCGGATATATGATTTTATATATGCACATTATTATGGATTTATTTTATATATACTTTTCCAAGAGTAACCACATTTTTCCGTTTTCACCTCCTAACTAACGAATATTTATCAAAAAAAAATAAACCTTATATTTCTATATGACTTTCAGGATTTAACACTTTTGAATGGATATGAAGCAATATTTGGATGATTGATAAAACATGGACAAATTTTCGATTGGCAAGATTGCATTATAATTCAATAGAACAAAAGATGGTGTGTTGCACGATCATGCGTGCTAGTATTGCGGTCGAACCAGGCGTCGTCGCCTTCCATTTATCAAAAGGAACTTCAATAACTTGCAACTCACGGTGGGCGTTCGGGTTTATCCGAAATTTCGGGTCGGGTTATTCGGGTTATTAGAAAATCGGGTTTTCAGAAATGACACCCGAAATCTGTCTGAAATTCTTGATACCTGACAATTCGGGTACCCGTAAATTCGGGTTCGGGTTCGGGTAATCCCGAATTGCCCGATATAAATCATAGGGGAAGGAGAGGACAGGGTGTGGTTCTGCGGTTGGAGGCGCTCGATGTCGATCGCCGTCGCGCCGGAAAAGATGGAGACCGCGACCTCGTGGGGCATGTGAAGACGAGGACTAGGGAGGAAATCGAGTCAGCAGCGGCCGGCGAGATACAAGGGACGCCGGCGCGCCGGCTGCACCGCTCCACCTCCACGCCGCCATGGCTGTGGCCTCGCCGGTGAAATACGAGGGATTCGAGCGAGGCCGCGAAGGCCGGCGCGAGGCTGCTCGTGGTCTGGTACTCTGGTGGGAAACAAGGGCGGCGGTCGGCCGCATCTTGGGCGCCGTCGTGTGGTGGATCGAGAGCTCATTGACTGAGAACGAGAAGGGGATGGGGATGGGGACGGGGTTGTTGACTCGCTGGGTGAGAACGAGAGGTGGCCAGGTCCAGGTGGGAATTCGTGGCTGCCGTGTTGGGCTTGGGCCTTGCCAAAGCGAGGTATTTCTTAACTGGGCTTTGATTATTTCGGGTAGTTCGGGCAATTCGGGTGCCGTGAGTTCACACCCGATTTTTCTGTATAAAATTCGGGTTTTCAAATCTGATACCCGTTGCAGCGTTCGGGTTGGTCGGGTTCGGGCTCAGGTTTTTCGGGTTCGGGCTTCGGTATCGGGTTTTATGCCCACCGTGACTTGCAACACAACAATGGATCCAACATGGACCATAGCATAGGAGGAGAGATCTGGAAGAGAACTGATTCGCTTAGAGATTCATCGTGGACTCGTCTGCATCAAGATTCTCCATTCCATCATCGAGATCTTCGCGATTAGATAGAGACCAATACTTGTAAGGTTTGGGTTGTAAATTATGTTCACATTTGGCGCAAAGATCTTGATCCGGTTAATCATCCATCCTATTGTGCCTTGCTATGGTAGTACCGTGATGATAATATTTATACGATCTCTGTGTTTGCTTGTTCTTCTCCTCTCATGTGTGAGTATTCCCGTGGGCATGGGAGATCAAGCAATTGGAGAGATGTGTTTGCGTCTAATTTTTTTATATATTTGTGAGATTATTTTGCTGATTGGTCACAAGGTTGATTATCCATGGTGTTGATAATGCATGCTTCTTACCCAATTTGCCCAAACAAGGTGATCCAAATATCTACATAGATAAGCAATTATTGTCCATCGAATCCGCGATCTCCATGTGTCAGGTGTTAATATCAACGAGGGGCAAAGACATAAGAGAAGCCCCAGAAGCCACGATGCATAAAGTGTTGGTCCGGTCTAACGGCCTTAACTACCGAGCAAGCTATTAATGATGGTAATGGAAGATTTGACTGTAGGATCAAACAATGGAGAGAGAGAGAGCTAGGTCAATTATAGGGGATGAGAGGTCTCCAAGACGCTTGTACCACCAAGGAGACAAGGTCTCATCAAGCGCAATGCCTTTTTTCTACGGAAACATATGCTTCAAAAGTGAGTGTACAAGCGATCTCATAGTGTGTCATCAGAAGATAGTTGGGAAATTTAACATGATCATCATTACCAAACACGAGGCAATGAGCAATTTGACTTTTGAAATATGGAGAATAGAAGAGTGACCCGCGTATTCACATGGTGAAAGGGCATTTGTCCTAACTAAGTGGTTTTGGATGTTTGCTAACAAGATAAATGATATCTTAACGTGTGCTAAATTATTTTAGATGCAATTGATAAAATGCACAAGACGGTGATTGATCCCTCAAAAATGATAATAGATCAAAGGTGTTGTCCGTAGATTCTCTAATTTATTGAGTCGTAGGGCAACCGCATTATCAAGAGGAGTTGCTCCTTGAAAGATCTCGAGAAATCATTTCACATACACAAACCTATATTTGCACCCACTAACTTCTTATGCTAACAATGAAGATAACCTTGAAAATCCAGTGGCTGTAGAAAACAGCCCGGAGACTCTGGTGTGTGTGTGCATCGGAGAACCGGGGCTCAGGGCAACCGGAGACTCCGGACCCATTATTCTTGGACTGGCCTCAGATTTGCGCCAAGTATGGTGTGTCTCTGGAGCCAGTCTGGGATATTTCCAGAGTAAAAGTCCGGAGACTCCAGAAGTTTCCTGCCAGGCGGAAGTTTTCGGTCCCTGAAGACCAGAAACTCCATGCCAAGCCGGACACTCCGCTCTCGGGAGACTCCGGGTAAGTTTCCTGCAACTGCTAGATTTTCATGTGAACTATATAAGGTCTTCTTCTTCCACAAGAAGAGAAGCACGAACAAAAACGCTCTGCTCCATTGTTGCTGATATAAACCCTCCTAGATCTCTCACCCTACCCACTCAAACCTCGTCCTTTTAGGGCTTGGGTGAGAAGATCTAGATCTACACTTTCACCTAAGAAATTCAATTTCCCCCTCCATTCCATTGAGAAACTTGTTACTCTTGGATTCATTGGAACCCTACACGGAAGTGGTCGTCCCCGAGGAAAAAGGTGTGAATTTGGAGGGATGAGTGGGTGCCGCAGGGAGACATGACGATAACCAGCAACATGGCGAACTCGAGAATCATACATGTTGCAAGCCTAATTAATTACGATGACCGCACTTGGAATGAAAACTTTGCGAGGAGTATGTTTATGCCGTTTGAAGCCTAGGAAATTCTCAAAATCCGTTTACCAAATTATGAAAAGAAGGGCTTAATTTTCTGGACTCTTGAAAGGCATGGTATGTTGATGGTAAAATGTGGTTATATAACCTTGCAAGTTGCACTAGAGCTTAACACCACCACCACCCCCCCCCCCCCCCCCCCCCCCCCCCCCCCCCCCCCGCAAGGCAGAAGTAGTAGGCCAAACAATGACAAATATGTTTGGAAAATTATTTGGAAAGCCGGAGTGCCACCGAATGTAAAATTCTTCACTCGGAAAGTTGCCACAAAATAGCCTACTTGTTCAAGCCAACATAAGTCGGCGGCTACCTAATGTTCTTCCCATCTGTACTATTTACAGTATGGACGAAGATGCAGGATACCACTTCTACCATGAAATGCAGTGATGTGTGGGGATTACCTGAGGAGGAGGATCTTAGCAATACTGGAAACGACTGGGTTCTAATCCTTCTAGATAAGTTGAATGTGGATTTGCGCGACAATATGATGTTCATATGGTGGATATCTTGGCACCACCGTAATGATATTATTTTTGGGAAAGGTGATGCATCCATTGTGAATTCATCTCACTACTTACATAATTCCTTGTGTACCATACGGGGTTTAGCAAAAGGAGATGTCACCATCTGTGACGAAAGGGAAAAATCCCATGGATCAAACAATTATCCATGTTGAACAGAAGTCTATTGATGGAAAGGAGCATAAAAATTGGACTAAACCAGAGGTAGGCTGGATGAAATGCAATGTTGGTGCAAGCTTGCGAGTGAGGAGAAGAAAGGGGCCTGGGGCGCTGTACTCCGAGACCTAATGGTATGACTATTTGTTCAGGTTGGGGTGTTATTCCACACTGCCAAAGTGCTACTACGGGTAATGGGTGAGCCATTGCCTGTTTAGAAGGTCTAGAGATGGCACTGGTTCATTCAAACCAAAACCTGATTATAGAAACTGATTGTGCTCCTATATCCCGGAGTCCTTTGGGGATGACAGCACAGACAGGTCAGAAATTTGCATGATCACAAGAGAATATAAGCTAAAAAAGCATCCTGCTCGCCAAGTTATCTTATCGAAGACTGACAGAAGCTGTAATGGAGTGGCTCATGATTTATGTCAATTTAGTCAGAGAGTGGTGTGGTGCTGTTAGGTTGAGGGCGGTCCCAACCTGTGCGTTGAGATTGGCTTGGAAAGATTGTAATCCAAACATTATTTCAAAAAACAAAACTCGTGTGGGATAAAGGTGCACTCTATGTAAGATACACGCAGGTTGGTCTTAATGGCCTTAACATGGCGCAGGAGAAAAGTTGGCCAAAGATGACCAGACTGACTGGACAAACGCACACAGTAGACAACACAGATGATCCAAACAACTAAGTTAAGAGCTGGTAGTACATCTGATGATCTGAAGCGCTAATGAGCTACCTTACATGATGATTCCATATTGTCCAGCATGGAATTCTACAGCGTAGGGGTAAATATTAGTGGGAGGTGAGCCTATGCTAAGACCCTTTGTTTAAGTGGTTATTACATGTTCTGAAACTTTCAGTTTTCCAAGGCACCAGGCACACAAAAAGGATCCACCTGCTTTTGCCTTAGGAACATGAAAGCCTCGCGTTAGGGCTCAAAATCATCATGACGGTGACCATAAGACCGGTTAAACCGTTATGGGACAAGATACCTGTAGGAAATTGTGTCTTGCAACATTTATATATCTACTACATCGTCCGGAATTAAATTTCAGTGTGGAAGTGTCACAGAAATAACATGGAATTATTGATGTGCAGTACTTAAGGAAATATACTTAACGAAGCCGGTACGTCTATACTGGAACACAGTATATATGAATATGCTGGAATTATACCCGGGAACAGTATAGAGTGGAATGCCAGATTGTCCGTAGGATTGGCTCTATGGATTGTTAAAGCCTGCGAGTTTGATTGTGTATTCAAACTCGGCGCATGACTCACACATGCGTGCTGGGACCTAATTGTTTAACAGAATAGGCTCGATTAATGGCTGTTAATGATAGTGGTTGGTTTAACAAGTCACGAGTCCTATCTGGAAACAGATTGAGTTATCTGGAATTTGGAGTCTATATAAAGGTCCCACCCTCTAGACTCAATATGCATTGTGAGCGGCACCACCAATAAGGCAGAGGAATAGAGGGTAGGCCGAATTAGATCCAAACCCTAATTTTTCTACATTGGTATCAGAGCCGAAGGTTCAACGCCGGCGGGAACCCTCGTCGACTCTGCCGTCGCGATCGCTACCCTATTCCGCTGTGCACTCGTCTCTGTCGGTGACGTGGTCTCTCGCCGAAGGAACTCTATCGTCGAGATCGCTGTCCTATTCCGCTGGGAATTCGTCTCCATCGGGAATTCGTCTCCATGGCACCGATCTGCCCCGCACCTGTCTCTTGCTGTCTGTCGCGTGGATCGAGGAAGGTTTGGATCCAGGAAGATGACACGCCATAGCTGCCGATTTTGGTTTGTGCTTCTCTGTCAAGGGAAGCCAGAATCGCGGCCTTATTTGTTGTTCCGCTGCGTCATGTCGCCGTGTCGAATCGATCGCCGCCTGCATGTTCTGCTGTTGCTGCGCCGTCAGTGCGTTGGAGCTGATCCCTGCGTGGATCGGAAGGAGACAAAGCCGCAGCCACCTCGGCTTGTTACGATCCCATCAAGTAGCGAGATCGGATTTGCTTGCTATCCTTCACGGACTAGTACTCCTTATAGATCGAGAACTAGGAAGAAGGTGCAAGGAATTTACTAAATACGCAGTGTGCATTGGCATGGCAACAGTAATACGTTGGTTGCTGTGTGAGTTAATCGAGAGAAGATGAGCGAAACTTATTTCATATCTAGTACACTCCATTGCGTGGAGGAAGGAGCAAATCTGCAACTCTGTCTTCGTTTGGCAGATCGAAGCAACGCAAACGCGGCGTCCTCTGAAATTCAGTTTTTAATCCGTGCCGTGCCCGCCAATGACACGCTTCATCGAATACGCCGGTCTGATTCTCACATGGATGGACTATGGAGTAACCTGGAGTAGTATGTTTTTTCTCTCACTCTGATCGAGGGAAAATAAGCTAGCTACCACTGCTGCTTTGGTCTAGCGATCTGCACTATCGTTCTTCGCCAGATTCCTACGTCCAAACTACGTACCGGTAACACTTATTTATTTTTCTGCGGAGATTATTGCTTGTTTGAATTAATTTGCATACTTGAAGTCTGGCGAGGCCAAAGTAAAAGAAAACTATGGAATTCGAACTAAGGAAAATATGCTAGTTCACATAGTTATATCAATAGTTAATTATTTAGCTGTTGAATATGGGACTGCACAGATCACGTGGAATATTATCCGTAATCTGGAAAAGTTCTTTTAGACTTCTTTTATTGGACACCACTCGCCTCTAGAGGAAGTTGAAATTCACTCCGAGGAAATTTGTTAAGCTCTTCGTCAGATGGATTAATTATTATTTTTTGTCACTATGTTTTTTTAATTGCTACGGGATTTACGTTATCATTGGAATATATTGGACTCATTGGATTACTTCGGAATCGATCGGAGTATTTTAATAATTCATCGGAATTCTCTGGCGCCACGATGATGAAGCGACATGCATGAAGCATGCTTATAATGGAAGTGACATTACTTATTATTTTGGAGGAATATGGGAAATACTCCAATGGAAGAGGAAATCGATATTTACTCAACGGTATGTCCAATGTTATTTGTTGCACTAAATATTTGTTTGCCACTACTTTTCCATATAGTTGGATAATGGACTTTGCCTCTATATCATAATTTGATGGAATACAATAGCAAATTTAGTGATATGTGAACAATTTTCAAAGGAAATTTTATGTGTGTAACTTTGGAATTGGAAATTATGCCATTAAACTCCTTTTGTGGAGGAAAATTATTATTGTTTATACATTCACCTACAATGGGAAGGAATTTATAGTTCATTATTGGAATTGAAATTATGTCATTATACTCTTTTGTGGAGGGAAGGTATCATTTTATTTTGTAGGATATGAATATTCACCTATGATGAGAAGGAAATTTAATTTATACTTCTCTATCGGAATTTGTTGTTTATATATATTCTATTTGGAAAAGGAAGAGTGGAATTTTGCTCAATGGAAAAGTTAGTGCATTATGTAATTTAACACAATGGTCCCATGTTATATTGATAATCCGTTGGAAGTTGGTTGTGAAGATAACTCCCATAGGGAGGAATACTTGTAATAGGAACACATGCTCGGAATTTTATTGTTGATGGAATTTACGACTTGGTCTTAATCTATAAACAGAATTACGATTGTTAATTCTGGAATTATAAACTTTAAGTGGGAGGACTACACTTATGAATTTCTCTTCAATGTGACATTTGGTTTTACACTCCCATTAGAGGTTCAATTATTTTATCTCATTTACAACTTGGTCTCATATCAAGGAACAAAATTAGTGGATTATTAATTCTGGAATTCTAAGCTTTAGTGGGAGGATTATGATACTTTATCAACACATATTTACGGTATTTTTGGACACTCCTACTTGAGGTGGATATATTTGTTTATTTCATGATTCACTTGATATGGTTATTAATATCTTTAACAATACAAGTCGGAAGGTTTTTGTTATATTAACATCTCATACTGAAGTGGAAAATCAGTTCATCAAAGGATTACAAGGTTTGAAACTGATTGGTGGGGGAAGTACACTTCAGGAATATTAATTCAAACTATTGTGATGAGCATGGAATTATTCACCGTTGTCTTATGTTATATACTCCATGGTTGAATGGAGGAATACAACTCTTGGTTATTCACTGGATTATGAAAGCATTACATACTACTATTTGTTGAGTAAGTCATTATTTATCACAGTCACTATTTATATTTTGTGAACTGGAAAGAGGTATTCTATTTATATTTTGGTAGTATGAATTGGAATCATTGTTTACTACAAAGCACACCAAGATTTATTTTAATGTTTATATTTCTAGTGGATCAAATGGTATTTCGTTTTTGATCTGGAAAAGTGAAAATTGGTGGAAAGTAGGAATATGATATTTTCTCATGAAGGGTGTGTTTATTAATAGTCACACTGAAATATATGTGTTAAACTCAAAGGAAAACACCAAGTTACACTCCCAACACTAACATGCTTAGGAAAAGTGGGAGGAATTAAATTGGGCCATCATATCTTGGCTACTATTGTGTGTTATTTGAGGAAGTTACTCTATATTTTAGAGGAAAGAAAAATACTAAACTTGTTACTAATGTTAACTATGGGTGGAAACATTGCGGGAAGGAACAAACTCAATGATGAATAATAAAAGTCTGGGAACTTGTTATTTTACCAAACAACCGCATGCCTATAGGATGTTATTGGATTTATTTACAAGGAAGTTTAATGCAACATTCTTAGTGGAAGTTACAATTCTAAGTTTGTTGTTTAATTCTTTACACAAAGAAAATATGTATACTTTGTGGAAACTCTGGAATTTAGAGGATGTGTTGTTGTTTAATTATTTGCACAAAGGAAATGTTACACTTTATGGTAACTCTGGAATTTAGAGGAGGTGTTGTTGTTTAATTATTTGCACAAAGGAAATGTTATACTTTGTGGAAACTCTGGAATTTAGAGTAGTTGTTATTGTTTAACTATTTACCCAAAGGAAGTGTTATACTTTGTGTAAACTCTGGAATTTAGAGGAGGTGGGAACAATGACAATGTTTGCTAATTGAATTGACCAATTCATGTTTTTTGGAACAAGCTTCACATCAATGGTATGTCAGGTCATATAGATTTATTTATGATGGAAGATAATGGTTTTATTTATGATGGAAGACAATCATATATAAAGGTTAGTGTTAATTGTTTTGTGTTATTGCTACATGTGCTAACTATGTTCTTATTGTTTTTGAAATATCACATTGATGGAAGTGAAGCTTGGTTCGGTTCTAACTTTCATATGAAAAGTATGTTGAAGCTTCCAATCTTTTGGGAGTGGAATTACATAGAGAATGTTTTGATACTTTTTTCTATGGAAAAGTGCAAACTTGTCATGTACCTTTTGATTAAGGGAATGATACTCTGCGAGGAATTATATTTAAACTCGTGAGGAAAAAGGAAGAATAATTGTCATCCTCAGTTATTGTGGGACATTATTCGTGCGACCTATCTTAGCCATGCCGTTGTAATTGTTGCTATTTTGATTAGCACAGAAACGATTTGCTGCAATCATTAGCAAACGGAATATGAATCTTATTGAAATTTTTGGAATCACATAATGGACTTGTCGCGCAATGTCAAGGAAATATGGATATCTCATTATTCATTGATGATCTCAACCTTCAACTACGTGGATATTGACGTTATTTGTGATCTTGGTGAAAGGTAATCTATTTTATGTTATGTGTTAATATTTACTTTTGTAGGTCTTTATGGTGTACAAAGGAAACATGATTTAATACTTGTTATTTATGAAATATGAATACTTTGATGCATTAAGCATTGAAGGAAGGTCTATGGCTAAGGAATTTTCTGTATGAACTTAAAGGTCGTGGAAAGGTGCATCATAACCTGTTACTTTGTGATAATTTGACTCCAAAAGTCACAAAGGTTTATATAACGTGAATGCACTGAAGGAAGGAATTAACGTCTAACCATGTGATAGCATGGGAATTCACTTAGCTGAAATAAAATGTTTTCAGTCAAGTGGGAGATGTAGGAAATTGTGTCTTGCAACATTTTATATATCTACTACATCGTCCGGAATTAAATTTCAGTGTGGAAGTGTCACGGAAATAACATGGAATTATTGATGTGCAGTACTTAAGGAAATATACTTAACGAAGCCGGTACGTCTATACTGGAACACAGTATATATGAATATGCTGGAATTATACCCGGGAACAGTAGAGTGGAATGCCAGGTTGTCCGTAGGATTGGCTCTATGGATTGTTAAAGCCTGCGAGTTTGATTGTGTATTCAAACTCGGCGCATGACTCACACATGCGTGCTGGGACCTAATTGTTTAACAGAATAGGCTCGATTAATGGCTGTTAATGATAGTGGTTGGTTTAACAAGTCACGAGTCCTATCTGGAAACAGATTGAGTTATCTGGAATTTGGAGTCTATATAAAGGTCCCACCCTCTAGCCTCAATATGCATTGTGAGCGGCACCACCGATAAGGCAGAGGAATAGAGGGTAGGCCGAATTAGATCCAAACCCTAATTTTTCTACAATACCAGCAGTTCATCCTTCAGCCCAGACAAACTTGAAGATGGCTCTGCTAGCAGCTGCTTTAACCAAGTTGCACTGGTTCATCAGCATCTCCTCCTGGGCACGCCTATCGCCATCCTTAAACACCACAAAAATAAGTATTCTGTGAGCGACAAAGATTGCTCACATTTGTTCTGGCTTCTGAGTACGATCTCAGCGTTTAAATGAAAATAGCATATCATAAGTTGGAAGTGAAAGAGGACTCACAAGTATGGAGTATGCCTGGGCAAGTGAGATAAGAGTTGGGTACAGACTTGTAACAGCAAGAACAGCTTCTTCTGTCGCTCGTGGCATCTGTTTTGCATGAAAAATTGATGAGCAGACTATTGACCCGAAATGGATAAATGTCTAGCTTTGGCGAAGGCAGCTGTCGCACCATTACCTGCATAAGTTGAAGGGCGAATATATCGCTCACAGTGACCTTCGCAAGGTCAGAACACCTTCTCACAAACTCATCATAGGTCATGCAAAGTCCAGAAGTATTAGCACCAGCAGAGAAGTTTGTGCGGTAGTAACGAATTATCGAGCGTGTGAGGTGGCCGTATTTCCTCTCAGTAGCAGAATACCCAGTGGTTCTCTGGACATCGAATCCTTCAAGAATCTCAGTGGTGAAGCAGCTGAAACAAAGGCATGGAGGAACAATATATATTAATGTTAAACATCGATAAAAGGTACTGCTATTCAGGAAGAACAGAACACGATCACCCAGGTTTAATGAGCAGTGTACATACGCTGTTTTAACGCTCTCTGGTGCATCGACAGTGTTTGGATCACCTTCAACCAGATATATTAGCTTCCTTATCCCACATTTCTGCGAAGGATAGAACAAATGGAAGTATGGCATTGATTTGTTGCTACACTAACAAAAACTGCAAGGATATCTTTTCTGCGAAGGATATGAACAAGAAATACAGTTTGTTTTGGAAGAGATCCACTATCTACAGGCGCGAGCTTATGTCTTCTAATAAGATTTATATCTGTTGAGGTAGTTGATATGGAAGGTTTATAATACTAATAACAGAAGTCAAAGCTAGTTCAGATGGTACCTTCAGCCTTAGTTTCTGATCTTTGTATCTGTTGTCCCTAATTGAGCCAACTAAATCGACCACATTTTTCCTTTCAACAATGAGATCAAGAACATACTCTGTGTGATGTACTTTATGGCGAGCAATCCATATAGCATCGCCAACGGGCAAGTGTTTCATCTGGATGACATGGTTCAAACAGAAGGATCAGCAGAATTTTCTTTGGCGCATTATACAACCAGCTCAATCTATGCAAAGCGTCTTTGTTAGATTATGAAAGCATCATGAAAGTGGGACGGCGACCAACCATATCAGATAATTAATCCAGAAGTACAGGGGATTTAATGTAGAACCATGTTGATGCATAGGAATAGCTTTTAGCAGTGTATTTTGGTTATCGAAACAATGTACAAGGATAACACGCAGAGCACTACTGAGCCTATATAAGAAGGGAAGAGAGAGTTGGCGAAAACAAAAAAAAGAGATTTCACATAACTTCGAATCCAACTAACCTCTACAGGTATATGAAACTGCCAGCTTATGTTATCAACAACATCTCTTTTGGTACGGCGCCTGGACAAAAAGGTAGCAATCATGAGAGAACTGAATTCAGATGCACATATGGATAACTAAATAGGATATAAAAACGATTGTCCGCAACAATAATCAATTTGTTTCCTTGGAAAATAATTGGACATTGAAAAATATACAGTCTAAAACTTACAATATACACATGTGAATGAAAACGTTAACAGAAAAGGTAAAACTTAAGCAACACAAGATAACAAATCAAAGTGTCTTAACAATTAAATTCACGATTCCAACAGAAAAAGCATGTGAAAAACATTATCTATCCTATTTTACCAAAGTATATATTAAATGTGAAGAATATAATGGCTTTGCGAATCATTGGGAAAGCTACAACAGAGCAGGTGCTCCCAGTCCTGAGTTACTTAACATCCTCAAAACATAGGAGGGGAGGGGGGTTGTATCATTCAAACAATTGGACAAAAAGGTAGCAATCATGAGAGAACTGAATTCGGATGCAAATATGGATGACTAAATAGGATATAAAAACGATTGTCCGCAACAATAATCAATTTGTTTCCTTGGAAAATAATTGGACATTGAAAAATATACAGTCTAAAACTTACAATATACACATGTGAATGGAAACGTTAACAGAAAAGGTAAAACTTAAGCAACACAAGATAACAAATCAAAGGTAGCAATCATGAGAGAACTGAATTCGGATGCAAATATGGATGACTAAATAGGATATAAAAACGATTGTCCGCAACAATAATCAATTTGTTTCCTTGGAAAATAATTGGACATTGAAAAATATACAGTCTAAAACTTACAATATACACATGTGAATGGAAACGTTAACAGAAAAGGTAAAACTTAAGCAACACAAGATAACAAATCAAAGTGTCTTAACAATTAAATTCACGATTCCAACAGAAAAAGCATGTGAAAAACATTATCTATCCTATTTTACCAAAGTATATATTAAATGTGAAGAATATAATGGCTTTGTGAATCATTGGGAAAGCTACAACAGAGCAGGTGCTCCCAGTCCTGAGTTACTTAACATCCTCAAAACATAGGAGGGGAGGGGGGTTGTATCATTCAAACAATCAAAACTTGCATTAAAAATACTCATAAATATGGTGAAATTATATCATATTGAAAAATTAAAATTTGAAGAATCTGCAGCAAAAGGGACATATATTTAAGACAGCCTATTGTGATCCTACTTAAATATGACACACACAACTAATCAGATATACAATAACTCATAAGATAAGATCATACAAACCCGAAAGTTTCTCGATCATCCAATATCAGCACCACTTCATAAGAATCCCGGAAATTTTCATTGGCAAAACGAGGTGGCATAGCTAGTAGAGGATTTTCAGCAGAACCCTAGCGGTGGAAAGGAAAAAATAAGTGGTATGTTCCATTTGGAAAAGAAAAAGGTATACAAAGGGGAAGTCAAGTATACCATTGCAGGTTCATCATAATCTGAATCACAGGGATATGGTTCATCACATTCTGAATCCGAGGGATAAGGTTCATCAGAATCTGAATCGCTAAGAACAATTTCTTCAAAATGATGGGTCGAAGGTCCAGAGGTATCATCTAATCCAGACAGTGCGAGACAATCACGAGCAGTCTTTTTACCTTCTTCTGTTAGCATATACCTACACAAACTCGTTCAGTAATCTCCAAGCTATGCTTTGATATCTCAATAGAATGTGTGCACTTAGCAAATAAAGCCATGACTAGAGGATGAAATGTTATTGAACAGAGTGAACTTCTGGTTCTACTCGGGAAGGAAATAAACGGAAGGGAGAGAATTCTAGGACCAAAATACTGAGAGATGATCGGGTTTCTGTAGCAAACAACTGGCATATATCTGGATCATTCTCACATGTGGGAGATTGTTATACACATTCCGCACATTCATATTGTCGACCGAATAAGTGAAAAAGAGACATTGAACGGGACATGCCTGCTTCTATTCCTTCAATGGAGAATTGATGGTATAAAACGATGGGGTGCAAATTGGTGCCCTTTGAGTACCCTCTAAGTTAAATCAATTGAACTAAAATTCCAAAATCACACACTTTTGGAAATTTATTCGTTTGATTGAACCAAAGAGGGTTAGAGGGAACCCTAAGGGTCACCAGTTTGCATCCCTAGCAGCAGAATTGTACATTTGAAACGTATTATTTCTTAATTTGCTTGTGAGATTAGACAGCATTGTATATTACCTAAAGGACATACATACATTCAATATCTGCTTACAAGTATATGGCTATTCTGGACTACATCAAAATTCCTCCAACCAACAAGGAAAAAAATCTGAAATGAAAATTTTGCTAGGTAAATTTTTAATTATTAGACAACTCATACGTCAATCAACCAAACCAAACCAGAGATTATCCTGCTTTCTTGAGTCCAGTCCTTCTATACTCGGAGCAGAACAGACAAAGACTTACGTATATGTGAGCTATGATGTTGAAATTATTGCTAGAACATAAATCAGATATCTAGAGCCAACGCAACTATGTAAATGCATGAGAATTCTATGAACACTCTAATGGGAAGAGTCTAGTTCAACCAGGCAAGGGCAATAATTTATAGCCCTGATACCCCACATCGTTGAGACTGTTATAATAAAAAATTACAGCTAGCAGTGCTGCAATAATGCACTATAAAGCAATAGCATGTGTTCCATCTCTCTAAGAAAGAAATAGTACATGCATATAAAATGCATGTGTTCCATACCTCTAAGAGATCCGATGTGCGTGAATCATTCATCTTTTATTTTAAATAAATGACAGAAATTTATAATAGACATTTTTAGATGAGCTTAAAGCATTACTTTGAAGGGTTACTCCACTTCACAACCAGTGCTTAGATATTAGCGTCTTTACGCAGCTCCATCCAGTGTACCAGTCATTCTGAGAATTCCCCGGTTTTGATCTACTGTTGTTTGGCCTGCTCATAATACAACACACATAGTTAGTGATGCAATGAAAAATCAGAAACCGTATAATAAACTGGATCACTGAAACCATACCCGATAGAATATTCTGACAGACCACTGGCTTCAGCGGCATCAATAAGCTCCTGCTTCATCATAGAATCTTTCCCGCTTATCATCTCCCTGCAGGGTGGAGACGTGGAGTGGGGGTCAATTATCAGTTTTTTCCTCTTGCATATTCAGGTGCCTTTCTTTTCGTACTTCCTTTCGTTAAAGTTTGTTCTTTTTCCTAAGGTAGCTAATTCTTTTGTTTTATGAATAACAAATTTAAGTTAAAAGAGAACCACAACAAAAGCATACTTGTAGAGTGTGATCACTATTGCATAAGCAGCGGAATTCTTCCGTGGCACGTATTTTCTTTTCCTCCCTGTAGAAAAGAACATTAGTCTTTAAGGTCGCATAGAATAGACATGTTGTCATTAACTTCATTGGTGATGCAACTGAAGGAGAAAGGTCAGCCTGATGATGAAAAATGATGAACATATTCTTAGACGACATGAGAGCAAGCATGAAAACATATACCCTTTTCTCCTGCTCTATTACCTTCTTGAGGAGACAAATCTTGGCTGGAGTCAAGAGGAAAGGAGTCTTTCAAGATGCTAATGACCCAAGTTCCAATACCCCTGATGAAAACATAATAGAACCGAATAAGCAAATGATCAAACTAATATAAGAAATGTAAAACTTGTGGGAAATCAAGTGCAATTAGCACGGGGAAAGATTTGGTACTAGATATACTCCATACAATAAAAGTAGTAGTGAAAAAGTTATGGCTATTCCATCTCTCATTAAACACGGAAGAGAAAAGGTATAACCATAGCACAGAACTACATGGATCCAAACTAAAGCACTAGTTGTGACTTGTGAGAAGTGTCGTGGTCGTGGCGATGGCCATTTCTCAATTAAACGCATAAGAGAAAAAGTACATCACACAACTATGTGGATCCAAACTAAAGCCATGCTTTATAAGACTTCAATGTTGATTTGCAGCTTAAAGAGAAACGAATGCATTTAGCGGTAGCAGGCCATGGGTGATGGGTGGAAATAAAAACTGTCAGCAAATCAATGGTGAGATATATTCGGAATGCCTATTACATATACAAACGAATTGCATGATGGTATCGATTCGGGGCAACAAGGATTCCCCTAGCCACCCATGTCCACCAAACGGAATCCAGATCCCTGAGTTCAGGCACCCAAACCATGGACACTTCAGTCTTCAAAACCATTAAAAAAAACTAATCCATTCGTCTCACAGTGGTTCATTGTAATGAAGCGCGAGACGAACCCCTGACATCCATCTAACCGATGGATCGTACGCAGAGCAAAATCGACCAGAACCTAGCGTCATTACCAACGGTAAGAAAAAAGAAAGGTTGGAAGCATCGCGTACCTTGTGCGGAGCAGGTCGCCGGTGGTCCGGATGGGCCGCTTGGAGGCGCACAGTTCGCGGTAGGCGTTCGAGAGCGTGAGTCCCAGGTTCTCCGACAGCCCGCCCGCCACCATCTAGCGGTGCTTCTCGAGGAGCATGCCCGCGAGCTCCTCGTTCTCCGGGAGGTGCACCTTGCGCTTCTTCGGCAGCGACGGCGGCGCCATCTGCGTCGAGGGTGAGCCGGTGAGTGGTGGGAGGGGACTTTGCCTCTGAGGGTTTCAGTCTTTCAGAGCGGGGAGGGAGAGCCCGCCATTAATGGTTTGGGGTTGGGAGGTTTTGGTTAGGCGATTCACCTTTGAGGAGGGGTTACGGTGCCATGGGTCCCACAGTCCAGAGTCCACCGTGGGTCCCGCGGTCGTGGCCTTGTGACAGAAAAAGGCTGTGACGGATGGGACGAGACCATTGCTAGGTAGAGCGGTAGAGGTGCAGACTAGGCAGTAATTTCAACAAGACCACTCGTCAGTGTAGACTGCAGCACGCCATGTACTCGTCAGTGTAGACTAGGCAGTATTATCGTGTAATATGCCAGCAGGAAAATAGAAAAACTGAAATGATCAGATATATAACGTGTATGTTTGAAAATTATCATCAGGAAGATTAATGTCGGTGTTCTAAGGTTGGTTTAAATTAAATAACTGTCTGGAGACATTACTTTTCATGTCAGGTGTTCTTTGTCTTTGATTCCAATTTATTCCTATGCTAAGTGTTTTTGTTTGGTTTGATTTCTTGTGTTTGCATGTATGGGCTAGCAGTTGAGGAAATTGCAAATTCCACCATGCTCATGCCATCTTGTCGCGAAAACCATCAGCTTTTCAGAACCTTTGCACTCTCCATGTTCACGTCTAATCCATTGCAATCCAGTCTAAATGCTCCATTTATGACCGTTGTCAGCCAACTGACGGTCGGGTCCACCATGGATAAGCCGAATCGAGTACTCCTTAATTGTACCGTGATATTATCAATATATTAAAATATACTAGCTATATCTATAATTATAGCACGTGTTGGTAGGCTACTCTATGTTTAATTATAAGACGTATTGCTAAGCTAATTTAGCCTACGGCCTACGCGACTTGTCTAGCAGGGCGGCGGTGGGGTGGCAGCCCGCCATCCTGGCTCAGGTGGGAAGCGTGCGGGCGACAGACTCCATCTATGCTTGGTATGGTCTTGGCATTTGGCGGATTTCGACGGGCTCGCTCAGATCTGCGTGCCATTGTGATGGTCGGCGGGTGTGTTTGCTCCTTTTTTGGCCATTTCATGCTAATTAACTGACCAACTTTTTTAATCTTAATTGATGAAAACGGCAAGTATATTGCCTCGTTTAAAAAATTTGTCTACTCAGTTGTCCTAAATATATAGTTGCACCATGTCACAATATTTTTGTCATGCCCAAAAAGTGTGATGTAGCTTGTACTATGTTTGATAGGTGGTTAGTGCTAGATTTTACTGTCAATATTGTGTTTATACTAGGTTGCAACGGATTAGAAGTAGACGGTGGAGAGTGCAAAAGTTCTGGAAATCTGGTGGTTCCGCAACAAGATGGCATGAGCATGGTGAAATATGCAATTTCCTCGCTAGCATTTCAATACTTATGTTAATATAATAACGCCAAAATATGCTAAAAAATCATGTTCAAGTTGAAATAAGGCCGAAGGGCTAAGTGTACTCTTAAGTTTCCTTTTGAGTCTACGCCGTCTGAAATACCAAACCCTAAATCTTGATAGTTCTATTCGGGCAGAATAGCAACATTGAAGAAGCATAACACCCAAAACAAGACGTGAAAACCTTCTTCATATCCAAAAGCCCCTTTTAGGCCAGATGAATCAAGAGCGGGGTCAAAGAGAGTGAGTGAATGGAGCATGATAGGTTAAGGAATCCAATGTGGTTTTGTTTTACTCAGAAGGTTTTTTACCCCTCTAAATTTTCAGTGGAACCGAAGATGATGTCAAATAGATAGATTATGAATTGGTTCACCACCAGGAGTTCCCCACATCGGGTGGTCTTTTATTAAATAACCCGACAAAATTCATTTTGTGTTGAAATAGGTTGAAATTCATTTTGTCTTTTATTAAATAGGTTGAAATAGTTTATTTTATTCAACTTTATTTTTTAACATAATTTTGTGTTTTTTCATTAAATTAGTTCAGAAATCTGAAAATATACAGTGGGTGATTTCCCAAGAATTTAGATAAAAAATAATCATAAAATGACAATTTTTCTGTTTCAGTCGTTTCTGAAAAAAGCCAAAGTTTTTTTTATGCTAGAAATAAAGCAAAAGTGATTATTGAAATACTATTAATGTGTGGTGAGAGAGTAATAATATAGATCTTGAAATGATTTTTCATAAATTACTTTTTGATAGAAAAATAATATTTTGCCAAAAAGATAGCTCTTGGGACTTTTGGAAAAGGAAACGATTAAACCGTTTCGAAGCCAAAACAATTAGTAATAAAATATTTTTATTATTTTCCCCCACAAGGCAGGAAATGATCTGGGATGAGATTTCTCAGAAGATTATATGCAGAATTTAAAAGGAAACAGCAAGCGCTGCTTCGATACATTAAGGGGGAACATGCTAAGTACCGATAAGAGTACATGCAGGAGGGTTATGTACATAGCTTTTAAAGGGTAGAAATGGCGGAAAGTATTTTTGGCTCCCGAGTTCCAATACTCTCTCCGTTTAAAAAAAATCTAAAATCATATTTGTAAGTTCCAAAAAATTCTGAAAAAATTCGGATGTATCAAATGATGTATCCCACAAATGTAATTTGACATACTTTTTATTATGGGCTACACAAAAATAACAAAATCTAATAAAACTTATAGATTTGAAAATATGCATACTTAGATCTACACTTTTGTGTAGCTCAGAATACAAAGTATTTGAAGTTGATATTTTGCACGTTCATCGGATATACTATTGGCTAGACCTGGATTTTTATCATTTTTTTTGAAACTCATAAATATAATTTTCATTTTTTTTTGAATCAGATGGAGCACTAGAACTGGGAGCCAAAAATCTCAACTCGAGAAATGGTAAATACAAAGAGGTAACTGGACTTCAGGACGCCGGTCGTCATGACCCTCGAGAGAGTGATTTACCATTTATCAATCATAGACCTAAAAGGCTGTCATCGATTTATAAAGCTTGTGTTAGAGGATAGTTATGATGCAAAATAGTCTTGCATTGCTTTCCAGGCTCACACTACTAACTGACCCCATTTGAAATTTGCCAAGAACTGGGCAGCACACAGAATAGGCCAAAGTTCAGAGCCAAGGATTTCCACATAAATCATGTTGCAAGGAAGATATCAAATTCAGGTTGGGGTCGCCTTTAGATTCTTGATGAAGATGATGCTGATGCTGATGGTGCAGCATATTCACTTGAACAGTGGCGGACCCAGAAACTTCCGGAAGCCCGGGCAAACAATCAAAAATCGCTAAATTTTCAGCAAAAATCGCTACAAAAAATCAAAAAATACAAGCGCGCACCGCCGACAAGCCCGGGCGGCCGCCCGGGCATAGGGGCGGCTGGATCCGCCCCTGCACTTGAAGCAACATATCCACCACAGGACCCCACGAACATAACCACAACAGTGAAGATGAGTTACCGAACAAATAATGCACATTTTGCTAGTGAGGGTGCAAAGTCTACAACACAAAACTCAATTCCGGAATCCAGGACTTCGGCTGATGCGACACTTCAAAAGGAACGTCCCCAACAACAGCTTCAGGGCTCGTTCGGTTGCTTGGGAACCATTCCCCAAGGGATTGGGTGATCCCCTCATGTCATCCAACCCCTATTTATCCCTCCCCCTGTTCCATTTATCACATGACTTTTGTTCGGTTACTCCCAGCAAAGTTCAACAACACACGTTGACGGTTGACCAACACATTCACACATACAGAGCTTTGCTTATATTTTGCATGGGTACAAACAAACAAGAAGTTTATGACATGCCCTCAATACTAAATTTCCTATCTCTACTACTATTAAACAAGCAAACATATTCATCGCTAAGTGTACCCAACCTAACATACCCACAACAATATAGACTAATTACATCCTCACGATCAGATCTACTTAGTCTGATCTAACCGTTAAGATTATACTAACCCTCCGCCACATCTGTGTTTAGCAATTTGACCAGGCGGACGAAAACTCTGCCGGACCAGACATTCTGCGCCCCGCGTCCACGCCAATAAATCGCTTCCCCTAATCACTCCCCCATTACCGTATCCGCTGGATACGAATACGATGCGTCTTTCCTTTCCTTCATTCTGTCAGCCTCCATTGATCGTCCATGCCGCCATGCCTCCGAGCGTTGAGGGCGTGGGCTGGCGCTGTCGTCCTCTCCTTCTCCCTGTCCCCACGGCCGTGCCTATAGGCCCTCACCCTTTGCCCCTAGCTGCGCATCCCAGGAGGACAGCCGCCGGCGTCAAACCGTCGTGGCGACTCCTCTGCATACTCGCGCGCCGCAACCATCCTCACCTCCCCGTTGTCGCGGCAATCAAGACCGCCGTCGCCGTCCGGCCATCGTCACCCGGTTCTCCGCTACGTATGCGTGCGCCGCAGCGGTACCCCGCTCCCCTTTGTTGTGGCCAACATGACAGCTGCCACTGTCACGCCGCCTTCCTCTTCCTTTGGCGCAGGGGCGGAGCTGGAGCTGGAGCTGGAGCTGGAGTCACCCTGATGCACCACTTCACTATGCCATAAATTTTTCAAGCAACAATGTACTATATAAATTATGTCTTGTAACTTCTAACATAGATAATACTCCGTATGACACAATAACGAACAATTTATAAATAGAAAAGAACAGGTAATGAAAAAAATCCCTACTATATTGAAGAAACACAATTACTTCAAAAATAAAAATGCCTACTATATTGATGAAACAAAGAAAACAATTGGCTGACAAGGTCAATTATTTTCTTCATACCACTTCTTTTTAACTAGAATGATACTGCTCTATCAATTTTTTCTTGCCTGAATCATATTGAATCTCCTCGTTCCAATTGATGTCGTTCGGGACATCGTGTGATGGAGCTTTTCTTTTGAGAACAAATTTGTTCATTGTGTACCTGCATTAGATAAAACACATATTTCACATAAGACTTAATTTTTTCCTGGTGAAAATATTACTAGGTAAAGAATATTTCATCCAACACAAAATACATATACCCTACACAAATCAATTTTCAGGAAATTGCATCAACTGCCCTACAATTTTCTTCAAAGATGAATAGAATATAGGAAACCCTAGTTAAATTATCAGAGGGAGGAGTTGCAGTTGTAGAATTGAAAACGAAGGCCGAGACTAACGGAGACAGGGAGATCGCTGCTTGATTGATCGCATTGGATTCCACGACGAACGAAGAGCGGGCGGACCGGCAGCTGATTGCAGATTCGCAGTGGTCGGAGATCGCTGGTTGGAGGCGTGCCTCACCGCTTGCGTGTTGTGTCGGCTCGCGGAGATCCCCTGAATCCCTGATTGGAGATCGTTGGTGTTGGGGAATTGGGGTTTCTGTTTTCAGCGGTGACGTGCAACGCTTCGTTCCATTTTTTCTTCTTCTGTTGATCGAGTACGAAACCAGCCGTGTACGAGAAAAATCAATGTTTAGCGTTTTCGTCCACGGCCGTGTACGACAGAGGCAATGGAATTGGCGTGGCTGGGCCTGATGCACTTCCCGAGGCACACGCCAGGCCCACCCTGATGCCCTGCACGAGGCCTACCCTGATGCATATGCCATAATCGATGGTATGTGCTCCTAAAAAAAGAAATCGAACCGTATTCCTGTGCATCAGGGTTCATGCATTGAGTCCCGCGTCGTACGCCATCGTTGCCCATGTTGCGCCGTCCTCACATCCGCTGCTTCTGACGAAACATCCAGCTGAGTGTTAACTTGGTGTTTGACAAAACGTTGAACATAGGTAATGCCCCTTCGCTCGGCTGTCTTTTCGCCTGGTTGTGGATTTTTGTGTTGCTACCTTGTCTTGTTCTTTCCTCTTCTTTAACGTGTATACGTTCAGGCATTTTGGTCCAGAAGTCGTTCAGATCTCCAAGTTGTAGAACAAGAGGAGGCGGCCTCTGCTGCAGGAGTGCAGGCAAGCGGTAGGGCTCCAAGGTGATTGTTTTCCTAATGAACCATACTCTGTCTCGCAGTTGCTCCAGCTGTCCAGCAAGATATGCAATACACACTAATAAACTGATAATATTTGTTATGCATCATCTTCTTGGTCAGTGTGTGAAAAAAAGAAATTTAGGTCACATTTTACTGAAAGATGAACTGTTTATTGTGTACTTCTCTCCTCCAAAACATATGCAATACACACTAATCATTTAAAGGATGATAGTACTACAATTATCTGAGCGGGTAAATAAAACTTTGTGTGTCAACCTGTTATTTTCGCATACTCATATCTTGCAGCTCAATGGACTCATGAATTGCCAACTTACAGTAAATTATGCTTGTATTTATTTAAGACCATGATTACATAAGTCAAGTGAAATCAGGTCTTGTGACAACTTCTTTTGAATGTAAAGGATGGAGGGAAGTACATACCTCTACTTCGTCACACCAGCAGGTTCCTTTTAAAAACCAGAACAAATTGATGTTCTTTCTACTTTTCTAGGATCTACAACGAGAGGTATATTTGGTTCAGAAAATGCCCTGCTTCTCTCACCTCGTGGCCTCATGGATCTTAGTGAAGCACATTTCACTGTCTTGGAGTGAAATATGCTCTATTTTAGGTATACTAGCCTTGCTAAGTCCTAACATTTTTAAATTTGGGAGTTATTGCAGTTTTGCAGCATTGATACATCTGAAACATTTGCACATGGTAGCTTTGCTAGGCCAAGTTGCAGTCTTGCACGTGACTATGGCTTGTTTACAATTTTTCACTTGGGTCAGTGACCTTGTTATTCAATTTGTTCTTACTAGAATCGAAAGGCAAAGGTAGACGTTGGTCAATTCTGTCCAGGTTTAAATTATGTATAAGTGTTATGTGTTTGTTGTGATATGCAGGACAGGGATTAGAGGCATACATCAATAGAGAAGGCAGTTGGCTAGGGATGTGCAGCGGCTACAGAAGCGGTTGTTGTTTGCACGCTTGGTCGGAGCAGCCTGCACCTCATCTTCGGCACTCAACTCAGCATGGATTTGTGTTTTATTGATCGAGATCTGATTTTAATTTTTGTAGCACTGAGATTGAGATCGGATTTTATATCTACCGCTTGCTAACTAAACTTCCATCGAATTAACCTTAGATGGTCAATATATGGCAACAGATGTTTCTTATTTTTCAGGACACTGGGATACAAGTCCGTTGTTTTGATAACTGGAGAAGGTATGGGACTATGCGATTCTAAATGCTCTTAGTGCCTTTGTTTGTAGCATTTTCATTTCTTCACAAACAATGCATGTCATTGTTCGGTTGAGAGTTGGAACAAGAGTGCATTTTTCTGTAGCAATGCATGTCCTGTTTAATTACAATTTTTGCTTTCGAACTTTGTGAAAATTGTGTTAAACTACAATTTTACTGTAATATGCCCAGTACAGAACCTGACATCTGAACATAAAAAGCAACTAATACAAGTCAGTGGTCGTTGAGGAGGAAGACAGTAAAACTAACAAAGAAGAAATCGTCTCTATTTGTAGACTATTCCAATTATATATTTTTCTAACGAACCATACATATGTAGAGCTAATATATGTTTGCTATTATGCTATCTGGTTAAACACCTATCTGTCCATACTTTTGTCCTGATCAAACTAAGTACATATGTGATGTCTAGATCTGATTTCTCTTAATGAAAAAAATAGCTAGGTTATTTGCTTAACTGTCGTTTATGAATGATGAAACTGATAAAGTGCGCTGCCCATTTTTGTATGTCCTGCTGCTGCTATTACGTTTCTCAGTTACCACATGCTAGTGGAATTTCGCGCGGCGTCACGCCGCGCTTTTGTTAGTTTCTATTTTTTTATAAATTTGTAAAATAACTGCATAATCAGAGTATTTTTAGATTGTATACAAATATTAGCCAATTTGAATTGTTTAAATATGTTTGTATTTTGGCATTAATAAGTATCATTTATTTTTCTGAGCATGTCGATATATTTTGTAGTACCTCCAATATTTAGCAATTTGAAATATGTAAATATGATTCTATTTTCCAAATAATATTTAATTTAAGTACGTAGTTAGCGCTAATGTATATTTTTTGGATTCGAGTCCACAGTTCGGGAAAGTTCATTTATGCTGCATCTAAATATTGACTATTTTGAATTGTTCAAATATGTTTTGCGTTTTGCCATACGTAGTTAGCGTTAATTTTTTCTGAGCATTTTTTATATAGTTTAGAGAATATCCAAATATTTAGCAAATTGAAATATTTAAATATGTTTCTATGTTGCCATCAATTCCTAACTGTAATTAGAGAAAATATATTTGAATTATATCCAAATTTTGACCAATTTAAATTTTAAAAAATGTTTGTTTCGTAGCATAAGTAATTAGCACGTATTTTTCTGATCGTTTTGTTGTATTATCCATATTTTTCCATACGGATACATTCGAAGATTTTGATTTTTGAACGTTTTTCCAGTTTTCTGGAAATTGTCTAATTAAACTGGGCCCACATGTCAGAATTCTAACAATTTCTGGAATTGTTGCTGGGAAAAAAAAACTGACTTGTGGGTCCACAGCTGACGTCATGCTGACGGCAGCAATGGCCACCGCGGGGTAAATTTCAAATTTGGAATTGCATGTATTCAAAAGTTTTGCAAATCTGAAAATTATTGGAATTCAAAAAAAGGCACGGCGGTACGCCGCATCTGTTGTAATTCGACATGTGAAATGTGTCGAAATTTGTCGTCTAGGGTAATTTCAAATACTTAGCAAATTTTAATGTTCGATTATGTTTGTATGTTGGCATAAATAATTAATTTAGCTCCGTAATCAGAAGATGCGCATTGTATGAGCATTTAGTAAAGTTAATATATAATTTGAGGAATTGCATCTGAATTTCATATTTAGAGAAAGTTAATTTAGTTTTTTTGCCAAATATTTACTTAATTGAAATGTTCAATTAGAGTCCATAATCAGAGGGAATACGTAGTGTGAGCATTTGTTAAATTCAACTCTACATAATTATGGGGAGTGCATTTGTTTTTTCTTCAAATATTCATCAATTCAAAATGTTCCAACATTTTTTTTGTAAATAGTTGGCATTTTTTTGTGAGCATGTTGATATACTTTAGAGTATCTCCAATTTTTAAGCAATTTGGAATGTTAAAAAATTATTAATTTTAAATTTAAGTCCACAGTGGGTGGAAATGCACATTTATTAATTTGGATTCCATAGGTAGAGAATTTTTTAAAATTCAACTCCATATAATTGGAGCAAGTGTATATGGAAATTTTCCAAAATTTTACCAAATTGAGATGTGTAAATATGTTTTCATTTTGCTATAATTAATTAGCATTTATTTTTGTAATCATTGTGAATTATTTTTCAAATTTTTTCGGTGGAAATATCTGAAGTTGTTGATTTTACAGTATTTATTACTTTCTGGAAATTATCTAAATAATATGGGCCCACATGTAAGGAATTTAGCATTTTCTGAAAATTTATGCGAAAAGAAAAAAATCTGACAGCCGGGCCCACTGCTGACGTCGCGATGACGTCAGCAATGGCCAGGCCTGCCACTGCCGCGGCGGCGAGGACCACGGCGACGCCGCGCCACCGCGAGCTGTGACGCGTGGGTAGGCGCGCTGGACGCGCGCGGGTGCGGGGTAGCTGCAGGTGGCGGCGCCGCTGGCTTTAGGTCGCCGGAGCGTCGCCGGCGGTCTGCGGACGCAGCGGACGGGCAGCGACGACGCCGGCGTCGATTCCGCCGTGCGCACGGCGTCCCAACATGCGGCTCTTGGCGAGGAGGGAGAGGCGGCGACGGCGAAGCTCGCCGTGTCCGGCGATCTGAGCGGCGGAGTGGCGGGGGCGCGCGTCGGCGTCGGCGATTCCGGCGTCGCGGGAGAAGAAGGAGGGGAGGGGGAGTTCTGTGGACGCTTTTCTAGAAAAGTCCTTGAGTTTTTCTGTAAATTCATGTTAGTCCTTCTCGTAAAATTGTGGGCTGCGGAGCTATTTTTCGGCTTGCGAGAGGTGTTTTTGCAAACGTGCCACGGGATACGATGGGGACCGTTCGATCGGGAAGCGACGGTGGTGATTGGTTAACTGTTCAGCACTGTTCATGAACAGTGCTTACTGTTCATAGGAACAGTACCACAAGCGCTCTCAGCTCGCGAAACGGCTCTGCTTTCATATAGTTAGTATGTCTATTTAGGTTGAAATTAGTATATAGTCCATCCATTTGAGTAGCCTGGTGGTGCCGAATCATTTTGTTTCTAGGATAGCTGCATATGCCCCTGATTTCACGCAAATGGTTGCCACACAGGCATCGGATAGTTCTTTTGAACGATGTCCTTGATTTTCTCATGAATCTATCGATGCCATGGAATGATGGAACAATGTTTTTGTTGCTTAACATCCTCAATTTAAAAAAATAATAATAATACAAGAGAATAAGTTATGGCTTAAAATATATTCAAACTAAATTATGATAATATATTTTATGTTATTCAACACGTGCGTTGCACGTGCACGATTACTAGTAGCTACAAAGAATCAATATTTTTTGCCGTGCCCTTAATGTTCAATTTTGCATAGTTACAAAAAAATTGTACTGGAAAATAAATAAATTGAATATGTACTAGATGGAAAGAAAGACAATGTTTTACACAAATTACTGATATCTTGACATGATAGAATTCAACAATTTCTTCCAGGCTTCAAGGAATGCTGATAAGAAATTAACAAGCAACAAGGCAAGGCGTCTTTTGCTGAAGAAGAAAACTAACAACTGATAGAAAAAAAGTTGCTGCTGCATAAGAAGTTAATAAAATTAATAGGCATATGATCCAGAACAATTTGTTAGCCGAGAAAGCGTCAGTATTAAAGTTAATGATGATTAAGGTCACTATTTTGAAACGAAGAAGGGTTTGAGGCAGGGAGATCCAATGTCTCCCATATTATTTAACATAGTCGTGGACATGCTGGATATTATTATCGCAAGGGAGAAAGAGGATGGCCAGGTGGATGGACTTATACCTCACCTTGTAGATGGAGGGGTGTTCATCCTTCAATATGTCGATCACACTACTATTTTCATGAGTCATGACATTGAAAACGTCCTTAATATGAAATGCATCTTATATGTATGTTTGAATAGCTATCAGGGCTGAAAATAAATTTTCATAAGAGAGTGAGGTACTTTGTTTTGGTAAAGCAAAAGAGGTAGAAGACCAGTATAGAATCCTTATTGAGTGTGAATCTGGATCTTTTCCTTTTGGATACTTGGGTATGCCTATTCACTACATGAAACTTAAAAATGGGGAGTGGAAGCCAGATGAGGATCGGTTTGAAAAGAAGTTTGCTAGCCCAGGCTGGTACCTTCTTTCTTACGGGGACCGACTTATTTTGATAAATTTGGTCTTAACTAGCCTGCCCATGTTCATGTTATCATTGTTTGAGATACCCAAATGGGTACACAAACGAATTGACTTTTTCTGAACCAGATTTTTTTTGACGAAGTGATGGTCATAAAAGAAAGGTTATAGACTTACTAAACGGAAACCACTCGTACATAATTATTACTGCAAGCGAAATAAGACAAATAAGTACTAACACGCCACTAGCGAACTGGTTTGACCAGCGCGCGCAGCAAGTACAAATCCAAAGTTTGGCCGTGTCTTTTCTTTTGGTTTTTGAAAAAGAACCAAATCCCTTTACTTTTTTTTTTGAAGGATCAAATCATTTCACTTTTTCTTTTGAGGGATCAAATACCATCACGTGGTCGAGCCAGGCCAAAGGCTCACTTGCCCCCCATCGTTCTCCACCACTCATTCCTTGTCCTCGTCCAACAGTCGATCTCTTCCAGCTCACTGCCGCCGCCGCCGCCGCCGCCGCTCGCCGCGTGCGCTCGGCCGCGTCCTCCTCTCCCCCTGCAGATTTCGGGCGCCCGGTCGTCCCAACTCCACGTCCTCCCGCTCGCAGGTCTGCACCGCCGCCCGCTTCTCCCTGGCAGCAGCTCGAATAGACATAGCAAAACTCACTAGATCTCTAGAGAGAGAAAGAGTTTCCGTCGAGTATGTCCACCATGTTTACTGGCGGCGGCAAGACGTGGAGATCTGCCTCCACCATCGTTGCCACCGAGGAGATCGGGTACCACCTTCTGAAGATCGACGGCTACTCCCGCACCAAGTCCATTGGCTATGATAAGTGTATCATGTCCCGGCCTTTCACCGTGGGCAGCCATCGCTGGCGTCTCTCGTACTACCCATGTGGTCAAGGCGTCTTTTCGCATTTCATATGCATCAACCTAGCGCTTGACGAAGATGTCGTCACGGAGGTGAATGCAAAGTTCAGAATCTATCTCGCCGATGAGGCGAAGGAGCAAGCATCTTCCATGGCAACATCAGAGGTCTTCAAATTTTCTGGCCGTGGTCCTCATAGCCGGTGCCCAAGTTTCTCCAGATACAGGGCAGACTTTGAAAAGTCAGAGCATCTTAGGGATGATTCCTTCACCGTGAGGTGTGACATCTTCGTCGTCAACAATATCCACACGGAGGAGGATACTACATTCAGCTCACCAGTGACCCCGTGCGACCTACGGCAGCACCTCGGCCATCTCCTCAAGAGCGAGAAGGGTGCTGACGTGGTGTTCGAGGTGGCCGGTGAGAGAATCGCCGCGCACCGGTGCGTGCTCGCAGCCCGATCGTCGGTATTCTGCGCTGAGCTCTTTGGATCGATGATGGAGGGGAGCAGCACCACCGGGGTCGTGGTACGCGTAGAAGACATGGATGCAGACGTATTCAGGGAGCTGCTGGTCTTCGCCTACACCGGCTCCTTACTACCAGCGACCACGCAGAACGTGGATGATGAGGATTTCATCAAGTTGCAGCATTTGCTCGTCGCCGCGGACAGGTACGATATGGAGAGGCTGAAGCTGATGTGCGAGGAAAAGCTATGCAATAACATAGACGTGGGCACGGTGGCCACTGTATTGGCACTTTCAGAGCAGCACAATTGCGACAGTCTGAAGAAGGCATGCTTGGAGTTTCTCGGATCTCAGGCAAATATGAGGGCAGCCATGGCCACAGACGGGTTCCAGCATCTGCGTAGGAGCTGCCCTTCCCTTGTGGAGGAGCTGGTTGCCATGTCCTTGGCGTCTCAGTTGAGCAATGCCCCAATGTTCTAGCAAGCAATGGTTTCTAGATTTGGTTAATCAGGTAGCTGTCTTAGTGTAGGGCTGCACGTATTCTAATGGGATGCAAGAGCGTCTGTTTTATTTTTATTTTTTCATCTAATAACCAAGGCATTGCTGGCTAACTGGCTATGTTGGTCTCGTATTCTAGGAGTTAACATATTCTATAAGTACTGTAAGAAAATTGCTGGCTAAATGACTATGTTTTATTTTGTTGTCCTTTATCTTATTTTTGTAGCTACAAAAAACTTGGTTTCTATTGACAGAAATGGGAGAGGAGACTCTCTTTTCCAAACAAAAATCTCCGCGTGCGAGTTTATCACGAAGTACATTGATATCAGTCTTGACCAGGATTTTGGCAATGGTAGTTCATGAAACGAAATTATCGCTGGTTCTTTACAATCATGCGTCAGGTAGTTCCCTCATTTTATTAGTGTGTACCCTACACTTTTTGACTTGTTATTGCTCGTCTGCTTATATGTATGGCTTCATCAACTCTAAATTTATAAGGAGATGGAGATTCAAAGTCGTGTCAAATTTTTTCGGTAGTTCTTTGCATGCCCGCGCCCTTAATTTTTCTGGGAGCAAAGGAAAATTTTTACGCCTCGACGCATATATAACTTATTTCACGCTTCTGAGCTGTGATTCTAGTCGGTCAAAATTATGACCAAAGGATGCAGGATCAGCGGGCACATAGGTCGTTTGGGTGTAAGAGAAAGTGCTAAAGGTTGTCCAAATAGAAATTCCATTATGTTTATCTGTTATCTACTTTAGATTTTATCCCTAACTTAGGTGCCAATATTTTTCTCATTACCCGGGAACATTATTTTTCATGGATTTTTGAAGCTAATTTCTATTTACTTATGTTCTTATTTCAATTACCAAATAAAAGTTAATATTTCAATTTAGACTTTCCAAAAAAAACTGAACTGAAACTCTTTTTTTAGAATTAACTGAAACCCTTATAAAGCCCATATTATCTCTCTATATCTGTCTCTAACGGTCTATGGGCCATGGCCTCATTTGGTGGAGTGGAAAAATAAGGGAGGACCAACAACCAAACCTGGTATTTACAAGTGTAGAATGCATAGCTTAACACAAATCCATGGGCAGCTCTAGTGCTGAGCAATATCTTCACTTGAAGTCAGGTCGCACTTTTTATTCATGTTCTTCATATTAAGTACTCCCTCCGTGCATGAATATAAGACGTTTTAGCTATCCAACATGTTGTCTATATGCATATTAATATGAGTGTACATACACATTAAAATATTAATGTGGACAAATGCTAAAATATCTTATATTAAAAAACGGAAGGAGTAAATTGCATCGACGGGGTTACGTTCGTCACTGTTTTGAGCAACGATCGATGACTACTATATCACACGTTGATTCACATGCCCCTTTCATCGGCGACACGTTACTAAGTACTCCATCCGTTCCAAATTAATTGACTTCCATATATCTACATTTGGATGTATCTAGACATATCGAAAATAGTGGGATAACAAGGGTGATACCTACGCATGTTGATCCATCCATTGGATCTTTCATAGGGAGCACAAAAAAGCAACGCGAGAGCACGGGGACTTAATGGAACGGCGTCACACCGAGAGCACACGGTCGATTGTTTTTCTCCTGCCCATTCACCCGTAGTTTTTTAGTTGCCCACGGTGAAGAAAATGGCAGCACAGTGAAGAAAATAAACAATGGACCACCGTGACAAAAAAACTCATGGCAGCACGGTGAAGAAAATGACCTCGCCCACGGTGAACAATGGACCCGTAGTTTTTCTCCTGCCCATTCACCCGTAGTTTTTTAGTTGCCCACGGTGAAGAAAATGGCAGCACGGTAAAGAAAATAAACAATGGACCACCGTGACAAAAAAACTCATGGCAGCACGGTGAAGGAAATGACCTCGCCCACGGTGAACAATGGACCCGTAGTTTTCTTCGCGGGCAGGAGAAAAACAATCGACCATTAGTTGGTTTGCGGCATGCACGGTGAAGAAAATGACCTCGCCCACGTCTCACTGACATTAGCTCACGGTACAGAGCAAAAAGAAAACGAAGAGCCAGTTTCTCCACCGTGTGTCTTTTTTCCACCTTAGCCTGCTCCGCGTGCAGGATGCTCAACATAATTTGAATTTGGATGGACACGGACGGAAGCCAGAAAACTAACGTCCCTAGGTGATGGGGAAACACAAAATCTTCTTCGTCGATTCTTACAGCGGCCATGTGAGGATGATATCTAACGGCAACCTACACATGCGCTGCTATCACCCTTGTTAGCAAATCCACGTCCCTAGACATATTACATGTACATATATATCCAAATATAATATATGCAAGTCAATTTATTTGGAACGGATAGAATAAGTAATAGGATTGAAGGCGACCGGCCAACGCGTGCACGCAGCGCTAAGCTGCTACCTAGTCGTGTAAGAATAAGATCCAGCTTTGCTCTCATCCAATCGACACTGTCAACAGAGTACTATGCTCCCCTTAGCTAAAAAAAAAAGAACAGAGTAATATGCAGGATTAGCTTAGTCGCAGAGGTGGCCAAACGTCGGCCACTAAGGTTTCTCGACAACTAATTAAGCGTGGAGATATCTCTCTTTTCGAAATGGAGGGTGGAGATATCTTAGTAGGTTGTAGACGAAAAGTCCAACAAGTTGTCTAATTTTGTGTAAACTTATATAAATAAAGGAAAAATGGCACAAGATACATATAGCAGCTCTATCATAGCTACGGGACCATGGAAAACCAAGGCTAAAATGACCCGGCTGAAGCGACACGTGTTTAATAGACCGGATGTTGGAATGAAGATGCCGTCTAATAATGCAAAGAAGCCACATGCGTGCATCTCTCCGTGTATAAGTAATCCTGCCTAATTGCAGTTCTTATCGCAGCAAGGATCGATAGACAGCAAAGCACACAAATCTGAGCATCATCTTAAAGCCATGAAGTTTGCCAACAACTAATTAAGGGTTTAGATATCCGAGTGGTTGTGGAAGAAAAGTCCAACAAAGTTCTCCAAATTATGGCACAAGATATAGCAGCTCTGTCGTCATAGGGTCATAGCTACGGCCTACGGATCCACATGGGAAATCAAGCCGAAATGACCCGACTGAAGTGACCGGTCTAATAATGCGACCAAGTCGATCACATGCTCATCTCTCCGTGTATAAGTTCTCATCGCAACAGGGATCGAGAGAGCAAAGCGTACGAAGCAACAACCAGAAATACGAAGGGTTCTCGTACTCATCAACGTCCAGCCATGGTGGCGGGTGTCTGCTACGGCATGGTCGCCAACAACCTCCCGTCCCAGAGCGACGTGGTGCAGCTCTACAGGTCCAAGGGCATCACGGGCATGCGCATCTACTCCCCCGACCCGCCGGCACTCACCGCCCTCCGCAACTCCGGCATCAGTCTCATCATCGACATCGGCGGCACCGACCAGCTCGCCTACCTCGCCGCCAGCGGCAGCCTGGGTCAAGGCCAACGTGCAGGCTTACCAGGGCCTGATCATCAAGTACATCGTAGCCGGAAACGAGGTCCAGGGCGGCGACCAGCAGAACATCGTCCCGGCCATCCGGAACCTCAACGCCGCGCTGTCGGCGGTCGGGCTCGGCGGCATCAAGGTGTCCACCGCGGCGCGGTTCGACGCGGTGACCAACACCTTCCCGCCCTCCAACGGCGTGTTCGCGCAGCCCTACATGACCGACGTGGCCCGGCTCCTGGCCAGCACCGGCGCGCCGCTCCTCGTCAACATATACCCGTACTTCGCCTACCGCGACGATCCGGTGAACATCCAGCTGAACTACGCCACCTTCCAGCCGACCACCCCGGTGACGGACAGCAACAACGGGCTGACCTACACGTGCCTTTTCGACGCCATGGTGGACGCCGTCTACGCGGCACTGGAAAAGGCCGGGACGCCGGGGCTGAGGGTGGTGGTGTCGGAGAGCGGGTGGCCGTCGGCTAGCGGGTTCGCGGCGACGGCGGACAACGCGAGGGCCTACAACCAGGGGCTGATCAACCACGTCGGCGGGGGCACGCCCAAGAGGCCAGGCACGCTGGAGACGTACATCTTCTCCATGTTTAACGAGAACTTCAAGCTCGGGGACCTGGTCGAGAAGCACTTTGGGCTGTTCAACCCGGACAAGTCGCCGGCATACCCCATCCAGTTCTAGCGTGAATCGTCCGTACATACTTGTCACGGACTGGACTACGAGATGGGCCGTCGTGGGCTGTGGACCGGCCTATGGGCCCAAGCTGGTGTGCGTGCAGCTACAAAAGAGAAGTGTCGGCACAAAGGGAAGGACGAACAGAACAGACGTATGAACTCTATTCTCCTGATTCCCCTTCGTCTACATCTTGATCCCCTGTATCTCTAGATTCTCTCGAGAGATTGCTTCCGTCTACCTCCCAAACCCTAGATTCCCTCTCCAATCCCCTTTCCCTGTGTGTACCCGAGCTAGGTTCGTGACAAATATGGTATCAGAGCTCGGTTCACCGCTCTCCGCCGGCGCTATGATCGATCTAGCCATGGATCCAGTCGATCGAGCCATTCTCCTGTGCAAGCAGATGCTGGCCATGTTGATCGGACGTGTGGTGCAGCTGGAGGACTCAGGAGTCGACGAGGAGCTCGCGGACAGCTCCGACAGCACCAACAGCACCCCAGATTGTACGGTGCCCGCCAAGTGCTCGACGCTGGGTTTCAGCCCCAACGTCGGCGGCGCGGAGGTCAGACTCGGGCCTGTGCAGCCGGAGGCCTCAGATGACGACCAGGAGGTCGCCGCTGGCTGTGACAATACCACCAACATCTCAGACGTTGTGGTGCCTGCCAAGTGTTCGACGCTGGGTCTCGACCCCAATGTCAGCGGTGTTGAAGTGGTGGATTCGTCTCAGCAGTTGGGAATCGTTTCCACGGTTAATCCTGGACTTGTGGGAGCTCCGCCGTCCTCGACCATTCAGCAGTTCGGCATCCTCAAGCCGGGCGAGCACACGCCCACCACCTGTTCCACAGGTGTCCTCGACATCGACACTGACGCCAAGAGCACCAAGGGAGACTCAGGCACCCTACTGGAAGGCTTAGCTTCCACCCGTGCTGTAGCTGTACCTCTCCCTGCAACCACACCACCACATCCTCCAGATCAGCTCGGATTACTTCTGGCTCGGCCACCACCATGGCCTGTGTGGATGGCATCGGCGCCCTCGAAAATGTCACCAATAATCAGGAACACCCATGTTATGGACCATGTCATCACTACTAGTGGGAATGGCCAGGATGATCGCACAAGATGGCTACCAGATGGGCTGGTTGAGCTGACGGAGTCTCATGTCTTTGGGTTTGTCGCCATGCCGTGGGATCCCAGTAAGCATCGTATGATGCCTGGTCTGTACTCTTGCATCTGCTGTCAGGTGAACACAATTGAACAGATTGGGCAGCAGCAGATCAATGTGGCTACCCTGGTATCTTCTGTTCATAGTGCACTTCCTTGTGGTAACTCTCTTGATGTCAGCTCATATTACAAGCATAGTCATATTACTGGCCCTGTTGGTGTCATAAGGTGTCCTGAAAGTTTTGCACCACATATCTGTTGCCACGCAAAATTGCCGCGCAGCACCACGATACCCGTCGTACTTTCGTGACGACGAACGGATGCTTTCCGAGCAAAGCAACAAAGATCCCCTCACTTTCGTGGAGGAGAGACGACCGCTTTTCAGCGCAAAACGGCAAAGATGACCAAACCCTAGGGCTGCTAGGATTCGGCAAAGTAGAAGAACGATAGATAAAACGATAAAAGAAGTAGATGTATTTAGTTGTATGTCGATTTGGGGGCTCCTCTTCAATCGGCCGTACACCTATTATATATAGGTTGCCTGGACTTTGGCGTAGAGGACACGGATCGTTTCTTCCTTGGCATGCAAGCCAAATATAATAATCCTATTCCTAACTGATCCGGCCTTTGTATGAAGTATCAGCTTAATTCTGTTACAACTCAGATCTCGGTCTTTACTCATATACCGAATCAATCATGAAAATTCTGGTACGTCTACCTTCCTTACGTGACTTGTTGATACAATCCACACGTATTAGCCTGGCATCCGATGCATGTTTTGACTTCTCCTAGGCAGCAGTACATTAGCTCGCCATATCCCAGGATTTGCCGAGGACGTCCTAGCTTGCTGTTAGTGCATGCAAAGCTCCACATATTTGTCTTGAGAATACAACTTTGTAGGCATGATCTGACGCCATGTTATTTGTACTTGAGTTCATGAAACCTGCATTCTGAACTAAACAACAAGCCCAAATATACATGTCGAACAATTAATCTAAACACAATCATTTAAATTAATTTGGCTTATAAAATAGTACCTAACAGCCAAATTATACCTTCAACACATGCCCCCCTGTTTTTGGTATAATTGTATTTATCAAAAAACAGTATAACATTACCTTAGGTCGATATCGATTACTCCACCGGCCATAATATATAATGATACCTTAAGTCGATGTTGATTACTCCACCGGCCATGTACTTGCTTAGGGCGATGTCCGAATAACACATCGGCCAATTTTCGGTTAGGATAATATTTCAAATAATATATAACCCACCCTTCTTAGGGCGATACTTCAATAATATATCGGCCATAATATCTTCAATCTCAGCGTGCATGAACTTCAGCTATCAATGCAAACACCAGGTTAACATTCATATCAGTATGTATTTCCTCAGTACTTTCCGAATCCTCCTCATAAGCTGTATCATCTACGAAATCACCAACTATGTCATGTATGGCTCTACTATCCTCTTCCGTAATGCGCTTCTCCCTCCAAATTTTTGTAGGAACTCCTCCATTGAGTAAATCATTGCGCTTCTTCTCGGCTATATGCCCATTTATTTCCAAAGCTCGCAGCCTCTGTACACGCCGTTTCTGAGTGTGTGTGAGCCCTGTCGGACACCATCGAGGTCTCGGTTTAGTCCCTGGCATAACTGATTTAATCCTGCTGCCCCCCGAGTCTCTCGGCCTATACTGTTGTATTCTCGTTCCCGGGGCAAATATTTTTTCCTTGGCCGAAATATTTCTTTGCTGATGAAACACACCCCCAGCTGCAACTACCTGGGTTCCGCTACTGCTTGGATTCACATGATAGGTAGACGTACCAAAACCAGGTCTGAAACTCATCACAGATAAGCTCGGTAATGTTCCTGGGCTACTCATTTTCATGACTGAAAGTGTACGTGTGCTAACTGAATCAGGTTTCTGACTAGTACTAGAAGATGCAATGATTGTATTACCCAAACCTTTATCTTGTGTACTAACATATTTCTTCTGCACCGATCCACTCCTTTCAGCATCAGAGTATGTCGCTTCTGTACTATTCTCATCATTTTTAGCTGATCGGCCTTCCCCAAGTTCCAAAGCATGATAATCCTCTGAATCATCTGAGCTTCTTACAGTCTGAGGTCCAACACGCTTCACCGGCACCCAAGTGAGTTTGCAGCCACCATTATATTTTCTTCCATCTGTATTGCAACCCGGTGATCGGTTCCCTCGAATGACAATTGCATCACGTGTTTCTGCATGGCTTTCGGGACTGATCGGCACCCACTTAAACCTCTGACCACCAATATGAATTATGCCATCAGCATTATGTCTTCCAATTGTATATGAAGCTCCCGAAACTGGCCTCACATCACTGCCATGAATTACATTGCCATCACGTGATCTAGATCTCTGATTAAACCGAGCCCTTCTCTCATGCGAATTTGCTCTGAACATAGGCCTCGATGAAATCCACTCCGGTTGGAAGTAACATCCTGTCCCTTTAGGATTTGGTACCCAAGGATTTAAACCCCAGGGAGGAAACTGCGGATACATAGGAGCTGCACCGCCCCAATATGCAGGCTGCATTGCAAAATACGGCTCCTGGTCATATGAATTACTTTTCCATCGTTGATACCCACCGGGTCCAGAAGGTGACCTATAACCCTTAACGCCTACAAACCGACTAAACACATTGCTGGTTTTGCGTGATGTATATTTTTCCAACAACATGCTAACTGTCGGCTTTATTCTAGGAGCTTGTTTCTTTCCTCTATTGACTTTCCATCCTCCTACTTCTGAATCTTTTGGTTTGATCATCCTCGATGCAGCACTATGATCAACAATAACATTTTTACCTTGGGTGGATTCGGTCTGATCCGACCGAACAAGAACTTTCTTGTTCTCAAAGGCAATCTTATTGATAGGAGAAGAATCACTATCGAGTTTCGTGTTAGTATTCTTTGTAAATGTCAATCGTCCGTCATTAATGGCCGATTGCACATTGGGCTGTGAAGAATTGGTTTGAGCACCAGATGGAACGCAGTCACGCGGTGGAAACTCCGGCATCGATGTTTGAGCATGCGATGTTTGCAACGGAGGACCACTAAAATATGTATCGGGTACCGGCCCGTATGGAACCCCGGTACCGACAGGCGTCAATGGTGTTGTATTGTATGCTACCGACTGATGACTAGCTTGCTGCAAATTAGAATTAAAGGATCCACTTCGGTTACTGCTATGATAATTTTGTGGCACCGAAGTTGAGATAATAGGAACAGCTATGCTAGACATATAATTATTAGCCGAACTACTTACATAATTCCAGCCAGCTTGATTGTTATCTAAAGGGACCTGAGGCTGGGCACCTTGAGGCGATGCATCAGATACATGTGTATAGGTAGGAACATTATTAAATTTGGTACTAGCTGGATGCATCGGCCTTTTCTCAGAATATTCATCGTTGCTTTGGAGCACTACAGAACGAACATGACTAGATAGGCTAGTTTCTAGTTGCTCCTTAAATTTATCAAATGTATTATCTAAAGCTACTGTCTGATAACTAGATTGCTGCACATTAGAATTAAATATTGCACTTCGGTTATTGCTGTGATAATCTGGTGTAACCGAAGTTAAAATAGCAAGAGGAGCAGCGCTAGGTACAAAGGCTTCGGCCGAACTGCTCGCATAGTTTTGGCCACTTTGAACGCTACTTGAAGCAACTTGAGGCAGCTGTGCTAGATTAGCCGAAGCGCCGGAAGTTTGATTAGGAAATTTAATTAACCTACTGCTTTCGGCCGGAAGCGTCAGCTTTTGAGCAGAATTTTCATCGCTATTAGGCAACAGTACTGAGCGAACATGACTAGAAAGACTAATTTCAAGTTGCTCCTGCGATTTCTCAACTCTATTAGCTGTTGATAGACTAATTGCGCTTGCCATAGTTGACATATCAGAATCATTCTTACTAGCTACGGATGCATCCGCTAGATGAGCAACTTTTTCGGTTGGCTTTTTTACCTCAGCGCCGAGCAGATCGGAGGGACTCGGCGCAACTACCTTCTTGACGACGCGGTTCCTTGTCTTCTGGTATTCAGCCAACCTCAGTTTTCGTTGTCCAGTCATATATTCTTCAACCTCCCGTTCAACCTCGCGCCGATCATCTTCCGACAGATCATCGAGTGTAACGGCGATGGTGTTGTCCGGGTCGACGTCGCTGCCGTTCTTGATGGCGGTGTTCATCGTGTGTTTGTTCTTGTTCTTCGTCCCCAGCGGAGTCGCCAATTGTGTTGCCACGCAAAATTGCCGCGCAGCACCACGATACCCGTCGTACTTTCGTGACGACGAACGGATGCTTTCCGAGCAAAGCAACAAAGATCCCCTCACTTTCGTGGAGGAGAGACGACCGCTTTTCAGCGCAAAACGGCAAAGATGACCAAACCCTAGGGCTGCTAGGATTCGGCAAAGTAGAAGAACGATAGATAAAACGATAAAAGAAGTAGATGTATTTAGTTGTATGTCGATTTGGGGGCTCCTCTTCAATCGGCCGTACACCTATTATATATAGGTTGCCTGGACTTTGGCGTAGAGGACACGGATCGTTTCTTCCTTGGCATGCAAGCCAAATATAATAATCCTATTCCTAACTGATCCGGCCTTTGTATGAAGTATCAGCTTAATTCTGTTACAACTCAGATCTCGGTCTTTACTCATATACCGAATCAATCATGAAAATTCTGGTACGTCTACCTTCCTTACGTGACTTGTTGATACAATCCACACGTATTAGCCTGGCATCCGATGCATGTTTGGACTTCTCCTAGGCAGCAGTACATTAGCTCGCCATATCCCAGGATTTGCCGAGGACGTCCTAGCTTGCTGTTAGTGCATGCAAAGCTCCACATATTTGTCTTGAGAATACAACTTTGTAGGCATGATCTGACGCCATGTTATTTGTACTTGAGTTCATGAAACCTGCATTCTGAACTAAACAACAAGCCCAAATATACATGTCGAACAATTAATCTAAACACAATCATTTAAATTAATTTGGCTTATAAAATAGTACCTAACAGCCAAATTATACCTTCAACACATGCCCCCCTGTTTTTGGTATAATTGTATTTATCAAAAAACAGTATAACATTACCTTAGGTCGATATCGATTACTCCACCGGCCATAATATATAATGATACCTTAAGTCGATGTTGATTACTCCACCGGCCATGTACTTGCTTAGGGCGATGTCCGAATAACACATCGGCCAATTTTCGGTTAGGATAATATTTCAAATAATATATAACCCACCCTTCTTAGGGCGATACTTCAATAATATATCGGCCATAATATCTTCAATCTCAGCGTGCATGAACTTCAGCTATCAATGCAAACACCAGGTTAACATTCATATCAGTATGTATTTCCTCAGTACTTTCCGAATCCTCCTCATAAGCTGTATCATCTACGAAATCACCAACTATGTCATGTATGGCTCTACTATCCTCTTCCGTAATGCGCTTCTCCCTCCAAATTTTTGTAGGAACTCCTCCATTGAGTAAATCATTGCGCTTCTTCTCGGCTATATGCCCATTTATTTCCAAAGCTCGCAGCCTCTGTACACGCCGTTTCTGAGTGTGTGTGAGCCCTGTCGGACACCATCGAGGTCTCGGTTTAGTCCCTGGCATAACTGATTTAATCCTGCTGCCCCCCGAGTCTCTCGGCCTATACTGTTGTATTCTCGTTCCCGGGGCAAATATTTTTTCCTTGGCCGAAATATTTCTTTGCTGATGAAACACACCCCCAGCTGCAACTACCTGGGTTCCGCTACTGCTTGGATTCACATGATAGGTAGACGTACCAAAACCAGGTCTGAAACTCATCACAGATAAGCTCGGTAATGTTCCTGGGCTACTCATTTTCATGACTGAAAGTGTACGTGTGCTAACTGAATCAGGTTTCTGACTAGTACTAGAAGATGCAATGATTGTATTACCCAAACCTTTATCTTGTGTACTAACATATTTCTTCTGCACCGATCCACTCCTTTCAGCATCAGAGTATGTCGCTTCTGTACTATTCTCATCATTTTTAGCTGATCGGCCTTCCCCAAGTTCCAAAGCATGATAATCCTCTGAATCATCTGAGCTTCTTACAGTCTGAGGTCCAACACGCTTCACCGGCACCCAAGTGAGTTTGCAGCCACCATTATATTTTCTTCCATCTGTATTGCAACCCGGTGATCGGTTCCCTCGAATGACAATTGCATCACGTGTTTCTGCATGGCTTTCGGGACTGATCGGCACCCACTTAAACCTCTGACCACCAATATGAATTATGCCATCAGCATTATGTCTTCCAATTGTATATGAAGCTCCCGAAACTGGCCTCACATCACTGCCATGAATTACATTGCCATCACGTGATCTAGATCTCTGATTAAACCGAGCCCTTCTCTCATGCGAATTTGCTCTGAACATAGGCCTCGATGAAATCCACTCCGGTTGGAAGTAACATCCTGTCCCTTTAGGATTTGGTACCCAAGGATTTAAACCCCAGGGAGGAAACTGCGGATACATAGGAGCTGCACCGCCCCAATATGCAGGCTGCATTGCAAAATACGGCTCCTGGTCATATGAATTACTTTTCCATCGTTGATACCCACCGGGTCCAGAAGGTGACCTATAACCCTTAACGCCTACAAACCGACTAAACACATTGCTGGTTTTGCGTGATGTATATTTTTCCAACAACATGCTAACTGTCGGCTTTATTCTAGGAGCTTGTTTCTTTCCTCTATTGACTTTCCATCCTCCTACTTCTGAATCTTTTGGTTTGATCATCCTCGATGCAGCACTATGATCAACAATAACATTTTTACCTTGGGTGGATTCGGTCTGATCCGACCGAACAAGAACTTTCTTGTTCTCAAAGGCAATCTTATTGATAGGAGAAGAATCACTATCGAGTTTCGTGTTAGTATTCTTTGTAAATGTCAATCGTCCGTCATTAATGGCCGATTGCACATTGGGCTGTGAAGAATTGGTTTGAGCACCAGATGGAACGCAGTCACGCGGTGGAAACTCCGGCATCGATGTTTGAGCATGCGATGTTTGCAACGGAGGACCACTAAAATATGTATCGGGTACCGGCCCGTATGGAACCCCGGTACCGACAGGCGTCAATGGTGTTGTATTGTATGCTACCGACTGATGACTAGCTTGCTGCAAATTAGAATTAAAGGATCCACTTCGGTTACTGCTATGATAATTTTGTGGCACCGAAGTTGAGATAATAGGAACAGCTATGCTAGACATATAATTATTAGCCGAACTACTTACATAATTCCAGCCAGCTTGATTGTTATCTAAAGGGACCTGAGGCTGGGCACCTTGAGGCGATGCATCAGATACATGTGTATAGGTAGGAACATTATTAAATTTGGTACTAGCTGGATGCATCGGCCTTTTCTCAGAATATTCATCGTTGCTTTGGAGCACTACAGAACGAACATGACTAGATAGGCTAGTTTCTAGTTGCTCCTTAAATTTATCAAATGTATTATCTAAAGCTACTGTCTGATAACTAGATTGCTGCACATTAGAATTAAATATTGCACTTCGGTTATTGCTGTGATAATCTGGTGTAACCGAAGTTAAAATAGCAAGAGGAGCAGCGCTAGGTACAAAGGCTTCGGCCGAACTGCTCGCATAGTTTTGGCCACTTTGAACGCTACTTGAAGCAACTTGAGGCAGCTGTGCTAGATTAGCCGAAGCGCCGGAAGTTTGATTAGGAAATTTAATTAACCTACTGCTTTCGGCCGGAAGCGTCAGCTTTTGAGCAGAATTTTCATCGCTATTAGGCAACAGTACTGAGCGAACATGACTAGAAAGACTAATTTCAAGTTGCTCCTGCGATTTCTCAACTCTATTAGCTGTTGATAGACTAATTGCGCTTGCCATAGTTGACATATCAGAATCATTCTTACTAGCTACGGATGCATCCGCTAGATGAGCAACTTTTTCGGTTGGCTTTTTTACCTCAGCGCCGAGCAGATCGGAGGGACTCGGCGCAACTACCTTCTTGACGACGCGGTTCCTTGTCTTCTGGTATTCAGCCAACCTCAGTTTTCGTTGTCCAGTCATATATTCTTCAACCTCCCGTTCAACCTCGCGCCGATCATCTTCCGACAGATCATCGAGTGTAACGGCGATGGTGTTGTCCGGGTCGACGTCGCTGCCGTTCTTGATGGCGGTGTTCATCGTGTGTTTGTTCTTGTTCTTCGTCCCCAGCGGAGTCGCCAATTGTGTTGCCACGCAAAATTGCCGCGCAGCACCACGATACCCGTCGTACTTTCGTGACGACGAACGGATGCTTTCCGAGCAAAGCAACAAAGATCCCCTCACTTTCGTGGAGGAGAGACGACCGCTTTTCAGCGCAAAACGGCAAAGATGACCAAACCCTAGGGCTGCTAGGATTCGGCAAAGTAGAAGAACGATAGATAAAACGATAAAAGAAGTAGATGTATTTAGTTGTATGTCGATTTGGGGGCTCCTCTTCAATCGGCCGTACACCTATTATATATAGGTTGCCTGGACTTTGGCGTAGAGGACACGGATCGTTTCTTCCTTGGCATGCAAGCCAAATATAATAATCCTATTCCTAACTGATCCGGCCTTTGTATGAAGTATCAGCTTAATTCTGTTACAACTCAGATCTCGGTCTTTACTCATATACCGAATCAATCATGAAAATTCTGGTACGTCTACCTTCCTTACGTGACTTGTTGATACAATCCACACGTATTAGCCTGGCATCCGATGCATGTTTGGACTTCTCCTAGGCAGCAGTACATTAGCTCGCCATATCCCAGGATTTGCCGAGGACGTCCTAGCTTGCTGTTAGTGCATGCAAAGCTCCACATATTTGTCTTGAGAATACAACTTTGTAGGCATGATCTGACGCCATGTTATTTGTACTTGAGTTCATGAAACCTGCATTCTGAACTAAACAACAAGCCCAAATATACATGTCGAACAATTAATCTAAGCACAATCATTTAAATTAATTTGGCTTATAAAATAGTACCTAACAGCCAAATTATACCTTCAACAATATCATGCTCCCCACGATTATTCAAGCTGCTCATTCCACTGTAGAGAGTATGCTTCCAGACTTGATTGCAGGTATTGCCACTTGTGAGAATATATTACCAAGACCATCCCCTGATTTTGTGGCATTTTGTGGTGATAGTGCTGGAGATCTGGTCGTGTTGTCTGTCAATGTACCTTGGGACCCAGGTGTTTGCAATGAGCTGAGTACAGAGGAGTTGCAATCTGGGTTTGCTGAACAACAAAGTGAGCACATTACTGAACATTTTGTCTCTGAAGACGTAAATGACAACATCAAGCCGAGAATGGCCAATGCGAATGTCAACGTTGCTTCTTCAACCAAGTTTTTCTCTCTATGGTCAATGGTAACATGGTGTTGTGCCTACAACTGTCGTCGAGTCAGAGATTCTATCAATTTACCTTGGGACCTAGGCGTTCCCAACCAGCTGATTACGGAAGGGATACTATCTGAGTTGACACAACAGGAACATGCAGAGATACTATCTACTGCTTCGTCTTGTGATTGTTCTGCTGGTCGCATGTGCACCTGGGCAGGATACTGTGATTGTCTTCGCAAGTGCCATCGAGCTCAACACCAGTACACTGTTTATGATAGCCATGGTAACCACCTTCCCACACGCACGTTCCTTCTTGCATTGATCTGGCAATGTGTGATTACACGAAAAGTGTGCAGAATTGTTCACCTCCACTTGGTCCAGGATACTGCAGTATTGCGTGAGCTAACTCAATGGTCCATCCATGATATTTTCTATCTGCTTAGCAAACAACTCTGGCCAACACCATCATTTACACTAGCTGTTGTTGCTGTCGACAAAACAATGGTTACACTGGTTCTCCAAGAATTTTGTGTCAAGCTGATGGTTATGTTGGTTAACAGCAATGAGCTTACTGGTCTTGCCTATATTCACCTGTTGCAAAATCCACTAGTCACTAAATGTACAAACAAGCTTGAGCAACGAGTACAGGCATTGGAAGCTATGAAGCGACAGGTTGCTTGTAAAGCACAGCTGCAGAATGGTGATCTTGCTAAGAGCAAAGTGTTCAGGATTCAAGAAGCGGCAAGGCTGTCAGCTGCCACTACATCTGGTACCTATTTCGTTCATGCTCCAGTTGGCAAGTATTCTGCACACTATGATGTGAACGGGTGCCTTGGGACATTTCTTGGGGCTGCAGAACATGGGACCAAGATACGAAATGTGCAACAAATTGGTGTTCAGGCTGCCCTGTTTCTACACATGATGGCACCGTTGCAGCAGAAGCATCGTGGGTGGATCTTTCGAAGGAGAACTTTGTCAATAGCCAAACAGTTTCTCCATGGCAGAAGTGACATGGTAGGATGTATGGTCAGTTCGCTGATCACCACGCCATGGAATCCTGATGCACAGATTGGACAAACAAGTCCTGATGGTATTATGTTTCTACCAGCTCTAGTCGTCATGTGGTTGTGGGACCCTGGTGGCTTGACATTGACGCTCGGCTTGGGGGCAAGCCGAAATTTAAGGAGAGGGGAATGTCACGGACTGGACTACGAGATGGGCCGTCGTGGGCTGTGGACCGGCCTATGGGCCCAAGCTGGTGTGCGTGCAGCTACAAAAGAGAAGTGTCGGCACAAAGGGAAGGACGAACAGAACAGACGTATGAACTCTATTCTCCTGATTCCCCTTCGTCTACCTCTCGATCCCCTGTATCTCTAGATTCTCTCGAGAGATTGCTTCCGTCTACCTCACAAACCCTAGATTCCCTCTCCAATCCCCTTTCCCTGTGTGTACCCGAGCTAGGTTCGTGACAATACTCCGTACTATACAAAATACCTACACGCGTGCAAAAATAAGCTGCGTATAAAGCAGCAGTAAAGTTGTAACGATGATACCACATACGTGCAGACATTCACGTCATCCTAAAATAAAGATAATGACGATGCAGTTATGGGTTGAATTTCTGATCCATGCATGCGTAACGTGGCCTTTTCGAGTACGAAGAAGAATAATGGGCATAGCGACGCAGCAACTGCTAGTACAGGGAGAGTTGAGCTACGCAGCAACTGCACGCCTGCGCAAGCACAGCTCAGGCCCTGGGGACGCGGAAGAGAGGAACTTTGCACTGAGGGTTGGGCTGTTCTACTCTGACACTGAGCCCCATCAAAAATAAAATTGAAAAGTGGAATTACGATGCATAGGGTTTTAATTTATTTACTTATTAAAAAATATCAGGTAAAAATTCCTTAGAACAATCATGCGGACCGAAAGTCACCAAACAACTAACAAAGCACCACCCACTAGCACAACGAAAGAGCAAACAGTGCCTTATGTCCCGACCGGAACACTCCTAGCTCTTCGCCTAAAACAGAGATAACGCTTTATGCGCACACTAAGTCGTCTCCACCACCGTCCGTTAACCATCTCGAAAGTGCAGATCGAAGCCAAAACCCGTAACAGGCTTGCCATCGATGCTAGAAAGCGCGCTATCACCGTCCAATGAAAGTCCATCATGACGCACCCGTCGCTGAGAACCTGCTGCTCCACGCCACCGAGACTCTTCGTCACTCGATATAGTAAATGCAACGCCACTCCACCTTTGAACCACTCTAGTCAGCATGTGCTACAAAACGATCCCCACAAGAGGTTGAGCGACACTAAGCGTGCCACCATCCTCTGATCCGAGAGACGCACATTTAGGGTTCCCTTAGAACAATATGGCAGAAGGCAAGAGAGTCACAACAACAACAACAACAACAACAACAACAACAACAACAACAACAACTTCAACAAGGTAACCACGCCAACGAGCGTCGCCGTCATCGGCCACAACCGCATCGGAGCCCAATTTTCGTCCTGACAGCGGCTGGTACATCAGTCCACCACCAATTTTAATGGCCAGCCGAAGAGATCCTGGTGAAGGCCCATTGCAAGGACATCCAATGCAGCTGAAGCCGCCACCGGAGATGACTCACCTGGGGATCCGACCCATGCCACCACACCACTTGGGGGGTATCAACATGCAACAACGACGTGCCTAGACCAACACAATCTCAAGGGAGCCGAATCGCCGGAGATGGACCATATCCATGTCGTTCCCTGCTGATCTGCTCGGAGAGCAGAGGCGGCGCGCGAGACTTGCCCCGCTGCCGCCGTTCAGCCAGGCTTTTGCCTGGCAGTTTCACCCGGTTGTCGGCGAGGCAATGGGAGAGAGAGGGAGAGCGTGGGGGGGGGGGGGGGGGGGGTAGCAGTGGAGTAGGTTTAGGATCCACCGGTCGCCGCCGCGCAAAGGGTGACGCGGGGACGTTATTTCCTTTCACGGGTCGATATCACTTTGTCTTAGAGCCCATCACCTTGAGGAATTAATAACAACAACCAAGACTAGCGATAGAGGAATGACTCGGCTGCACGTCAACGACGGTCCATCAAGGTCAATGCAGTCGCGATCTTTTCTTCGTACACTTTATTTTCTGGTGCCCTTCTTGTTTGTTACAAACTTCAATTCAGACCACGTCACTTATTTCAGAACGGGGAATATTTTTATAAGAATATTGTAGCAATATAGAGCGGTGTTGTAGGCGTGATCACAATATTGATCAGGAAAGAAGTTTTGAATTAGGGCACGTCAAGTGCAAAACCTGCAGCCATGGCAGAACATCGATGCAATAACATGCTGTACAAAACAACCGCTCATGCAGGACATCAATACACATCAAGGCAGGTTTCAGGTACAACTAGAAGATCATATCTACTAGTAGCAAATCACCATTAGTCGAACATGTCAGCTTCTGACAGTTAAGAACGTATCATATACGACTAGAATGCAACACAGCCTTACACATACACACTTCTAAAATGGGCTAATCGAATTCATCGAATGAATCAATATATATCTGGCCCAACCTGGTATGTATCATATACGAGCAGGCAAGAAAAGATTACCGTATGAATTTGTGCCCGGTCAACCGGCCGGAGAGCAACATCCAGTGTAGCTTCTGGCCAATGTCTTTAGTAGATCATATCTACTTCTAGTATGAGACAAATTGCTGATCCATCTGAAAATGAGTTGACCGTTAAGCGTGCCAACGCCTAAAAACCATCCAATGGTCAGGTTAGCATCTTCCTAGTCAGACCACTCAGATCGATCACATCGACTGAATCTATATCGCCATACGACTACTGCATCATATGCAGACATGAAACTCGATGATCAGCAGTTCGATGTATAAGGTGAACAAATGATCCATCACATGAACCAACAGTCTGATCTGTAGACCATGCGTATCACCATACAACTAGGAATGCATGAATCAAACTTGTACGTGTAGACGGTTTGCCAAAACCACCGCTTCATCCAATGAAACAGTCCAGCATTCAAATGCCAAGGCTAAAAACACTACGGCCGTCCGGGCCGGGCATACGAGTACAAGTACAACTAGCAGGTCAGCATCTACTACTCCACAAGAACCAGTACGTATCAGTATACGTATCGTCTGGCCGGAAAGCACATAATACGATAGATCAAATCTACCAGTCAAGCACGATACATCATATGAACCTGACTGATTATTCTATGATCCATCGGATGAATCAATAAAACAATTTTATTAGTGATATCCAAAACCTACTGATTCATCACATGGATCAGACCAAGTGGCTGCTATAGTAGCATCATCAAGCACCAACGAGAACAATTACTAGTTGGTTGTACCGCCGGCGAATAGCATATACAGCCACACACAGATCGTATCCAATACACATCATTACTGTAGTAAATGTCCGTATCACATACAACATGAAAATACGCATACATTGACATCCATGGACCAGCAATGGATCGATGTATTGCAGCGTAGACCAAACTATTCATCCCATGAATCAAAAGGAGCCCGCACTGCTACTCTCGAACAGATCAATCATCGCTAGTACTATGAACCACTCATCGCCAAACAATTTGGCAGACCATGTACAGTACCAGCAACATCTCGATTGATGAGCGAGAGATCGGATCTTGTTTTGCGGCCGGCCGGATAACGCGTCCGGCACGGAATCAATTAACACGATGTCTTAGATGGCCGGATCACATCCGAACCAGATGATCACGCGCAGATAGCAGATCACTCAAAATTACACGGGCGCCGCAGCGGATCAAATCCACATCTGAACGACAGATCGCATCTGCCATCGGTATAATTCCTTATACCGCAGCTCCGAATCAAAGACTAAACAGGATGGCTCTGATATCACTGTAGGAAATCGGGGTAGGCTACGCTAGCACAAATCAAAAATTTCTACCACGATTATCCCGGGAACCCCTGCAAGTAATCGATCACAGAGCACAGATTACCTCTCGACGCGCAGTGCAGCGGAAGACTGACGATGTCGCGCGTCGCTGCCGTGTAGTCGTACTACTCCTCCTCCTAGCGATCCCACGAACGCGCCTCGCGGATCTCATGAACGGATCGTCCAAGCGCCCCAAGTGTGACGTCTCTATGGTATCCACACATACAGGGATGGAACACCGCGGTCGGGGTGCTAGCACGATGGCGCGATCTGGTGGAGAGAGTGCGGCGGCTAGGGTTTCCACTGGCGTACCTTTTGCTGCCCACTCCTCTCTTATATATAGTCCTCCTAATGGGCTTCTATATTAGAGGCCCATTAGCACTATAAACCCAATAAGAGATGGATCGTATCCAGTCTCTGTTCCATACCCCTTAAGTGTGTGACCCTATAGGTTCACGTATAATGGACATGGCGCGAGTACACTACTCGACCAATAATCGGTAGCGGCCTCTAGCAAGACGTGCCGACTCCCAAATACACGTAAAGATCATATCGGACGAACCTTCCACAATATTGTACACTTGTTCCTTTTGCCTCACGATATTGATTAAGCTCAAGGTGAGAACTTGTCATCCTTGTAATAGCTCGATCATCTTTCTCGATATCCATGACGCGGAATCCCTGAAACACGGTTAACACTTAACCGAGAGTACGGCCATACATTTTCTGGATCCGGTCATTCGAGTGGCCAAGATATATCTCTCCGTTGGACGGAGGGCAAATCCCATCTTGATCAACCATGACTTGCAGCATGTTTCGTGACAAAACCGAAGCTACCTTTATAGCTACCCTTTCACGGTGTAGCGTTGGATAGCCCCAAAGTAAAGCCCTTACACATCCCAAGCTCACGCGAAGATCTCAGGTCTAAGGAATCAGCATACACATTGTATGAGATCAGCTGATGACATGAAAGAATGATATTCTCACAGTGTCTCATGGTGGGTCAGTCCAACTCCATGTTCTCAACATGAGTCCACATTATTGATCGACATCTCCATGTCAATGATCCGTGAAACATGATCATCCATCAATACATGTGCTAGTCACTGAATCATATGCCTCCCTCATATGATTGTTGACCAGGAACCTATTTAGAATAACATCATAGAGATAATGGGTTTCACAAATGAATCACGTATTCATTAACCAATATCATGATAGTTTATTCAAGGGACGGAATGACAATTATTCTTTTGTCAGAGATTCATAAACATGTGGAAATATCATCATCAATATGATTGCCTCTAGGGCATATTTCCAACAGTCTCCCACTTGCACTAGAGTCAATCATGTATCACTATACAAGAATCGAGTAACACTTACTCATCTGTGCATCTAACACTTAGATTGTGGCTAATGCTCTGCTGGCGGCGCAATAACATTTGTTGCCCGTGCATAAATTGCATATAATGAAAGTCGGCCTCTCGCATGGAACAATTCCAGCTTACCGTCTTTTCAAACCATAATATGAACGATTATGAACTTGGTAATGAGCGGTAACGTAACTCTTTACGAACAGCTCCACTAACCATTAGAAACAATCCTTTTGTGCTTCCGAAGCACCCGAGGATTTATACCATAGTCGAGTGACTTTCACTCAGATTTGACTGATATTTGTTCATAACACTCAGAACAAATTATACATCCTTTGGGTATTCATCATGAAAATCATGCTGACATACTAATTGATGAACACTTCAACAATCATTACTTCACCAAGAAACTCTTTTCTTATGAAGATTATAAGGATTCAATTATTAGAATATTATCCCGATCTACATGTCTCCACATGCATGATCAATATGAGTGTACTCCCACTAATCTTGTTGTAAAACAAGACTCCTTATTGTATTGGCAAAATCAAACATTTTGACTAAGTCAAACAATAATGTTCACTCACAAAAGATTTTAGCATCACAATAGACTAGAAGATTTCATTATGTTCAACAATTTGAACTTGAAGAAAACTCTTCACGACTACTTGTGTCAGCCAGGTTCATAACCTTAATGACATGCATAATCTATTACGAGTGTAATGGTTCAAAACCATTTTCTTGAGTTAGGGTCCATCACGCTTCTTCATGTACAAGTCGTATTACCGTCGAGTACATGACCTGCGCTCTCTGGGTAGAGCGTCTCAAACAAATTTGAGTCGCCTCGTGCTCCCACTAATTCTATTAGAGAAACAATTTCTCTAAGAAAGATATTTCAGAACGACAAACATTTTGCCCTCTTCATAACGCTATGATGACCTCATGAAACGACAACTCAGGACGCCTCCTGATCAATATCATATACGGTGTCTTTCATATGGTCTCAAATAGCAGAACCCAATTCTACATTAGAACAACTCATTCTTACGTGCAACGGAAAAAGAACTTCAGACAAGAAAGGTTTACCATTGATCTAACCATGTCTAACAAGGTTTGATCATATATATACCACCCGAATGGTCCAACATTTGGATGCTTCGATGGCTATAGCAATAGTAGAACAATTCCACATTGCTACACATGGTTACCATGTACAGCTCAAATATATGTCTATGATCAAATCAAGAATATTAATTATCTTGCCATACTCTTAATTAATGTTGTGAAACTATACGACTTTGTCAAAACTAAGATGAGTAGTCCATTCGCTAATGGAGTACTCCCACTCAACACATCATTCATAATATCGAACAACTCTTGTTCTCTATTTAGAATTTATAACCTTCTGTCAAACGACATAAGTTATGCAGTGATGAGGGTAGAAACATGATAACATTTATCTAGTTCCATTCACAGGTTTGACAATTGCAGCATGTAAACAGCCAATGTAGCAAATATTAGCATTCACTATTGCCGCATTGCTATTACGAAGACCATCTTCGATCACTGCTTAACCTTTCGTCAAAACCAGCTCAAGCATCGCATTGCCCGAAGCAATCGATTAAGTATCAAATACTAAAGAGCTTGTTAGACAATCAACAATGAGAATATTCACAACAAAAATCACGGACAATGAAGTCACACTTCCCTTGCCCACTTTCTAGTCCTCGGAATTCATGCACCTCTTTCCTTCAATAACTGCAACGACTAAGTGCCACTCATCGTCATGAGTTAGAACAGTGATCGGATCATTGGATACAAGCTCATGCTCAGGATCATATCCAAAACATGCTTTAGTCCTAACCTATCATTTTAAAGCACTTGTCTCGGCATAATCATCACATGATCAATGCCTATTCTTAATGCTCAACTCATCTATCACATGCATCTAATGCACTTTGGTCCACCATTTATTCACGACAATCATTTGACAATCAAGATGAATGAGGGAATCAAACATTAGTCAACACTTGACACGGAAACATTTTCCGTATTCTCAATGTAACTAAATAATTTAATTACATGGAGATCGACCGAATTTCCTTCCGCTATCTTGCATCAACAACATCCCGAAGATGTCAAACATCTCGACTTTTGTTTATTTCTCAAACATGCCTTTTAGTCTAACAATCATATTGTAGACGAGCAAATTCTCATCTTGCTTCAAAAGCTCAGAGTAGTTTGCGGCAATTAAGAGAATGCAAGTAATAAGGAAATGTGATGCTTCATAAGCATTTCTTGAGTAGCAATAAGACACAGCTAAATGAACAAGTACACTTTTAAATATATTCCAAATAACATTCTACTTGGAACAATTCTCCAAATATAGCATCAGCCAAAATAGTTCTAACAATAATCGAACACACATAAAACTATAAAACTGAATGTAGCCATATCAAAATGAATCTACAACAGTAATATTCATGCAAAGCTGAGATGTATGTTTATGAAGAAGTATCTTGCATTAAACTATTTGATAAAAGATACTCCCACTAAATTCCGTATCCCTCAAACGACTTTTAGCGATTCAAGATCCGCAACGAACAAGTCAACTAGTGATGTATGCATCACTGCTAGAAGACAAGGTAGATCGGTAAGCAACACTTGCTAATCATATCACATATGACTCTTGTTGTTGGGCGACATCTCTATGCCTAAAAACCCAACCTTTATGCCCCAAGGCGCTTAACCGTTAAGATTACCTTGATAAGTTAACCAACCCCTTATGCGCGTAAGCTACCGGTAGATGGCACACTGCGGCAACAGAAAATACCATCTAACCGATACAAACCCATCTAGTCAACGAAAACTGAGGCGTCTGCGGCAACAGTCCCACCATCAATTGTAGAAGACATGGGATGGTGCAAGTTTTAGTTGGGAGGGCATTTGTTTAACTTAACATTTGTGAGGGAATCTACTCTATTATGTAACAAGCATGACAAGCAACAAAACAATAATAGAAGTAGACCTTGTAATCTGAGTAGGTTGTAGACGAAAAGTCCAACAAGTTGTCTAAATTTTGTGTAAACTTATATAAATAAAGGAAAAATGGCACAAGATACATATAGCAGCTCTATCATAGCTACGGGACCATGGAAAACCAAGGCTAAAATGACCTGGCTGAAGCGACACGTGTTTAATAGACCGGATGTTGGAATGAAGATGCCGTCTAATAATGCAAAGAAGCCACATGCGTGCATCTCTCCGTGTATAAGTAATCCTGCCTAATTGCAGTTCTTATCGCAGCAAGGATCGATAGACAGCAAAGCACACAAATCTGAGCATCATCTTAAAGCCATGAAGGTTGCCAACAACTAATTAAGGGTTTGGATATCCGAGTGGTTGTGGAAGAAAAGTCCAACAAAGTTCTTCAAATTATGGCACAAGATATAGCAGCTCTGTCGTCATAGGGTCATAGCTACGGGTCCACATGGGAAATCAAGCCGAAATGAAGTGACCGGTCTAATAATGCGACCAAGTCGATCACATGCTCATCTCTCCGTGTATAAGTTCTCATCGCAACAGGGATCGAGAGAGCAAAGCGTACGAAGCAACAACCAGAAATACGAAGGGTTCTCGTACTCATCAACGTCCAGCCATGGTGGCGGGTGTCTGCTACGGCATGGTCGCCAACAACCTCCCGTCCCAGAGCGACGTGGTGCAGCTCTACAGGTCCAAGGGCATCACTGGCATGCGCATCTACTCCCCCGACCCGCCGGCACTCACCGCCCTCCGCAACTCCGGCATCAGTCTCATCATCGACATCGGCGGCACCGACCAGCTCGCCTACCTCGCCGCCAGCGGCTCCAACGCAGCTGCCTGGGTCAAGGCCAACGTGCAGGCTTACCAGGGCCTGATCATCAAGTACATCGTAGCCGGAAACGAGGTCCAGGGCGGCGACCAGCAGAACATCGTCCCGGCCATCCGGAACCTCAACGCCGCGCTGTCGGGGGTCGGCCTCGGCGGCATCAAGGTGTCCACCGCGGCACGGTTCGACGCGGTGGCCAACACCTTCCCGCCCTCCAACGGCGTGTTCGCGCAGCCCTACATGACCAACGTGGCCCGGCTGCTGGCGAGCACCGGCGCGCCGCTCCTCGTCAACATATACCCGTACTTCGCCTACCGCGACGATCCGGTGAACATCCAGCTGAACTACGCCACCTTCCAGCCGACCACCCCGGTGACGGACAGCAACAACGGGCTGACCTACACGTGCCTTTTCGACGCCATGGTGGACGCCGTCTACGCGGCACTGGAAAAGGCCGGGACGCCGGGGCTGAGGGTGGTGGTGTCGGAGAGCGGGTGGCCGTCGGCTAGCGGGTTCGCGGCGACGGCGGACAACGCGAGGGCCTACAACCAGGGGCTGATCAACCACGTCGGCGGGGGCACGCCCAAGAGGCCAGGCACGCTGGAGACGTACATCTTCTCCATGTTTAACGAGAACTTCAAGCTCGGGGACCTGGTCGAGAAGCACTTTGGGCTGTTCAACCCGGACAAGTCGCCGGCATACCCCATCCAGTTCTAGTGCGAATCGCCCGTACATACTCCGTACTATACAAAATACCTACACGCGTGCAAAAATAAGCTGCGTATAAAGCAGCAGTGAAGTTGTAACGATGATACCACATAGTACATGCAGACATTCACGTCATCTTAAATAAAGATAATGACAATGCAGTTATGGGTTGAATTTCTGATCTATGCATGCGTACGTGGCCTTTTCGAGTACGAAGAAGAAAGGGCATAGCGACGCAGCAACTGCTAGTACACGCACTGGACCAGGGAGAGTTGAGCTACTAGCACTGGACCAGGGAGAGTTGAGCTACGCGCCACTGCACGCCTGCGCAAGCACAGCTCAGGCCCTGGGGACGCGGAAGAGAGGAACTTTGCACTGAGGGTTGGGCTGTTCTACTCTGACACTGAGCCCCATCAAAAATAAAATTGAAAAGTGGAATTACGATGCATAGGGTTTAATTTATTTACTTATTAAAAAATATCAGGTAAAAATTCCTTAGAACAATCATGCGGACAGGAAGTCACCAAACAACTAACAAAGCACCACCCACTAGCACAACGAAAGAGCAAACAGTGCTATCACCGTCCAATGCAAGTCCATCATCACGCGCCCGTCACCGAGAACCTGCTGCTCCATGCCACCGAGACTCTTCGTCACTCGATATAGTAAATGCAACACCACTCCACCTTCGAACCACTCCAGTCAGCATGTGCTCCAAAACGATGCCCACAAGAGGCTGAACGACACCGAGCGTGCCACCATCCTCTGATCCGAGAGACGCAGATTTAGGGTTCCCTCGGAACAATATGGCAGAAAGCAAGAGAGTCACAACAACAACAATAATAACTTCAACAAGGTAACCACGCCCACGAGCATCGCCGTCATCGGCCACGACCGCATCGGAACCCGACTTTCGCCCTGCCTTGCCTCCCAGGCCCCACACCGGCTGGTACACCAGTCCACCACCAATTTCAATGGCCGGCCGAAGAGATCCCGGTGAAGGCCCATTGCAAGGACATCCAATGCAGCTGAAGCCGCCACCGGGGATGGCTCATCGGGGATCCGACCCATGCCACGACACCACTTGGGGGGTATCAGCATGCAACAACGACGTGCCTAGACCACCACAATCTCAAGGGAACCGAGTCCCCGGAGATGGACCATATCCATGTCGTTCCCTGCTGATCTGCTCGGAGAGCAGAGGCGGCGCGCGAGACTTGACGGCTAGGCTTTTGCCTGGTAGTTTCACCCGGTTGTCGGCGAGGCAATGGGAGAGAGAGGGAGAGCGCGGGGGGGGGGGGGGGGGGGGGGGGGGGGGGGGGGGGTTAGCAGTGGAGTAGGTTTAGGATCCACCGGCCGCCGCCGCCGCGCGAAGGGTGACGCGGGGACGTTATTTTGTTTCTCGGGCCGATATCACTTTGTCTTAGAGCCAATAACCTTGAGGAATTAATAACAACAGCCAAGACTAGCGATAGAGGAATGACTCGGCTGAACGTCAACGACGGTCCATCAAGGTCAATGCATGCGGCCAATGCAGTCGTGATCTTTTCTTCGTACACTTTATTTTCTGGTGCCCTTCTTGTTTGTTACAAACTTTAATTAAGACCACGTCACTTATTTCAGAACGGGGAAATATTTTTATAATAATATTGTAGCAATATAGAGCGGTGTTGTAGGCGTGATCACAACATTGATCAGGAAAGACGTTTTGAATTAGGGCACGTCAAGTGCAAAACCTGCAGCTATGGCAGAACATCGAAGCAATAAAATGTTGTACAAAACAACCGCTCAGGCAGGACATCAAAACACATCAAGGCAGAGCAAAACATGCCCTCGGGATGGGCATAACCTGCACCGATGCACTTAGGCCAGTACAACCAAACACAGTGTAGGAAAAAATGCATTGAAGTGCAAACCCTCATGCAGTGCAAAAACAAGTTCGTGAAAACTTGAAGAGAGTACATTGGTCGTTATGCCTAATAGTCCGTACATACACTTATCATAGCATGTGCCGCGTGCTGCGCCCGCTAAATGGCAGGACATCGGTAGACCAGAAGACAATGCACTGGAGGTGCTCATGCAAGGACACCAAAACACAGTTCATCATAAGGCATATATCACCAGTGCAATGGAAGGCAGTGCAAAACTGGCACTCATGGCAGAACATAAGGCAGAGCAAAACATGCACTCGGAATTGAACATAGAAGATAATGTAAAACATATACTCAGGGAAGAATATGAGGGAAATACAAAACATGCACTCAAAGAGGATAGAAAGGCAGTGCAAAATATGCACTCGGGACATGACATACAAGACTGCACTCAGGAGACGACATAGAAGACAATGCCAAACATGATGTCAAGGCAGAACATCGATCATCGCAATGAAACACATTCCAAAATAATCGCTCAGGACATGACATAAAAACACATGGAGGAAGAAGATAAAATGCACTCGAGATAACATGCAGTCAGCTTAGTACAACCGAACACTATGCAGGAAAAAGTCATTGCGGTGCAAACCTGCAGTTAGTTCAACCTACACACTCTAGGCAGTGTAGTAAAATCGTCGAAACATATCAACATGTGGTTTATTTTTGAAGATCTTTACGCGGCTAGCACAACTGCGAAAACACATCATGATTTGGACGTTCGGTTTAATAGACATTTCGTTTTTCTATTTGAATCTATGAAAAAATTGGAAAAAAAACTCACACGTGCCATCTCCCACAAGGTGATTCTCTCTCCGCGCGACAAATATGGTTACCCCATGGGAGGGGCTCGAAAACCACCCTCCTTGGGAGAACCCCCTTTGCTAACAATTTTGTTTGAATTTCGAAAACCCATCCCTCTCTATTACCTAGGCGTGTAGTGTTGTATCTTGGATATTGTCATTATTCAGGATTGTTCATATGTACGTATGCATCGAGGCACAATCTTTTGCCATTTCTCGTAAAAAATATTGGTAAGAGTGTGGGCATGCCAAGAAATACCAAAACAAAAGGAGCTCTGACGCAACTTAGATCTTATAAATGTAGGTTAGATGAAACCATATATATAACGGTTTTCCTGCGAATTAACTTAGAGCTCAGTTGATTCGTCCACCCTTAATCCAACGTGTCACGATTCGTGCAAACCCTAGCTTTCTTCTTCCTCGTGGCGACGGTGGCATGGAGCGAGCTGGAGCCGCCGCATGCAGCAGCGCGCGGCTGGCTATGGCAGAGGCGAGAAAGACACTTAACTTGGGGGTGCGGGGTTGCCAGCACCAGCGACGAAAGGTGGGCTTACAGGGATGCCCGGGTCGCCGTGGACCGATGGAGGAGGAGCTTGGGGCGGCAAGGCGTCGCACCAGTGCACACGCGGGGGGGGGGGGGGGGGGGGGGGGGGGGGGTGGGTGTTGGACGTCGGTTCGACGAAGGGTGGCTGCGGGGAGATGTGGTCGGAGGTGAAGAAGATGCCCATGACGTCATTCAACTGAGAACTAAGCTAGTTCTCTGTTGACTGAGCGCCAGAGGGACAACAGATAACACTAGTTACTCTAGAGTATGCATTAATAAAACAAGGGAACTATCTGACGGTAAAAATCCAGAAACCATTTCAATATTTCATTTCCTGAACTACGAAAATCCTGGACAAGGCTGATATCAATATACTTCCTGATAAATTGGCACAGTTGCGAAGATGTAATGAACTGGTAAAACAGAGGCTTTTGCATCCCGTTAGAAAAGATGCAGCTCTACACCAAGACAGCTATAAGTCTAGAACCATGCGTGAGCTACATTAGCTAGAACATTGGGGCGTTGCTCAACGGTTAAGGTTGATAATAATATATTCAAAACTCAAACTAGCAATAAAAACTTATTGATGCACCCCTAGCTGTTTTACCATATGCATCCCGATAGAATAGATGCAACCCTAGACTGAGACAGCTAGTACCAGATTAGCTATTCTAGAAACCATAAACTAAATTGGGAACGTCTAGCGAGCAAACGCGGGCTCGTTAGTCCCTCCCAGCAATCAGCCCAAAAAGGAAAGCAAACTCCCCGCAAAACGTATGGAAGAGGAAAGCGACCACGTGCAGACCAGAAAAAAGGAGACGGACGCGACGACCAGGTCCCCCCGCACGCGATCCCGAGGCTAGCATCGACGCCCACCAACCCCTGCCCTATTTCTACGCTCGCTTGTCCCTTCTCCCTCGTACCAGCCGTCGCCTTCCCCTTTTCCAGCCGCCGGCAGCAACTCACCCTTTTCCCCACCTTCGTTCTCCCCTGCCCCTCAACCAGCCACCGGCTTCCCCTTGTCCCTCATCTCCCCCAACCAGCCGCCGGCAGCAACTCACCCTTTCCCCCACCTTCGTTCTCCCCTGTCCCTCTTCTCCAATCCACCATGGATCTGCAACGCAGAGGACGCTGTTGCTGCTCTCTTCTGAACTAGATCTTGGCACACAACTTCAGCACCATTGTTGCTGCTCCCCCTTCACCACCACCGAAAACAAGGTTCGTTAAGCCCAGTTCCCAGATCTGGGTGTTTCCTTTCCATCAACTTGGTGTTCCCTTTCCCCTGTTGATTTGTCTGCAACTTTGTACAATTTGTCTACAACTTAGTACAATTTGTCTGCACCTTAGTACAAATTTGTCTACAACTTAGTACCAGAAAGGAACTGAGCTTAGTACAAATCTACATGCCATTCGATATTATTCCAGGAAACAACTTGGTGACATGAAATTCAATAATGTCAGAACAGGGAAGCAATTCAATACCCCCAGGGAACAAAACTTGATGTTTACCCCCAGGAAACAAAACTTGATGCATCATTGACAGTATAGAACTTAGTACAATTTGTCTGCACCTTACTACAAATTTGTCTACAACTTAGTACCAGAAAGGAACTGAGCTTAGTACAAATGTACATGCAATTCGATATTATTCCAGGAAACAACTTGGTGACATGAAATTCAATAATGTCAGAACAGGGAAGCAATTCAGTACCCCCAGGAAACAAAACTTGATGTTTACCCCAGGAAACAAAACTTGATGCATCATTGACAGTATAGAAAGTGCATGAATGTGCATTGCAACCTACTATAAAATGCCAGCATTGACATTGACAGTATACGAAAAATCTAGTATGAAATGGCAGGCAACAACTTGATAGGAAAAATGCATCATTGACAGGAAAAACAACTTAGCATGAAGGTGCATTGCAACCTACTATAAAATGCCAGCATTCAACATAGTAAAAATCAATTTAGACCATAGTTGGCCTTGCATAAGTACTTGGCCTTGCATTATCTGAGTACTTGGACGAAGTACCATTTTAGACCATAGTTGCAAAATCAATTTGGAACTGCTACTGAAAATAATACATCATCCCCGTGCTTGACTCAGCAAAAAACAACCATCCATGATTTTCCGGCAACATTATCCCTGCTTGTCGAAGCCTGCACATAGGATGAGAGCAACCATCATTATTTGTGTACAAAAAAGCACATAAAAAATGGAGAAAGCAACTTGAACTAAAAAAAAGATGCAGCCATCATTTTACTTCTCATTAGTCAGCTGCTTTATATTAACTTGGTTGTTACTTTTGTTTGTACAGATGGTTGATCTAGATCTGAACGAGCCAGCTGACTCAGTTTATTATGATACTGAACCACAATTCTGCACACAGCTCCCTGTGCTGGAGAGAGTAGGTGAGTCGCCAGACCCCATAGGCGCAGGGAATGCCGGTTTTGGTGACGAAGGTAGCGGGAGGGGGCCGCAACACAATGCTGCGCCTCCACACCCGTCTAACCCCAGCATGCCTGCCACTACTACTGTCCCAACAACATCTGCTAGTAACCCTGCTTTGGGCGAGGACGACGGTGACAGAGTTGGGGTCAATGAAGAAGTTGCATCCAGTCCATCAGTGCCATTTTTGGGGATGAGGTTTGATACAATAGCAGGTGCCAGAGCACACTATAATGCATATGCTCTGAGGCTAGGGTTCTCTATAAAATCGAACACATCAAAGAGGGCAGCTCACACAAGGGTATTAGAGAAGCAACAGTTTGTTTGCAACAAACACAGGGCCCCCAAAACTGAAGAAGAAATTCAGAAGGAAAAGGTAAGTGCTGTGGACAGAGTAAGTCCTGTTCAGCTTGACAGTGATGATGATGCTAGTGGTGACGCTGGTCCTAGTAAGAAAGCTTCTGGTAGCAACTTGACGAAGAAACGGAAGAGGGAATCGATCAGGCAAACAAAGTGCCCTGCTAAGATGGTTGTGAAGCTGATCAACAACAAATGGGAAGTTACTTACTTCATTGCTGAACACAACCATAACATGGTTGATAAGCCCTCTTTGTCTAAATACTTGAGATCACACAGGGGCATCCCCCAGGATGAAAGGGAATTTCTGAGATGCCTACATGACTGCAACATTGAAACAGATTTGTGCCCCTGCAACTTGTGCCCTATATTGTAGTTGTTGGCTTCTGCTTACAACTTTGCTTAATCTCTTTGCTATCCAGAAAACTTATGGTAAGTAAAAACTAACTAGTTTGTTTGACTGTTTTCTGATTGCAGGTCGCATGATGACACTGATGTCTGGGTTCTATGGTAAAGAAGCTTTTGTACCATATGGTCCTAAGGATATCACAAACTTGCGAACAAGGTTCCGAGCTGAGAACGAGGAGTATGATATAGATGAGACAATCTGTTATTTCATGGAGTTGCAGGAGAATGATCCTGGATTCTTCTACAAAATTTCCAAGGATGAAGAGAACAGAGTTGAGAACATTTTTTGGGTGGACAGCATTGCTAGGAAAGCTTATGCAGATGCTTATCATGATTGTGTGTCTTTTGATACAACTTTCATGACGAATACCTTCAACATGCCTTTTGCTCCTTTTGTTGGGATAAATAGGCATGGGCATACATTTATGCTGGGTTGTGGCTTTCTAAGAGATGAAAAAGAGGATTCTTTCAAGTGGCTTATGTCTGCATTCCTTGAGGCTATGGATGGCAGGCAACCGGACAACATCATAACTGACCAAGACAGGGCTATGGCAAATGCAATCAAAGCAATTTTCACTGACACTTGGCACCGCAACTGCCGGTGGCATATTATGAAGAAAGCCAATGAAAAGCTGGGACCATACCTAGGGCGACATCCTGGACTAGCTGATGATTTCAATGAAGTTGTGGATGAGAGCATGTCTGTTGAAGAGTTTGAAGCTAGATGGGCTGAAATGGTTCAGAAATGGGAGTTGGCTGGTCATGAAACATTTGCTTGGCTCAAGAAATATGCCCACACATGGGTTCCATGCTACTTCATTACGCGTTTCTTTCCTTTCATGCAGTCAACTCAGAGGAGTGAAGGGTTCAACTCTGTGTTGAAACGCTATGTGAATCCCCGGAATTCGATCAAGCACTTCGTGCAGCAATATGAGAAGATACAGCAAAGGATGATGTGCAGGGAAGGTCACGTGACTTCCGGACTGACGAGCTTGTTGCTGACACATGGTCCCCGTTTCCGATAGAGAAACATGCCATGTCTGTATACCAGGGACATATATCGCCGCTTCAAGATTGAGTTTGAAATGATAGGTCGATATAATGTTCAACCACAGGGGCAAAACATGTTCCTTGTTGTTCCTAACAACCTTAGGTGTTATCCTTATGGGGCTAGGAGCTACATGGTTAACGCATCTGGTGGTGGCAGCAACTACAACTGTGAGTGTGGTAAATTTGAGAGGGACGCAATGCTTTGCTGTCATGTGTTGAAGATATTCACCCATGTTGGTGTGGACAGAATACCTCAGCAGTACATCTCGCGTAGGTGGACGCCATTAGCATTACATCCAACTGGTTTCCCTCAGGTCACAGCACAGAACGATGTCATGCCTGAAGAGTCACGGGAGCAAATAAGGTTTGCTAATTTATCTAGAGATTTTGTAGGAATTGCTAAGCTTGGGTGCAAGTCTGACCAGGCTGAGGCGATTGCCCGGAGGCACATGAGGGAAATGCGCACAGAGTTTGCTCAGCTAAACAAGGTGAAAAGGAAGAGGAACGCCCAAACTGACCGTTCAAACTCAGACGCAGGCCCTGGCCCTGTGCCAGTTGCTTCCCAGCCGAGTGGTCGTAGACCTAATCAGACATCAACGTCGGTCCCTAATGTGCGCCGGGCAGCAACTACATCTCACATGGCACCACCGTTGCAGTCAACAGGTGCTACGGCAGACCAGGGATGTACAGCAACTCCTAACGTGCATCAATCAGCTGCTAACCAGGCATTGCGGCCGACAGGTACTAGGGCTAACCAGGCATCTAAACAAACTGCTAGCATGAATCAGCCAAATGCTAGAGGTCCTAGTACAGCAACTCCTAACGTGCACCATTCAGCTGCTACAGCTACTGCATCTAGCGTGCCACCGCCATTGCAGCCGACACGTACTAGGGCGAACCAGGCATCTAAACAAACTGCTAGCATGATTCAGCAAAATGCTACAGGTCATATGGGCCAGCCGCAACATGTACAAGATGCTGGACCTAGTGGTAGTACAGAGGCAACAACAACCAAATCTACGCCAGCCCTGCGTTTCTCAGGGGTCACGACGGGTTCTCGGCCTCCCAGTGCAAGGAGATCATCATCAGGGCTTGGTCCATCGACTGTTCAGGCTGCACAGGGGCCCGCAGTGCCGGTTCGTGAGCAATTCGTACTACTGAACCCTCCAAGGTCGAACACAAAAGGGAGGAAGAAGGAGAGATACCTAGCTGGGATCGAGTTGCAGGCAAAAAGGATTAATCTATGCAGTGTTTGTGGTCAGTCTGGTCACAACTCAGCTACATGTACTGCTCGGTTGGATAATAATCAGAAGTGATGTGACCCATAAGTTTTTCTTTTCTTTTTCTTAGTTGGTTAAGAAGCATGTATTGGTCAGCTAGAAAAAACCATGTATGTTTCCTCTTTCTTTGTTGGTGAGAAGGTACTGATACACTTGAGTAAAAATATTGCACTGTTGATTAAATTATTTCACTGTTTGGTGAAGAAAGTACTAATACACTTGGTATGCAACAAAACATGGTGAGTACATTATTTCACTGCAGGGAAAAAAATCTGAATAACAACAGTTGCAAAAAAGGTCTACTACGCAACACTGTTGTACCTCATTTCAAATTCAACACCTTCTTCCACTCGACGTCATTGAATTCAGATGTAACCCATGTGTGCGTGATGATCTTCCTAATGCTTGGGATGTTTGCACCTTCATACGCTGGTAGGCTTGTCCCATCCCAGTGTTCTGCGTTGTATAGCGCACATACCCCGCAGTCATGCCTGCGAGTACATTCAGTTGGTAGTTAGTGTTGAGGGAAAAAATGACAGAGGTGGTAGTTAGTGTTCAGGAAAAAATGACCAGATGGTAGTAAATTTTACTAAAATCCAGTTGTGTTTGCTTGTACTACCCCCAAGTTGTTTTTGGGGTGACATCAAGTTGCAGATGAAAAAAATGCCACTGATTTTCCATAGTAAAAAAGAGGGGGTAGGTTGTTTTACTGCAACTAAAAGTGCTTCATGTTGGGCAGTGCACATATAAAAAGCATGCTGTCCAGAATTTATTAGTACTAACACTATTGTTGGTGGTAGAAAATGAAGCTAAACATGAAAAAGAAAACGACTACGACTTACGATGTAATCTGCTTTGGTGGGTCAATGTCCAGATATCCAAATCTGTCCAATTGGATAGGAGATCCTGGGTACATATCCTCCCACAAAGAAATAAGAACGGTGATAATCTTCTTGGCACACACATCAAGTTTTTTGTTTGCCTTTGACCTCAATGAATCCAGCAATTCGAAGCGTCTGTTCCTTATGTTGATGACTAGAAGCCAATAGTGGTTTACAGGGTCTTTAGCTCCTGGTACCAAATTCTCCATTACAGGTATGATTACCTAGCACGGTGAGTACAATAAATATTAGTCTAAAATGATAGAAAACGCACAGGGAAAAAACAAAACAATGTACAGGAAAAAATGCAAAAAAAAGGGCTATAGCACTCTATACCGAATCCTTCCTGTCCAAGTGTGCATTTTCTTTTGAGAAATGCTTGACGAGCTGCTTGTTTCGTGGATTCATGTCTCGTAGGATTATAGTCTGAATCACACAAAAAAATGTGCTAGTACTGGTGAATAAATATTGAGGTACTGGAAAAAAATAGCTAACTAAGTAGCAGGTTCAGGATTAGTTGTGTACCGCAACATTCAAAGGCATGACCACCTTCTTCTGCCTCCTCTCTATCCTCAACATTATTGATTCGAGGCCTAGCTCGACCACCGAGTTCAACAAAGACGCACATGGCAACATTGAATTTGATAGTTCTTGTAGTGACACATGAAATTTCTCGTAGTTCACAATGACAGGTGTGTTATCCGTTGTTTGACCCCTCGAAAATCTGCGTCCGTGCACAACAACTGCTTCGTACACCTCTTTTACTTCAGCTGAGCACGTGAAGTTGCTTTTCTTGCTGTAGTCCACATAAGGTGACTTCTTGCAAGGAGGGTTCCTTACGATCCTCGCGTCAGTGGAGCCAGCCATTGTTGGATCTGCCCTTGCTGGAGTCTGTAAAGAAGCTTCCAGTGCCTGCGCCTGCAACTTTGCTTTCTGCTCTGCTCTCTCTCTCACGACTCGATCGCACGCCTCCCATGCTGCTGTTTCCACTTCTGGAGGCCAAATGTCGTCTAAACCAAAACGCTTTGCCAGCTCAACAGGTTTCAAAGCAGATGGTGGCCCTGGTTCAGTATTTCCCTTTTCTGGACTGTCAAACCCAAGATCGAAAGGCGGGGGATCACAAACCCCATCTCCCCTAGTATCTCTTTCTCTTGGCAAGGGGGGTGGGCATGTTATTGCAGTGGGTGCAGGTGGTCCTGCCATAGTTGCTAGAAATGTGGCTCTAGTTGTTACCCCTTTTCTTGCTCCTAACACTCCCTGCCCCTGTGCTTGAGGTTTTGCCATTTTGGTGGTGGTTGATGCTTGTCCTTGGGTATTTGAAGGCACATTACTCACAGTTGCTGTCACATTGCTCACAGTTGATGGCTGACATTGGGTAGTTGCTGGCACATTACTCATAGTTGATGCTTGTCCTTGGGTAGTCGAAGGCACAGTTCTCATAGTTGGTGCCACATTGCTCATAGTTGATGGCTGACCTTGGGTAGTCGAAGGCACAGTGATCATAGTTGCTGCCACATTGCTCACATTTGATGGCTGACCTTGGGTAGTTGCTGCCACATTGCTCACAATCGCTTGAACCTCTCCCTGACCTACACCAGGCTTGCCACGGTGTACAACCAATTTCTGCTTTTTCCTAGAATCTGGACTGCCTTTTTTATCTACTGGACTGCTGACTTCAATCTTTCTTATTCTATCCAACTTAAAGCACTCTTCCACACACTCTTTGACAGCGAAATCTCTGCGGAATTCGTCCAGTGGTGGTGGTGAGCTGGCAGGTTTGCTCCTTTCCAGTTCTTGCATGAAAATCTGTTTCGCGTGAAATGTGATTGGTGTGTCAAAAATAATAGGAGTTTCCAGGAGGACTGGTAGGTCAATCTCTTCTTTGTCTTCAGACATTGCATACTGTCTTAACTCTGAAAAAGGGCTCCGCTCTGGCACAGTTGGGTTGCCTTCTGCAGTCACGTTTACTTGATCTGCCCTCATGTTTTTACTTTCAAAGCTTAGCATGTGAAGTAGTACTGCGTCTTCGCCGTCCCCCTCAATGGATCCAAGGCTGCCGCCCTCTGAATGACCTTTCAGTGGGTAGTCGTTGTTCAACCTAGGAGACCTCCTTGGCTGCTTGTTTTCTGGGACACAACTTTTCTCACCATCTCCCATGCTCTTTTCGACAGCTATGTGCACTGTGTTGCTTTTCTCTCCAACAAATGCTTCTCCACCATCAAAACTGCTCACATGTTTGCTAGATCCAGGAATGTTGCCTTGCGAGGGTCCTTTCATGGGGCTGTCCGATGGGTTGTTCTTAGCCAACCTAGGAGACCTCCTTGCCTGCTGTTCTCCCCTCTGCATGGTATGGCTGCTATTGCACTGTTCTCCATCAATGGTGGCTTTAGCGCATTCTTTCACATAACTGTCCTTTGCGTCTCTATAAGACTTCCTACTCCGAGGTTGTAGGTCACAATCTTGCTCGTTTTCGTGGTCATGTCTGTCTGCAACTATGTGCGTAGTTGGACTGTTGATTCCCCTAGCAGTTGGTTCATCATCATGCTGTTCTCCATCTTCGCTGTCATCATTTTCATCATCAGAACCACTCTCCTCGTCCCATTCACCATCCTCATTTTCATCGTCGTTTTCGTCCCCTCCGTCCGTCCTTTGCCTTTTGCTCCTCATGCTCTGAACATTTGTGACAGCCCCTTCATCCTGGTTCAGCCTGCCATACTCTTCAACAAATGTGCCTAGTCTTGTTGAGATGTCTTTGCACAAATCTCCTAGCAATACTGCCATTTTCCTTTTCTTCTGCAAATAACATAAAAAGGAGAGAGGATAAAAATGGTTACTGATTTGAAGACATGAAACACATGAACGTTTGTGTACAAAAGAGCAAGTAACAAACCTCAATTGGAAAAGTTGGCGGCAACTTTGATGAAACAAACAACTCAGTTTGCGTCATGCCAGCAAACAAACCATCCATTATAGTGGCACCCACACCTTCTTTTAGCTGTGCACAGTAAAAAGTATCAGTTCAAAAAAAACTGTTCACATAGTTGCTGACGCAAAAAAACAGTGTTTGGTTTCAGGCGAAAAAAAAAAGGGATGGTGTATCGTACCCTCAGCTTGCCAAACTCCCCGTTTGGTTTCCTATCTTTTTGCATGACAGCTTGTATAAGCTGGTTTGACCATGCCGCAGCGCGTATTGGGCAATCACTTGCAGACTCGATGGGCTCATCGACCTCGAGGGAATCCAGGTAAACGATCTGCGTGAGTTGAAAAACAGTAAGGTAGCGGCTGTTAGAAGATGTAGGTACATAAAAAACAACCACCACGTTGTACACAAAAAAGTTGCTTACCACTAAATGGTATAGGCAGCAGCAAACAGATTTTTTCTTGGATCCCATGGTCTTCACTTCTGCGATGATTTGGTCGATAGCAAGCTGTGCAAAATTGGTGCATCTTGCTTCTTCAAGGTTTCTTATTGCTCCGTAACACCTTGGGCAGATGCTGCACTTTGTAGTTGGGCAAATAAAACAGCTCAAAACTCCAGCGAAATAAGCACGGAGAAACTTCAAGTCTGCCACCCCATTCATATCCTTTATCTTCTTACACCACTCTGCAAATGTGGGGGCTATGGCACCCTCAACAGCATACTCTTTATTCATAAATGATACGGCTTCAGAATCCATTTCAAAACGAGCACGCCTGCCTTCATTGAGTAGTCCAAACACTCTCTGAAAACTGGCACCATCCACTGGGATGGTACCCCTCCCGGGAATGACGAGCTCACTCCTCATTGGGTCGAAACATGATAGAACCCACATGCTCAGGTCGTACGGCATTTCGGTTGCCTTCACCAGTAGCATGCCGCCCCATCCCCACTCTGTTATTAGTTTCTTCTGATCAAGTGACAAGAGTGCATTCAACTTGAAAAGGCGTGCTGGCGAGGCGCGGTTCCTACCGAGCTGTCATGGTTGCAGAGAAATGTTAGTGGAAAACATCCTGGTTGCAGAGAAAATTTAGGTGAAAAAAGCCATCTTAGTATTTGTCTAACAACAAAAAAGAAAGAACTAACCGCTTGCACCTTCTTCCTTTTGCGAATTGGCTTTCGTATTTCTGTTACAGCTCGTGGTTGCGCATCCTGGTTGCCATCAACTGAAGTAGTTGGGTCTGTGGCTGCATTTCTTTCAGGTAAACGCAAGTTGCGTCTCGTCATATTTGTTGCCCTTAAGAAAACAACCCACTGTGAAAAATGCAGAAAAACAAATCTTAGTAAAAAAGAGCTAAAAGCAACTTCAATTCCATGCAACTAATATATGCCCAGCAACTTAGAAACTCATGCTGGCTTATTTTTTACCATGCTCCACAACTAAAACTTCTCTCCAACTACAAATTAAAAAGGCAACTAGAGTTCTATGCAAAACTAATGTCATTACTGCCAAAAACAACTTGCCCACAACATGGGTACTAGGTGCTCTGCAACTTATCGACAGTCATGCCCTGCAACTTACAGAAACCTACTACTCTGTAACTTAGTGGTCAAGCTATGCGTGCAACTTGCTACTACTACTCTATTGGTACTCTGCAACTAAGCAATCGAGCCCATAAAAAAGCTCTGCAACTTGCTACTACTACTCTCTCGACATATCCTTAGGAGCCTACTAATCTGCAAAAAATTGGAAGGGGGAGGGACTTCTGCACCTCTCGTCGTCGATGATTCCGCCAATTTCACCGCCGCACTGACAGATATCACCGCCACAGCTCGAATCCGTCCAAAACGCGCAGATCCACGCGAGGGTTTCAAACACGCAGCTCGAATCCGGCCGCGAGCGTGGCGAGCTGCTTCGCCGGAGGACACACGAGGTCGGAATCGCCCACGTATCCAACCAGCGGAGCAGGGTTCAACTCCGGTTCGCCGCTCGTCGCACCAGCGCGCAGGGTTTGCTCACCGCGCGAGAAGATTCCCCTGCCCGTAGCCAGCGGGCAGGGTTCGCTCGTCGCCGGAGGACCCGCGGCGACGTCTTCGTTGTCACCGTCGAGGTCGCTGCGCTCCTCGCCGTTGCCGGAATCCAGAATCGCCCGTCGCCGGAACCCTAATCGAATGTGTCTGTGGGGAACGAAATGGAGGGGACGACCGCGGCGCGTTCCAACGGTCTCTATCCTTGCCACGTGTGCGCGGGCCCAGGTGGGTTTTGTCGGGACCCTGGTTGTTTCGTGTCGGGACGGCGCGCGCACGAGGCCCAGATCGGAGCGTCCGGAGGAGATCGGACGGACGACGCGAGTGTGCTCGCGAGAGTCAAAAAGCACGCGTGCATTTGTTAGCATTTGGGAACTAAATTTGCTAGAACATTGGGGTATTGCTCAACTGAGAGGACAACGCCTCGGCGATCAGCTCCTCCACAAGGGAGGGGCAGCTCCTACGCAGATGCTGGAACCCGTCACTGGCCATGGCCGCCCTCATATTAGCCTGAGATCTCAGAAACTCCAAGCATGCTTTCTTCAGGCTGTCGCAGCGGTGCTGCTCCGAGAGTGCCAATACAGTCGCCACCGTGCCAACGTCTATGTTATTGCGTAGCTTTTTCTCACAGATCAGTTTCAGCCTCTCCATATCGTACCTGTCCGCAGCGACAAGCAAATGCTGCAACTTGGTGAAATCTTGATCGTCCACGTTTTGTGTCTCTGGTAAGGAGCCAGTGTAGGCAAAGAACAGCAGCTCCCTGAATATGTCTGCATCCATATCTTCTATGCGTACTACGACCCCGGCGCTGCTTCCCTCCTTCATCGATCCAAAGAGCTCAGCGCAGAATACTGACGACCGGGCCGCGAGCACGCACCGGTGCGCCGCGATTGTCTCGCTGGCAACCTCGAACACCACGTCGGCGCCCTTCTCGCTCTTGAGGAGGTCGCCGAGGTGCCGCCGCAGGTCGCACGGGGGCACTGATGAGTTGAAGGTAGTATCCTCCTCCGTTCGGCAATTGTTCATGACTAGGATGTCACACCGGACGGTGAACGAATCGTCCCTAAGATGCTCCGACTGTTCAAAGTCTGCCCACATCATGAAGAAATCTGGGTACGGGAAATAGGGACCACGGGTCGAAAATTGGCGGACCGGTGATGTTTCCATGCAGGATGATTGCTCCTTCGCCGGATCGGCGAGATAGATATTGAATTTTGCATCCACCGACGTGGCCACATCTTCGTCAAGCTCTAGGCTGATGCATATGTAGCCTTCAAGGTAGGACTGACTCTGACCATTGGGGTAGTAACAGAGACACCAGCGATGTCTGCCCACGGTGAAAGGCGGGGACTTGAGACACTGGTTGAAGGGAAGGGACTTCGTGCGGGAGTAGCCGTCGATCTTCAGAAGGTGGTACCCGATCTCCTCGGTGGCAATGATAGTGGAGGCAGATCTCCACATCTTGCCGCCGCCGGTGGTCACCATGGCGCACGTACTCGACGGCGACTCTCTAGATCTCCTGCGTTTTTCAGGGAAGCTATCGAATCGAGTCGAGGAGACGAAGATTTGTCTTTGTTGTAACGATATCCGTGCTTCTCTCCTGGGCGTTTCAATTTGCTAACCTAATTGTGCTGGGCCGTTAGATATCTGGGCTAGGTAAATTGGTTGAGCTTTTCTCCTGGGCCTTTCAGTCGGCGTCGTCATCGTTGTCGTGCTCTGCTGTCTGCTGTCGTATGAACAACTACAGTGTTTGGATGATGGAAAGGAAATGGGGTCTAATTCCAATTTCGCTGTTTAGCTGTAAATGGAATTTATGGCTGGAATCGAAGTGTAGCACACAATTTCAATTCCTGTTTGGATGTATAAATCTTGGAATTGGATGTTTTGTTGAGTTTGGACAATATAAAACTTGCTACATGTATGAAAACAATTGTATGTTTAATATTTGAATATTGATATATTAATTTGCACACATAATAACATTAAAAATTCGAAATCAAGTCACACACAATAACACAAGTAGAAATTATCAATACTTCACAGATGTATAACATATAAACAGTCACAACAACACAAGAGATACGAATAAACATAAGGCATCATGATCATCATCTGATGGAGCTTGTTGTGCCGAGGCAGTGCTTGATATGCCCGTACCTACAAAACAAATAATGCAAATAAAATGAATTTATCTCCATACAACAATCAGAAAAATAAGAGGAGGCTGAAGAGCTAACAAACCAGTGCAAAACATCTACTATACTAGTCACACAAGCTCTACCATCAACGACAATTCTGTAGCCAAAAATCGTGGTTCAGTAGATAGGAATGCTAGCAAAAATCGTATAACAAGGTAATTCCGTAGCAGTTTCAGTTTCTGTTACATACAGAGCACACATGTGTCTTTCCTTGCAAGGATCATTCCTGATTGATCTACTCTACTTCTTTGCTGCAAGCCACGAGCCCACCTAGCTTCAAAACTTTGTCTAGCTCTCTCCTCTTACCACCCAATCCCAGCACCATAATTTTACAAATAAAAAAGAGATCAGAGACAAGAGAAGCTTACCATGATGCGACATTGTTACCGGGTAGCAACCACCAAAGCGCAGCAGAAGTTCTCACACCAGGTCGTCCTTGGTCGACCCTCGCGGCGGCAGTTCAGCAACCAGCACGTCGACGAGCTTTAGCTGGGGCAGCCTGAGCCGCTCGTGTCTTCAGCAGTAGGCGAGGGCGGCCGGGTTGAGCGGCGAGGGCGGCCGGTAGTGGGTGCTTGCGCGCCGCCGCCATGGCCGCCTCTCCTATCAACCGTCCCTATGCCGCCGCCGGCCCCATCTTGCCGCCGGCCCCATCTAGGGTTTGCGAGGGCGGCGCGGCTCAGAGAGGGAAAGGACGGCGTGGCCCCGGCCGGGAACGGACCAGTCGGAGGCGGGAGAGACTTCGGCGGCGCGAAGGAGAGGAAGGGAAGCGGGAGGTACCTGGCCGCGGCGTCGGCGCCGCCGTCTCGCGTGGGTCGAGCTTGCTCGCGAAGGGGAGAGACCTGTTTCGCGAGGACAAAACGATTTGCGAACGCGGTGCTCGCTCTGTTTCCGCGAGATTCCCAGCCTCCAGGCTCGGAAACATTTGGCCCGAGCGGACACATGCGGGGGGATGCGCTGGGAATTGCTCGGCGTTTCCAAGCCCAGATTCCGTCAGCACTCCAAACGGTGGAAAGTGACGTCCAATTCCAGATTCCCTAATTCCAGGCCCCAATTTCTACATCCAAACACAGTGCTAGGGAAAATGGAACTTTCTTCAATAACCTGACCTGAACTTTGTGCAATGTTTGAAACATAGTGAATTCGTTACAGTTGTCAGCTTTGCTGAATTATTCTCTTCCATCTGTTTTTTTACTGCTAATTTGCGCTCCTAATTAAACCGTGTGGTACTGTTTATAGGATGTCAAGGCGATCGAGTGGATCGGCGATGAGGATGGTGTGGAGGTGGACCTTGGCCTCCCTCAGGATGTGGAGGGGCTGCAATGGTGTGGAGGTGTACGTAAGGAGAGACTAGTCAGGTGTTGTGCAGGGAAGAGTATTTGGTTCTTCTGGTTGTGTGCCTGGCATCGGTAACCACAAAAGGCTATATGTTTGACTTGGGCAGCAGTTCGTGATACGGTCACTTTGCTCAATAGGCTTTCGACTGCAATTCTGTGAATGAACCCTTATTTTGTGATGAGAATAATACGTATGTAATTTTTGTTTCTTTCTACTTCGAAATATAATTGCAATTATGTTATTTTTTTATGTTGCACGTCGAAATAGTTTCTTCAGAGTTTTGGAGCTGGGACAACAGTTTGTCCTTTTGCTCTGTCTCTTTTGCCCATCTTTGCCTGCAAAAGGCCTTGTACTTGTTTCTTATTACCCTTGTATAGTGAATGAAATAAGCACAGCACCTACTAGATAATGTAAAAACAAAGTCATTTTCGAGATCCCCTTATTGGTTTCTATGTCCTCCTGGTAGTCATTCCGGGTTGTATTATCCTGGTTGACTAGATGGTTACCGTTTCTGCACCCTATATTTCTGCAAAGCACGAGCAACGTCAACTCATAAGCTAGCTATGAGGCATTGCATGAGCCATTGCCGCACCACCGGATCAGTCAATAGACATTTCTGTGTGTGGAATGAATCTAGATGGGAATATTACAAAGAATGTTTCTTATCTACCACATCTCAAGTGTATCATATAATTATATATATTCTTTCTTTCTGTATCATATAATTATATATATTTTTTCTGTTCTTATTAAATATTCAAAAATAGTTAACGGGTATTATCGAACAAAATATTCACCTTTTTTTAGTGGAACAAAATACTTTCACCTGAAAGTTTAGTTCATCGCTGATCGCTATATTAGCGGACCTCGTTGGACCAGGCCCATATAGCAAGAAACGTGAGCGGGAAGGGGATCCCGCTCGCTAGAAGCGATGCATATGGTCCCTGTTTAAGTCCCTGCTTTCCCTCAAAAAATATTCTGATGTGGTGTTAGCTGTCGTGTAAGCACAGGTCTCCAGTTCTACTCTTGCAATTTTATTATTTTGTCCGAAATTTCCTTGTTCTGTTTTTGTTTCTCTAGCTTGCAAGTTTCAACACATTCAGTTCGGTCATACCAAACGCAAAGCTGAAATATATATATGCCCATAATGTTAACTGTGGTTCAAAATTCATGTCAACCTCCCATTCTCGTGTGATTCGGTGAGGTGCGACGTGACTCCAGTCACAGTCTCGTTAGTTCACTCGCTGCTCGGTGGTACTAGATTAAAAGACCCCCCCCCCCCCCCCCCCCCCCGATTTCATTAACGAAACCATCTTACATTATCCACCTCACACGCACAACGCAGCAACTAAACAACGCTACACATCCAGCGAAGAAAAGTAAGAGGGTTTTTCGGTCCTTACAGCCTTACACATGCAACAGGATAAAACAAGGTTCAGAACTAAGTAAAACGCAAGAGACATCTTCTCCAGCAGCGAGAGGCGCAGTACACAGCGCGAAGACAGACGTCGGCTCAACCCACCAGCCTTGGGATCCATGGCTTCCAGCTGCTCCTTGCTCCGTACACCTCCAACGCCACCTTCTCGATCACCTTAGCGCTGAAGAGAAGACTGTCCCTTCTTTCCTGTTTCACCTGCAAAGCGCTCCAGGTTTGAATCCACAAACAAATCTGAAGGATAATAGAACAGGGCTCATCAGGCCACTTGTTCTCAAAACACGCCAGATTCCTAGCTTTCCAGATACCCCAAAAGATTGCCGCAATGCCTACAGCCACCAAATCTCGTTTCTTTTTTCCATACCCCCTAAGCCAGACAGAAATACACTGATCAACCGATCTAAATTGACAGCTAATTCCTAACGCTGAACTAACCACATTCCATACGTACATGGCTAAGGGACAGAGGAAAAAGAGGTGATATATGGATTCTCTATTCCCACAGAATAAACATTGCAATTCACACTTTCCACCTCTATGATGTAACACATCCCTTGTCAATATACTTTTTTTGAGCATCAGCCAAATAAATGTCTTAACTCGCAGAGGTATTTTAACTTTCCAGATGAACTTATAGGGTACAGTGTTACTCAATTGTATTGCTAAATAGAAGGATTTCACAGAGAAGTTCCCCGAGGCAGTTAAGGTCCATCTCAACTTGTCTCGGCATTCACTGAGTGAAACGTTTTCCTGCAGTTCTGTCAGTTGAGTCCATTGTACCCTTAGAGCTCCAACCCTTGCTCTCCTAAATTTAAGCACATCTAACCCCCCATTTATCACCTCTTTAACTGTTAAATTTTTCGAAGTCGAAACTGAGAAAAGTCTAGCAAATTTTTTTGCTAAACTTTCATCAGTGATCCAAATGTCTTCCCAAAAACTCGTTCTCTCCCCGTTGCCAACATCAATTTTGTAGCAAGGCCAGAAGAGTTTTTTAACCTCCATCATCCCTTGCCCGAAATGCGAGTCTCCCTGTTTCACCTCCACCCGACAAAGCGTTTTCTTCCCCAAGTATTTATTTGACAAAATCTCCTGCCACGGTCCTGATTCATTAAAAAGCCTCCAAAGCCATTTTGCTAGGAGAGCTATATTCATTATGTCTAAGTCTAAAATCCCCAAACCTCCTTGGTCTTTTGGCATACATACAGTTTGCCAATTGACTAAGTGGTATTTATTTTTGTCTTTATCTCCACTCCAGAGAAACTGTTTCCTCGGTGCATCCATTTTTTCCTTCGCCCCCACGGGAGCTCTATAAAAGGATAACATGTAAAGAGGCACACTTGTTACTGAGGAATTTATCAGAATTACTCTACCACCCATTACCAACATTTTCCCTTGCCAAGGACAAAGTTTATTTCTCATCTTCTCTCCAGCTGGATCCCAATCAGATAGTCTTAGTCTTTTTTAATCTACCGGCACACCTAAGTATTTCATAGGCAAAGCTGCTGAATTACAAGTCAGAATATTTTCCCAATTCTACCTTGTTATCAGCAGCTTGCCCAACACAGTAAATATCACTTTTGTGGAAGTTGATTTTCAGTCCAGAGAGCTGCTCAAAGAAACATAGGATCAACTTCAGATCATTTTCAAACAGGAAAATCGTGTCATCCACATATTGCAGAATCGACACTCCTTTCTGAAGCAGATTCGTCGCTAACCCTCGCAAAACCCCTTGCTTCTGAGCTTTCTCAACCAGGACTGCCAGAATGTCTACTGCCAGGTCAAAGAGTAACGGCGAAAGCGGGTCACCTTGTCTTAAACCTTGGTATGTAGCAAAATATGGACCAATCTCCCCATTAACCTTCACTCCCACCTTCCCACTAGTTACTATTTTCATCACCATATCTACCCATTCTTTCGGAAAGCCCTTCTGCTCCAAAATCTGATAAAGAAAAGGCCATTTGATTTTGTCAAAAGCTTTCTCGAAATCAATTTTGAAGAGCACTCCTGATTTTTATTCTTGTGCAAGTCATTCAGAACTTCGTGCAAGCTGCTCGGTGGTACTACACATTACTACCAAGTCTTGTCGTGTGTGCATAGCAGTGGTACAGGATACATGACTCCAATTGCAGATCTATATCTAGCACCCACTTTCTGCAAAAGGACTGATATATTCCCCACTACGCGATGCCAACCTTCCCCCCGTGGTTGTCCACGCCATCTGTAGACATTGTTCTTCTGGCAGCCTGGAGTAGTAGACAATGTTCTCTTCCTTTGCATACTCGAAGTATATGTGATGGGGTCAGTAAAGGAAGGATCGGCTTTGCTAAATGGCAAAGTACCAGAAAGAAGAGTGGAACCAGACAGTTTTCTGCTCGCAAAAATGGTGCCACTTGCAACATCTGAAAGAAGCGTGCTCGCGCAAAACCCACTATGATGCTTTTGTTAGTCCTAACCAAGGGCTTTGTTTAGTACTTTGTTGGCGTATAAGGATCATCTTTCCTGCCTTTCATGTGCTCCGGGAAGGAAGGCAGTTGCGGCCACGACAAGTGCTCCCGTCCTTTTAAGAACCATTTCTCCTCTGTATAGAAAGAGGAACTTCCCGTCAAGTGATCATTATGAGCAATAAAAACTACACTACTAGTTGGTCCCACATGTGCAATTCATTCAAAAGCTATTGTTCCTGGCACTGCCAAGATTAGCAACATTTATACAGCATTCTCCACGTCACTACTGATGTAAACATGAGTTCAGAAGGTAGTTGCAGTTGAAACTAAGGGTCTGGACTAATTGTGCATTCGCTTATAACCTTTAAAATGGCAAAACGTGTAATGATTGCCCAAAGGGGATATTAATTGCACCCTTAAATCCGTCTTTCCTGAATTAATTAGCTCACACGAGTTTCAAGCATCTAATGTACTCCATTCTATAGGTGTACACCGTCGTGTATTGTCCAATGAAGGAATAACAAAAGAAACACGGATGGAGAACAGCCACGGTTTACTGACTGCTGATCGGAGCTCAACAACTAGCAAAACAGGATCAGCTCTACACCGAAAACATGAAAATGATAGAAGAGAGTCTCTGTTTCAGTAAAAACAACAACAGTCTAACAATATTTTAACAAGAACTTAAACATTTATGGAGTACAACCTAACCCAGCTTCATTAACGCAACCGAACAGCGATTGAAGACGTCTCTGATCACCATCGTTAGAAGTTTAGTTCCTCGATGTAGCACCCTTTGTACCTTTGTTCTCTGCAATTAAGACCAACAATCAATCTGGTGACATATGTGATATATAATATCACAATGATCACTAGACATTACGTGTTCGAAGCAAGATTTCTTCCTTGTTTTCCACAAAGAACATAACATAGCGAAAATGTGTTTTGGCTCTTGGGTGCCAGTGCACCCGCTTTTTTAAAAAAATGAAAAATATTTAAACGAGTTTCAAAAAAATCTAAAAAAATACTAGGTGATACATATGCATGTCCTCTACGTATATGCCGATTATGGGTGCAAAAAAAGTCGTATTACGAGCTACATAAAAATAAGAAAATTCCGGTGTAAAAAAAATGAAAATAGTATGTTGAATCTGTCAGAATTTTTTTCTTTGTTCTCTATCCCAAAATATAAGTTATTTTAACGAAATTTCTTGCGTACGTACTTAATATGTATATGTATTTGTATACAAAAATGCAGATTTTGTTTGAAGCAAAAAAGTACGATTTTCAAAATTTTCAAACTACCGGGAGTAGTGTGCCCGAGAGCCAAAAGTCCCCATTCATAACATAGCTGCTAAACACACTTTAGTAGTCACCCTCTGACAACCAGGAAAGCTAAGAATCTATTCTCCCATCTCCGCCACCCGCCGCCCCCAGAGGAAGCTGTCGGGCGAAGCCCCGCGTGGTGGACGGCGGACGACGCGTCTTCGCATCCCGTCTTCTCGCGTGACGGGAGGCATCCGGCCTGATGCGCATCCGTCGGCCCTAGAAGGCAGGCACGGATGGTAGAGCACGGACGCCGGGGTGGCGGCCCCGTGATCCTCAATGGTGGCGGGTGCCTGTGGCTACGTGGATAGTCGGCGCAGGCCCGGCAGCGGTGCCGACTGCACGGCATCTCGGCTCCTCGGGCCGGCAAGTTCGTGGAGTAGGGTTGGCGGTGGAGTGCAGGTCTGGGGGTGGCAGGCTTGTCTGCGAGATGGGAGGTCGAGCGCGGTTGACCAGGTAGCGGCGCACGAGAGATTCAGGCCCTTGTACCCGGATCTGACGGTCGCGGCGGCGGTTGCTCCCTACAGCGTCCGGAATCGGGGTGGCGTCACCTCTTCTTCGATGACGGCAGACTTCGGGGTCGTGTGGTGCTGGCGACTCAGAGTCTGGATCTCGAGGTGGTGACGACCTTTCTGAGGATTGCGGCGGTATGAGACGCCCCCTCCATTTCGAGATCGATTCGATTCGATGCAACAGGTGCTACACACGACAAATTTGGGGAGGTGTCAAGTCATGCCCAACCGGCTGTGGCGATGTGGCGTCTCACACGAAGCCATCATGTTATGCCTGATCCTGGCAGGTTCTAGGTCCGTCATCTCCTCTATAGCGTCAAGTCATGCCTGTTGCTGCTCGATTAAAGGTGGTGCGACAGTGGCTGGAGGCGTGGCGGTATGACACGTTATCGGCTTACAGTTTCTCCTCTAGTGACATCTGGTCAGTGATGCGTCATTGGCTGGATAGGTAATGATGGTAGTTGCTTCAACTTTGAGTTTGCACACTTCGGTGGAAACATTTTTGGCAATGTTGTCACATGCTAGCGTCGTGTCCTTGCTGAAGGTTGTGGCTAAAATCTCGTCTTTGGGGATGAAAATCCCCGATCGACCTTAGGTTAGACTCATCACTAGCGGTGCACGTGCGACTTTTCCTTCTTGAAGGTTTTGCCTAGAAGCTATGTATTTTATCTTTGTTTGTCGAATACCATAGGGCTAGTGGTAGTCTGGTGGAGTTTCTGTCGCGAGGCATGTGGCCACATGCCTCGGGTTTGTTATCTTTGTATCTTTTCTGAACTATGCAATAAAAAAAGTTGTGTGCATCGGTTCGATGCAGAGGCTGGGACTTCGTTCCCCATTTTAAAAAAAGAAGAAGGTTGAGATGGTCCATGCTTTCAACAGAAGCACAAAAGATACACTCAATACCTCCGTTGGTTCTTCGCTAAGGTTCTCCTTCACATCAATAACCATAAGAAAATTTGATTTTAGCGCGTGGTTTGAAACCCCACAAATGTCTCGAGCTTTTTGCAGGGTGTCTAGTTTGAAGAGCATTGTACAAGGTTTTAACAGTAAAAGTTTTTTCCCAATTTTCCAGAAGACCTTATCATTCCCTTCACTGAGATGGACACTATGAATAATATTCAAAAACATATTGCAGTCAGTAGCCAATTCACCCAGAAGGACTTTTCTATAACTTAGGCAAGCCCCACAGCTTGTACAAACCTGTCCACTTTAACATTTTTGTCTTAAAAAAGATCATACAGCTGGAGAACATAAGTAATAGTGGTACATTACCATGCCATGTATCCTACCAGCATCTTGTTTTCTTCCCAAAAATCAAATTCCTGCTAAAGTTTTTGTAGAAAATAATATAATTTTAATCTTCATCAGCCCGATTTGTTTTGCTAAATTCCTAGTTTATCTTTTGCTTGTGCCAGGGTCACCTTTTGAAGATATTTTTCTTCAACATGTGTTTCCAAGCACCATCCTCATTCTCTAAATGCCACAACTATTTGCAAAAGGTAGATGTGAATGCAAATGCAGGAGGTGTTTTGAATTTTCGGAATAATTAGTTGCAGAAAATGTAAAATGCAGTTCAACAATGTAAAAGTGTTTTCTTACGATAAAATGGGATCAGGATTCATGGGTTCGCTTAACCTCTCTCTCTCTCTCTCTCTCTCTCTCTCTCTCTCTCTCTCTTAAACATGATAGCACGAAAGTAACACTTTAGACAAGATAAATGCAATGCAATTTTTTATTGTAGGTGTATGATTAGAATTCATATGGGCATCCCGCTCTTATGTAGACATGATGCAACACAAGTCTCTAATACTCCCTCGAGCAAGTGGGTTGTTCGCATGCTTCAAATTAAGTGACGACTTTATTACATGATGGCATTTTTTTTTGAAAAGAACAATGCCATGATACTGGATGATCTCATGCACTAACTTGAACAAAAATACCACATTTTTGTCAGTAGGCAGATATAGCGACACATAGAAAGATAAAACCATATAGTAGCTTGCAATTGGACTGCCGAGTGGCCAGGAACCCCTCCTCGGTGCCAGGCTAGGGTGGTTACACTACGGTGGATCGTGGTCTCCTCGGGTCTTGTCTTGTGATTGTCTTAATCTCCAAATCTTCTTATTTACAAAAAAACCGCATGATCAAAATCTTAGGCCTGTTTGACGTCCGGAATGTCACTGAAAATAAAAAATACGAAATTTTTGTTTTCCTACTTTCCGGAGTTTTAACCAAAATAAAGAGATTTTGTGGGAATCCCATGAAACATTAAAAAAATTTAGCTCATGATACGTTGCAAAGTGCATAGATACATTCTCGACATTTCACCGGTGTGCACAGTGCACCAACGACGGTGGCTTCTTCATTGCGTGGTACGTGGTTCTCCTGAGCCTAGTTTCTACGGGGCAAGCTCGTGTGTACGGGGTCGTCTTGATCCTTTGAGTGGTGGCGAGGGCTGACAATATATAGCGCGACGTCCCCTCTTCTCTGCTCTGTCGCCTCCCCGATCTCTGCTCGCCGTCAGTGGTGGCGCTAGCTGCGCCCCCTCCCTACTCCACCCATACCGTATTCCAGCTGGCCTGGTCTCGTGCGTAGTTGCTCATTCGGAACATTGCTATCATTCGGTACCAGCAGCGGTCTCACATCCCCAAGCCTTGTACACGGCCACCGCGCGCCGCAGGTCAGTGCAGCCACTTCCTCCTCCCAACGTTCTCTCTCTCGCCGACCCCATCGCACCTCCTCTAGCTCTTTCTGCTCAACCAGTTCCTATCTCCTGCAGATGGCACCACTAGGAGTTTAGTTCACTTATTGCGGAGAACATCTGTCTTCCGAAGGCAAGCACTGATTGATTGCTGATGCTGATGGCCTTCAGCCGGAAACAGTTGCAGCAGAAGGACTAACCTCAGGTAATTTCTCATACTCGATAGATTTACAATTCTGTCTCTATAGACTGTAATTGTTTTTGTTTATCGATCAAACTCGGGATTATGGCTATGTACAATTTTTCTGTACGGTGGTCGCCTGTGGGGCTACTATCTTGTTAATTAAGATGGTAGCATTATCCATCGGATCTTTTCTTTCTCTCCATGGTACTTGATGTTGTTGATTCTTGACAATGAAGTGATTACAAGTGATGTTGTTGATTCATATCTTAGATTAATACTGACTGCTTGAGACCTGCACATATACGTGCTAAATTGTTTACCATTTTTATTTTAACCGGTCATCCTTGAAAGAATTAATAATATTCTGTCCGCTAATCCTCTCTGCATTGCTAGAATTTCTGAAAGTGCATTACATTCGAGTAGGATTGGTAACCGCATTTTTCCCGAGCTCCCTCGGTAAATAGTCATACCAAGCCAAAAAACTCAAATCTGTTTGAAAATTTGAATTTGAACTACCGCATATAAGTAAATAAAAAGGTATCGTGTAACAAACATTATTTAACACGTAGATCAATGGTAGTACTTTAGCAGTTTAGCGTTGTGAATTGCAGGTTCCCAGTTCGAATGCTCCTGATCCCTTTTATTTTATTTTTCTTGAATTAATTTAGTTCGAGACCTAATCGATTCAAGATGAAGTCCTACACGTCCCTGAACCGTCTACCTTAAAGAATGCGAACCAGCACATAAGCATAACCACTGCGTTACCTAAGATCCGTGGTCATACTGAGCCTACATCTTAATTAACACTTCCTATTAAATTTGATCCAAAATTTGTTTAAAATTTCGGGCGGTTACTGGACATACCGACACCCCTCGGGATTGTTTTTCCTATTCGGTAACTAAAACGTTATAGAGCATATTAGCTTCAAAGCATATGCTCTTATATATCATCCATACATTATTACAATCAACCCACATGCATATGATTTAATCTGACTTTTTGTTTTTCCTTGTGTGCACCATTTTTGATCTACAGGCCCACGAACCTACGACCACTTCCTACCAGCCAAGCCAGTTGGCACTGATGGCTGACGGTGTGGAGGTGGCCGGTGCGGGAGAGCACCACCATCAGCCACTTGCCCCTGTTTTGGAGCCCAAAGGTGAGCGTTGTAGAATTATCCATCGGATCTTTCTCTTTCTCTCCGTGGTACTTGATGTCGTTGATTCTTGAGAATGAAGTGATTACAAGTGGAACCTGTGTCTTGCGTTCTAAAATCTGAATCATATCTTAGATTAATACTGACTGCTTGAGACCTGCACATATACGCGCTAAATTGTATAGCATTTTTATATTAACCGGTCATCCTCTCTGCATTGCTAGAATTTCTGAAAGTGCACTACATTAGAGTAGCATTTCCCGAGCTCGCTCGGTAAATAGTTTTACCAACCAAAAAACCTCGAATTTGTTTGCAAATTTGAACTGAATAAAAATGACCGTATCGTGTAAAAAACATTATTTAACACATAGAGCAATGGTAGTACTTCAGCGTTGTGACCTGCAGTCCCGGTTCGAATGCTCCCCGATCCTTTTTTTTTCTGGATTAATTTAGTTCGACACCTAATCGATTCAAGACGAAATGATAATGCAAAAATATGTCGTTCACGTCCCTCGAACCAATTATCTAGCTAACATAATGCGAAGTAGCACACACTCATAACCACTGCGTTACCCTCTAGGATTTGTGGTCGTACTGAGCCTACATCTTAGTAATTAACACATCCTATTAAAATTTGAATACAAAATTTGTTGGCGGTATTTTACGCCCCTTCGGATTGTTTTTCATATTCGGTAACCAAAACGTTATGTAGCATATTACTTTAAAGCATATGCTCTTATATACCATCCATAAATTATTGCAATTAACCCACATACATATGATTTAATCTGACTTTACGAAAGGAATTTGTCTTAACTTGTGTGCACTCTGTTTGATGTAGAGGTCCACGAACCTGCGACCACTTCCTACCAGCCAAGCCAGTTGGCACTAATGGCTGACGGTGTGGAGGTGGCCGGCGCCGGAGAGCACCTCCATCAGCCACTTGCCCATGTTTTGAAGCCCGAGGGTGAGCGTCGTAGCAGCGGGGCGATCCTACCGGAGAAAGAACAAGATTCGCTCCTAGCCCCGGCCTTTCCTACTGCTTCTGTGTGCATGGATGGGCGACAAGAGAACGCATCCGAGCATTTGGATGTGGAGAGTGGGGACGTCTCCGCGAACTTGCCCATTGTGACCTCGGCGAACAACCGGGGAATACTCCTCTGCGGGTGGGCGACCCTCCCGAATTGCGCGAAGTGGGTTTATGCCGCCTTCTTTCTCGGCGGCATCGTGTTGGCAATAAGCTCCCGCGATATGGAGGTTTCTCCCATCTCTCGGCCAGAGCAAGTCAATGGGTGTGAGCACGACCGAAACTGTCTTGGTGCGGAGAATGCTCTACGGAGCAGCCTAGCTTTTTTCGTATCCTAAAAAAATATTGCTAACAGGTTTTGATTCGTTAATTTATTATATATCGTGTTTTCCTTAACAACAAACGAACCAGGCCTTCTTCGCGATCATGTTCATCACCACTGTTCGGACTAAAAAGGTGCAAGAATGCGGCAATTTCTGGAATTCAAACTTAGGCGTGCCGCTGATAATTAAGGTCGCCTTGGTGGTAGGGTGCCTGTACCTGGTCCCTCTCATTCCATCTCCATTCACCCAGTTCTACGGTAAGACCTCGACAACTTAACTCGGGTTGATTAGGAGTGAAGTTACGTTTTCTTTTTGTTCTGTAAAACGTCACAAGAAAATCTCAAAACGTCCTAAAAACATTTTGAAAAGTTTCAATGAAATAAATGTTGGTTAATGGAAATTTATCAAATCGCTAGTCAGGCTAGTTGCAAACAAAATAGGTAATTTTTTTAAAATCAGGGCCTTAGCCCAGCTTTATAAATAAAGCAGCCACCAAAACAGTCATACAGATTCGGTTTTACAGACCCGAGATAAAGATAACAAAACCACAACCGAAACCCAGGGCCGGTCCAGAGATTTCGGAGGCCCGGGGCGGAACTAAAAAAAATGGGCCCCATAAGTATTAAAATAGTTAATCATATATCATACGAATGTTAATAATAAAACTTCAAGGCATACGATATCAAATAATGTATTCACTATATCTTAAATTTTCTCAAATGTTTTTAGATGCAAAGTCACTAATGAGTATGCCAATATCAATCTACCCATTACCAACTCGACTCTGCCTAGAACCACATTATCGGTGTGCTCGTGGGCTCGTGGCCATAGTGCAGTATCCTCTTAGCGACTCGGCTTGTCGCCTCTCAGTGTTAACATGGGAGCATTCGACGGGTGACCCGTCGACGAACGACGGCCATCCGAAGGACCCTGTTGACGCGGAACCCGTACGCACGTTGGCAGTTTGTTCCTGATTAGTTGCCAAAGGAAAATCTTGATTTTGAGCGATATTTTTTCCGCCCCACCTCCTTGAAGTGAATCAGAGTTGAACCCTCACAAAGCTTGAGGTAGATCGAGTTGGTGGAGTAGCGCCCTGACGCATCAAGAGCCTAGGAAATCCTATCCTTGTCTCCTGTTAGGGTTAGGTTATCTATCTCCCTAGATAAGTTGCAGCACTGAACCGCCTCGGCCATCCCAAAGGTTCAACAGACCTAAGGTTCCATTGGTCCAGACGCGCCTTGTCGATGGAAATGAGGGGATCCGTGCAGATGCTAAAGAGGCGAGGGTTACGTTCGCGGGAGGATCCCTGCCTTTCAACCAGTCCATCTAAAACATCATGCTAGACCCATTGAAAACCTCATGTTTAGCTCCCAGCTTGAAGATGTGCTTTATCTTCTGTAAGTTGTTCCAAAGATATCACCGTCACCTAAGTATTTATCTCAGATCAAATCGCCTAGAGCTCCTGCTCGTGTTGGCTTAACTTCCATACCAACTTAAGCAGTAGGGCAATATTCATAATCTTAGTGTTTATGATCGCCAAGCCTCCCATATATTTAGGTTTACATCCTTGGCCCAATTGACCATGTGGTACTTCTTTTCGTCCCCAATTCCTTCACAAAGAACCGACAATGAACCTTATCCATGCCCTCATGGGTACCCTCGTGCAAACGATGGAGGCACATGGCAAAACTGGGCAGTCTTGACAAACAAGTGTTGGTCAAAAGGAGGTGTGAGGCCGCATCCACCAACCTGCCCTCCCATGGGTTTGTTCTGTGACCTACCTTGCTGAGCAAGAACTCCCAGTCCTTGAGTGACAACTTCTTGTCGCTCACGGGAAAACCAAGGTAAGTAATGGGGAAGGAGGCCAACTTGCAATTCAAAAGGTTTGCAATCCTCTGTTACTCCTCATGGTCAACCCCCAGGATGACCACCTCGCTTTTATTGAAGTTGATTTTCAGGCCCGACATGCTCTGAAAGCAGAGTAGAAGAAACTTTAGGTTTGCAATGCAAGTGTCATCATTGTATCATCCGCGTATTGCGAGCCCCCTAGGTATATGGTTGGGAACTAACCCTCGGATGTCTCCCTTTCTCCTTGCCTTTTCTAGGATCATGGCAAGGTCATCGACTACCCAGTCAAACATAATAGGGGAGAGCGGATCCACTTGTCATGATCCTCTCGCATTATGGAAGTACGAACCTGTTTCCCCGTTAATGTTGATCGCTGTCTGGCCTCCCAGGCAGCTGCAGAATCTGATTAACCACCCCTAGATCAATGCCCTTTCTAAGAAGAACCGATTGGATGAACTCCCAGTTCACCCGATCGTATGTCTTTGCGAAATCAAGTTTAAGAAAGATGGCCTTCATCTTCTTTCTCTTGACCTCGTGGACAATTTCCTGTAGGGCTACCACAGTCTCGTGTAGACACCTACCCTTGATGAAAACCGATTGACTACGATCAATTGTGCGGTGTGCAATAGGAGCCAAGCGACTTGTGTAAGCTTTCAAGACAAATTTGAAACTTACATTTATTAGAGCAATAGACATAAAAGATTTAATCGCGTCCGCACCCTGAACCATAGGAATTAAGGAGAGGACACCAAAATTAAGCCTAGCTACACTCACTCTACCTAGGGCAAAATTGTTTAGTAGGTCGAACACATGCCCTCTCGAAGTTCCCAAAACTTCTTGTAAAAAGCAACTGGTATCCCATCCGGGCTAGGCGCCAAGTTGTCTTTCATGTCTGAAATCACATCATCGAGTTCCTGTTGGGTGAAGGTCAGGGCTAGACCATCATTTTCTGCTTGAGAAACACATCTAGTAGATGGCCACAAGTCTGCAGCAAGAGCCACCCCGGTGGGTCTCTTTTTTCCCATCGGACTGACATAAAATTGGTATATATGATCCTGGAGCTGTTGCTTTTCAGTTATTAGACCAGCCTCTGAGGTGAGGTGGTGGATCATGCACTTGTGTCGCCTCCCATTGGCGATCGCATGGAAATAAGTTGAGTTGGTGTTCCCATGGAGAGTCCAGTTCACCCTACTTCTTTGTCTACAGTAATCCACCTCGGCCTTGGCTAGTTGGACCAGTTGATCTTCCCAAATTGTATCTAAGGACCCGACCTTCTTTGTCTAGACCAGACGAGTCCACCACTCGATCTAGCTGGGCACCTTTGCGTCCTTTTTTGCCTTACCAAGATTGGCTTCCCAACCCCTTAGGAATTGGCGCAAACCCACGGTAATAGTGTGCCGAGAACAGGAGAGGGGTATGATCTGAGCCAACACGTACTATCGCTGTCAAAGTGCACAAAAGGAAGATTTGCTCCCAGTCCGGCAAAACCAGCACCCCATCAAGCACATATCTAACCGGGTTGCGTTGCATGTTAGTCCAAGTGTATCGAGCCCCTACTCGTCTTAATTCTCGCAGCGACATACTTGTAATTGCAGAATTAAAGAGGTTCACTCATGACCAACAAATGTTTTTGTTGTTTTTATCCTCACTACCCCTAATGAGCTTGAAATCGCCTCCCAAGATGATCGGGTGTTGGGCCCCTGCCACCACCTCCCCAGCTCTTGGAGGAAATCAGCAGATCACTATATTTAGTAGGTCTGTAAACAGAACAAACGTCCATTTGCAACGTCGTTCTCGATGATAGATCACCGCACTAATGAAGAAAACCCTTCTTCCATTCTCTCACCTCAAAGGTGTCGTCCTTAAACCCCAATAGCATCCCCCAGAGTGCCCCGAGGCCGGGACCCAATTCCAAGCAAACAACGAGCTGTTGAGCTCAGAAAAGGAAAAATCCTTTTTAATCGTTTCCTATAGTCCTATGATATCAACTTTCCCAGTTTTGACAAAGTCGTTGATGAAGTAACGTCGGTCAGACTGCCCAAAACCCCTTAGGTTTCAAATAAAGGCTAACATTAAGAAACTTTGCATTTGGTTCTCCCTTCACGCATCGTAAGGGAAGATTTCCTGGGCTTCCTAGCCTTGGGCCCCTGTTTCCCCCGAATCATGTTGGGCTGCAGAGTCCCATCTGTGTTGGCATGTGTCTCCTGTGCGTTGCTTGGGTCCGAACCAGGGGCGCCAACCTCATGTTCTTTCCTGAATTCTGATTCGGCCAGCGCCGCTTGCGTCGCTTCTTTGGCCCTAATCAGCGACATAATCTTGCCAGGCGAACCCGCCCCTGGCTTGAACACCATAGAACAATCTCTAGCTACTTGGACGAAATGTGAATCAGGTAGATCTAAAGCACTGAATGTCGGCTCACCTTTCTCCAAGTTTTTCTCGGCCGCACAAAGTTGAGCCTTGGTCATTGTTGACGTAGCCGCCTCCTCGTGCTTGTTCCGGACGCTCGTCCTGGTGGCATAGACCACCGTCTGCGTCCTCCGCCACCTGGCCACCATGGCAGTGGCGTTGGCCTTCATCCTCAGGTTTATCCCATCTTGGCTAGTGTCATCAACCCTCACCACCAGCACGACCTCGTGCATCCCTCCTCCATCTCCATCTAATCATGCATTTTCGAGGTCTTGTGCCTCTTGGATCACACCTCCCCATCTTGTTCCCAACCCGACGGGCTCACCCTTGCCTGCTGGATTGGGTCGACCACCAGAGCGGCCAGCTCGGCGCTCTCTAGTTCAGAGTTTGACAGGAGCATCTCCTTCTCCACAGTGCGGTCACTCCCCTGAGTTTACACGCCGGTCGTCTGTCCTAGCTTGTCCAGCGACTCCATCAGCTTACTTTCCTCACGGAAGAAATAGCCATACTCATTGATAGCTGACTTGAGGATGAATTCCTCCTCCATCGGCTCTACGGGCCTGCTAGCCTGTGGGGCACTGGCAGAGAGGTGGGTCTTGTGGTTCTGCATGCCACCCTTCTGGGACGTAATCTCTACCTCCTTGTCCTTCTTCTTTGGATGGTGCTTGTTGAAATCTTCATCAATTGTCAATACTTTTTAAGTATCATCACCAATGCTGTCATCTGGTGGTCGTGGTGGAGCTCCTGACCCGCTCCCACCTCCAGCCTTCTTGTTCAGCTCAGCTTGCACCGCAATGTTGTACCCATCGCCATTTACATCCAGTTGGATAGAGCCTTAGATATGCGCCGGGTACCTTCACTGATACTGGATGCAAACCGGTGGTTTGATAAGCGAGAGCTCATCCACCACCACCGGACAACCCACCATGGTGTGCCCGCCATGAGACTCTCCACACATCTCAGCTCATTTGGGACCCCAGTAAGCTGGACCCAAGCTTTCTCCAACACCAACGTCGGCCGCGGCTCCTGGAATGCTTCACGAATGCGATCATCAATCCCCTTCAAAGCCAGGAAGATACGACAACTCCTTTTGTACATGCGCAACATTGCCTTGGATGGCAAAAAGACGATGAACTCAATTTCCGAGGCTTGTTGGACTCCACAGTCCCAATCTTCCTCCATCAAGTGTCTCAGCTCGACTTCCAGGTCCTTTGCAGACATCAGCGCCCCTTGGAACGCAATGACCGCCACAAAGACCTCCTCTTCGACCTCAGCATGGCCTCCAAAGATTCCACTCCTAGGCAGAAGAAACCACAGACAGTGAACGCATGACCCATGGTCTAGAGCTTCAGTTCCTTGCCACGAGAAGGCAGTTCGCAGAGGCATGTCCTTCTTTCTTGCGCAACACACACAATGGCTCAAAGGTGTAGGAAGATTGGAAGTGGCCATCTCTTCTGCATTTTAAGCATTATGCACCTTTGCCCGAGCCCAACGTGCCCTGGCCCTTATAGCTCCACCCTTCTGGATGGCCGTAGATCAGGGTGGGTTGCCCTGCTGGCCATTGCTCTTCTTATCTTTCCGATCTTGGTTGTTCCCACCCCCCTAGGACGGTCACGGTTTTGCTTGGCTGCGGCCGCACCCGCATCTTGCGGTTGCTCTCCTTCTCCACTCACCACGGTGACGGCGGACCCCAATCCTGTCACTCCTGGTGCGGCCTTTGCTTCTGCTCTCACTTTCGCTCCCGGTGGCGTGGGTCAGTCTCCTGGCGACGCTTGTCGCCCCCCTTGTACTCGTTGTAGTCCCTCTTGTACTTCGTCGTCTCCTTGTCCTTTTCCCGGTCCATGGTCACTTCCGCGAAAGATCTCAGGAAGGGAGGAGGGGAGGGAACCGGTGCAAACACACAAAACTCCCCCTTTCTTGTCCGCCGCCACACTTCCGAAGAAAGAGCAGGAAACCATAACTGTGGATATAGGGTTTCTTTTGGGATCCACAACCAGTTAAGTAGTGGCCGACCCTGGTCGGGTTTACACACAGTTGGGATGGCTGGACCCCGACGCCCAGTTAGCCTACTAGTGGCAGGGCCAGGAAGGCCAACCAGTGGTTGGGCCACAAGAGTTGGGCCAAAAGCCCCCCGGCCAGTCCCTGCATCTTGGGCTCGCTTGCTTGACATACTCGGCCCACCTGCCCATCCTATCCGGGCTGCGAGCTATTCCAAGTCCCTAGGGGTTGACGGAGCGGATGACGTGGCCCCTGCCGCCGCCATCGCCGCTGACGGTGCACATGACCCGTTCGGCGTTGCCGGGGCAGGCGTCGGAGAGCCAGCCTGCACACCTGCCAACGCTGCGTGCCTATGAGCTGCGACCTGACGGTGATAGCTGGCGTTCGTGAGCATAGCACCACCCGGCGAGAATCTCGAGCTCTTGCCCCCCGGCGCAAACACCGCCCGCCGACGCTGGTAATGAAGGCGGTCCCCCAACGCCTCCGCATGCACAATGAAATCCTCCACCTTGGGTGCCGAAGGCGCCGTCCTTGGCTAGCCCTGAGATTCCTCCCCCGAGGTCTCAGATCTGGCCTGTATCTCCGCATCCACATTTGTCACTCCGTCTTCCTCTTCTTCCAACATCAGCGCCCAAAAACGACCGCCCCCGTCCCCTCACCCGGGGATGGTGCGAAGGCCGCCGTGCCGAATGTCGGGCACCGTCGAACCGTCGCGTATCTGCCGGCGAACTTCGGGGGTCCACCCCCCCCCCCCCCCCCGAGTCGCCCAGCGAATCGCCGCTCTCAGTCCGTACCATACGTCCATACCGCTTCGCCTCGCTAGCTCGATATAGTTTTAAACAAATTGGCTCCCAAAATAGGTAATCTAACTGATTACCTATTTAGGTCACCAACTTCGACTGCTTATTCAGCCGATCAATTTGCTCTTTTCTTTCCTGTGCACGTAATACATTTTGAAAAGCTTCAATGAAGAAAATCTCCTATGGTTCCCCAGAAAATGATTTTGGTACGGATATGTTTTAGCATTTGCTCATGATGGATGTCGTTTGTCCCACATTTTACAGGAAACGTTGCACGCTTTGGAGCATGGTACCCACATCTATATATTTTGAAGATTCATTCTTCTCCTTCTCTTTCAGTCACTAACACCTGACACTTGTTTCTGAAATTGGATAGGCTATATCTTGCCATTCAGCTCATTAGTGTCACTAAATTCATCGTGTGGCTGAATAAATGGCATCAGTCAAATCCAGAGAGACGGTAGGGTTTTTCTAATGTAGTACTACCCAAGTTTTTGTCTAATGCGGATCTAATAATAGCACTGTACCTTCAGATCTTCTTGCAAGCGTTGGTTGGTTAAGGCAACCGCTATAATATTGAACTTCGGTTCTTTCGGAGTCACCTTTTGGTTACTGCACGAGCACAAGTCAGACATACTTGACTTCATCATTGCCAGCGTCACACTAGTGCTGATAGTCCTCATGATCCTCATTTATTTGAAGTCTAAGGTAAATACACTTTAAGTTCAAACTTTGTGGTGTGGAAAAAATACTATTGTTACGATGTTAATTTGTGATCTATTCCCAGAACCAGGTCAGGGCAGGTTGGCTCGCACATGGTCTGATGATCGCATACGTAGTTTTCACATGCTGGTCGGTGATCAGAAGGTAAATCCAGACTGACCCTTTTTGTATAACATTGACCAATGACTATTAAATCAAGTTCAAGCTAATTTGTGGCATGCCATTAATCTTTTCTTTGGACCATGAATTTCGCACCAAAGTGAGCCGCACAGGAACTTCACGAAAGCAAAACATCCAAAGGGTGCAGATTGGCTGACCATCACGGTAAGTGCATCCTTCCTTCTGTTCAAATTTATATCTATAGTGATAGTTAATTACATATTTTATAGCGTCATTTGAACACTGGCAGAGTTTTGTTTTTGTGGTCATTGTGACGGCATATTCGACTATCAGCACAGGCGAAGATCATGAATGGCTCCAGGTATGATTGTCCATTCGGGATGAACCTCAAATCATTTATTAAACATGCTAGATTTGTTCTAATGCTGAAATGAGAAAATTGCAAAAAAAAAAAAAAACACTACATTTCAGGCTACGGTTTCAGAAACCACCACTTCTCAAATTTTTCGTAAAAAGCTACTAGTCTACTCTCTAACTCTCGCGAAAAACACTGGTCGGTCGTCTGATGCTGCTTTTGACCGGACGGACTATCAGGCTGACGTGGCTCGTAACAGTCAGGCGCGGACGACCGTTAGCTAAGGCCAATCTTATTTTAAATCTTTTTCTCATCTTTGTTTTCTTTTTTATTCCTTCTATATTCCTATTACCCACCGTTGCTCTGGCGTTGACCATTCTTGCCGGAGTCCGGAGCACGAGAGCGGCGGGCGGCGTCCGTTTCCTGCCTACCCTGCTAGCCGCGCCCATCCTGCATGCGTCCGAGTCGGCGATCTCGCTAGTGGAACTCTTGCACCGACGCCTTCTCCCCACGCTGGCCTACACGGATGCGCTGTAGCGTTTCCCTATTCGCAATTTCGCATCGAGGACGCCGATGTGGAGCACGCCCACGGCGAGAAGCACAACACGGAGCACGACCCAGCCTGAGCGATGGCGGACACGGTCACACGCACGTGCATGTGACGGGCGGCCGCCGGCGTGCTCCATCGTTTTCGTGGCTAACGTCCATGCTATTTGTCCAGAACAGGCTGAGAGAGAGAGCTCTGATGAGAAGAAGGCAGTGAGTGTGTGGTAACAAAATGGTTTGCCTTAGTCTTTCCCTTCTCTATTGCACCCTTTATACAGGGGCTGGAAACAGATAGAGTTACAAAGTCAACTAAACTGTCACATATGACTCGATGTTACAGGATCTAAGATGTCATGAATCGATGCCACTGTACAGGATGTCACAAGCTCGAGTTCACTATAGATTACCTCCACAGAATTGGAAACACTGTATATATGTAGATGACGCCCGCTCGTCCTATCTACCTAGTCAGTACAACCTGTACCGGTGTTGACGCACCACTACAGGACACCCGCTCAAGGACAAAAGGCATGGTGGCTCCTAGTTACACCGCCAACTTCCGGAGAAGCCGGCTACTACTCCATGACCCGGATCATATTCCAGATCGGGCGAACTCCTTCGATCCGGGACACTCCCCGAGCCGGCACAATAGGTGACTCCTTTCGGGACCGGCCTGGAACGTGAGTCTATTCCAAAATCATTTACTAGGATTGAGTTCTGCACCACTAGGGAATAACTTATAGATGAAAAGTTACCGCCGGCTTGGTCAGCATGTCGGCGACTTGGTGTTCGGTGGCCACGAACTCCAACTCGACCTTCTTCGCCTCCACCCAGTCCCAAATGAAGTGGTACTTAAATTCGATGTGCTTTGAGCGCTCATGGAAGACGGAGTTCTTGGCAAGCGCGATTGCCGAATTGTTGTCAACCTTGAGCATCACCTGCACAGTATCACCATTGCTGAATTCGGTCAGCAACCTAGCCAGCTAGGTCCCATGGCAACTAGTCGTGGCAGCAGCCACGTACTCTGACTCACAGCTATACATAGCCATGATCTTCTGCTTCTAGGACTCCCAGGTCACTGGACTGATCCCTAGGAAGAACAACGTGCCGGACGTACTCTTGCGCAAGTCGACATCCCCAGCTAGGTCGATGTAGCCAACCAGGGGTGGCGAAACTGAACTCTTTCCATACCTACACTCGAGTCGCATAGACCCGACGATGTAGCATAGGATTTGCTTCACAACCGCGAGGTGCTCCTGAGTAGGAGCCTCCTGAAGTACGACACGAACCCGACCACTAACGTTAGGTTCGGCTTGGTGTGTACCAAGTACCTGATACTCTCGACGATGCTCCTGAACTCGGTTAGATCTGTTGCGGGTGCTGCTGTTCTTAGAAAACTTGAAGCGCGGCTCCATGTGAACATGGCACGGATTGGAGCCATCCCCGCCTTTTCCAGTAGTTTCTGGGCATAAGCCGCATGCGATATGTCTATCCCGCTCGGCCCTTGTCGAACCTCGATGCCACGGTAGTAGCTCAGTAACCCGAGGTCGGACGTCTGGAACAGCTTCTCAGTAATTTCAGCTTGAATTTGTCGATGTCGCTGGAGTTGGATCCCGTGATCACCAAGTCGTTGACGTAGACTCCAACTGTAAGTCGAGCCGGTGTCGCTTCTCGCGTGTACATGCCATGTTCGACTCGCATTTTTAGAAGCCGAGCTTGGTGTTCCATGCCCTTGAGGTCATAGTTCGCCATGATGATTCGGAGCACCAGATGCTCCTTCTCCCTTACAGCGAAGCCGGCCGGCTTCTCTACAAATAGACCACTTCCTCCAACTTGCCATTGAGGAAGGCAGACTTGACGTCCGTGTGATGAACATTCCACCCTGAGCTTTCAGCCAGGGCCATCATGAGTGGCGTGACTCGAGTCGGGCAATGGGAGCGAAGACCTTGTCGTAGTCGACCCCGTGCCACTGCACATAGCCCTTTGCAATGAGCCGAGCTTTGTGCTTAAGGACCTTGTCATGCACATCCTTCTTCACCTTTTACACCCACTTTCGGATGATCGCGCAGTGGCCTTGTTGTAAGGTGTGAAATTGCCAAGTCGAGTTGGACTCGATGGCTTCTACGCCTCCTGCATCGTGAGCCTCTAGTTGGCGTCTGACTATGCCTCATCGAACGAACCGAGCTCTTCAAAGGCGAGGAAGTGGAACTCCTCATCCGGCTCAAGGGTCGAACCTTCATCGAGCACGTTCTACAAGTGCCAAACCGTTGCTCAGAGTCCTCTTTGGCATCGAGCATACTTGTGTACCTCGATGGCAGCGTGACAAACTCGACGCCAGGGCAACCGGAGTTGGTGACTCCTTTGTCGGGTTCTCTGGTGTTGATGAGGAGCCGGCTAGGGTTGCCTCACTCCCGGTTTCTCGATTCTGTGAAGAGGGAGTCGGAGATGGCGGTGAGTTAGGTCCAAACCCGTCTCATGGGGTCTCTAGTGGCGCGAACACCATGTGCTCAACCGTGAAGGAGTTGTCTCCAAAGGTGTTCACACGAGAGTCCTACAAACTCCTGTCCCAACATGCGCTCTCCTCAAACACGGCATCGCGTGTGATGCACACACGACTTCTTTTAGGTTTGTACGCTCGATAACACTTCATGTCGGGTTCATACGCCAAGAATATCATTGTCCTGGTCCAGTCATCGAGCTTCTTCAGCCCGATCGTGTCTCTCTGACATCCACCACGCACGCGAACATCTGCACGAAGTGCACGTCTGGATTTTGGCCTTGCCTGACCTCTAACGACGGCTTCCCCTACATGCTCTTGGTTGGCGACCTGTTCAAAATAAACACGGCCATCAACACTGACTAACCCCAGAACTCGCCGGGGACTTTCTTGGCCTTCAAGAGACTGCGGGCCATGCCCATAATCGTCTGGTTTCGTTGCTCCAGGATGCCATTCTGCTATGAGGAGTAAGGAGCCATCAGGCGATGCTCTACTCCGAGCTCTGTCCATGCAGCATGATGTGAAGAGCCGGGGGTTAACTCGCCTCCACGATCCTTCCTCAGCGTGCGCAGCTTGCAGATGGACTCCAAATCGGCTCCTGCTAGGAGTCAAATAATGGCGGCTACGGCCTCATGCTTCGTTGCGAGAAGGGCGAGCCACATGTACAACGTCAGGTCATCCATGAGCAGGAGGAAGTACTTCTTCCCGCTTGGAGTTGCCAGGTAGATCGGCCCACATAGGTCACCATGGATGAGCTCGAGACGATACTTTTTCGGAACTTTCCTTGCTTCGCGAAAAGATGTCGCCGCTTCTTCCCTGCTCGACAGGCATCGCAGAGCTGGTTCACGTGCTCCACGAGAGGGATCCCATGCACCATTTCTCCGTTTGCTAGTCGGCGCAAACTGTCGAAGTTGAGGTGTCTGAATCTCGCATGGCAAGCACTGGTCGGGTCGCCACCTGTGCGCACTGCCAAGCACACGGGCTAGGCGACTCACGCCATCCACTTGTACATCTGTTGCGGCTCCCGCCTGACCTATCACACACTCAGAGGAACCTATCTTCGATTAGGACCTGTCATCCTTTCTTGCTGGCCGAGGCTAATGATATGCATGTTGAGCCAGGGTATAAGGTACCCCTGTGATGGCCTGGTGCTCGCCTGACTTGTAGATGAACAACACCATCCATTGCTCGCAGATGTTGACTCACGAGCCATCGCCGAACTTGACAGTTCCAATGATGCTTGTGTCGAGGTTCGTGAATGCGGTGCGATCACCAGTCATGTGATTGGTGGCGCCTAAGTCGAGGTACCAAACGCGGTCCTTGGCGGCCTTTTCTTGCGCCAGGTTGACATGCGCTTCTCCTCCAGCAAGAAGAGGGCCGACTCCTTTCGAGTCGGTACGGCTGACTCCTTTCGAGTCATCGTCTTCGTCTCCTTACGAGCCGACATGTCCCACTTTGTGATCCACTGGGTCTGCACGAGCTTCTTCGGAGGGCTCGACTCACTCTCCGACTTAGCCACCGGTCGAGACGAGGGTGCCACCTCCGAGGTGCCCGTCTCAGCCTAGCGAGTCGTCACTGGGAGGTATGGGGCAGACGCCACGGTGCACACCTGCATCATGAGCAATGCGTTGTCGTTGTCGCTTCCTCTATGCACGAGGTGCGCTTCCTCACGCTTCTTCTTGCAGTAGTCCCGCACCCTATGACCAGTGACTCCATAGTATCGACTCTTCTCTTTCGACGACTCATGGTTTTCGGATCCTCGAGGACCCAGATTGCCCCTGTTGCTCCCGCATCCTGCCTGGCTGGATGGTGCATCCCATCTCACAGCCGTATCCACGTGAACCACTCCTCTTCAGAGAGGTGGAGTTTGCCAGTTTTTTTGGCCTCTTGCTTCTCTAGCTCGTAGCGCTCCTCAGCCACCTTGAGTCGGGAAAAATGTTCCTCGATCGAGAGCTTGTCGATGTCGAGCAAGGTATCGATAGATCATGCCATCTGCGAGAACTTTATGGGGACTACAGAGTAGAACTTACGAACGACGTCGGGCTCCTGATTGTGACTCCAAGTACATCGAGCTACGACAGGAGGAAGGACAGTCGCATGGCAAAGTCATCGACGTCCTTGTTGTCCTTGAACTTGATGGCCTCGATCTGCTTCTTCAGTGTCGTCGCCTTCGCGTCTCGGACACAGGTCACTCTGAACGGGACCGTTTTCACCGCCTTCCACACATCATTCGTTGACTCGTTGGTCGCGAGGGTGACGGACATAACATATACTTCATCTCTGCTCGGTCCGTCTCGCGCTCCGCCGTTCCTTCCTTGACGACGCACCAGAACTAGCGCGCCTCCAGCTTGACCTGCATGCATGAGTTACGCCCACTCTGCGTAAATCGTGCGCGTGAGCAGCGGCCATGAACCACCGGACTCCACCACCAACCGTTGGATAACCAGCGAGCTCGCGATGTCCTTCGCCTCCCCCGGGATGAGACCCTTGCCAGCGGACATCTGCGGGGAGCTCTCAAGAACTCAAGCGATGGTACCAATTGTTGTTCTGAACAGGCTGAGACAGAGAGATGTGACGAGAAGAAGGGAGGGGGTGTGTGCCAAAGAAATGGTTTGCCTTAGTTTTTCTCTTCTCTATTGCACCCTTTATATAGGGGCCGGAAACATCTAGGGTTACAAAGTCAACTAATTGTCACGTCTGAATCGATGTCACATGACCTATAATGTCATGACTCACCGCCAGTGTAGCGCATGTCACAAACTTGAGTTTATTGTAGACTACCTCCACAGACTCGAAAACACTATAGATGACGCTAGCTCGTCCTATCTACCTACTCATTTCAACATGTATTGGAGCTGACACAACACTCTAGGACACCCGCTCCAGGAAAAAGGACCTGGCAGCTCTTGGCTACGCCGCCGACTCCTAGAGAAACCGGCTACTACTGCCATGACCCGAAATATACTCGGGGTCGAACGAACTCTTTTGACCTAGGATACTCCCCGAGCCGACACACTAGACGACTCCTTTTGGTAGCCAGCCTGAAACGCGAGCCTATTCCAGCACATGTCGGGCTCCGAGACCTTTTGTAGTAGGTCTGCCTCGCTCCTCTGACCATCCATCTTTTAAAGAACTAAGCTCCCTAGAAATGGAGGCTTGTGGTTGCTCCTAGGTGTTAACATGGGTGGTCCCCACCTATAAGTGACTAAGCATTACAAAAAACAAATAGAGGGTTGCGGTTACTCCTAGGTGTGAATGTGGGTGGCCCCACATGTAAGTGAGTGTGATTTTCTTCTTCAAAGTACTAAGCTCTTAAAAAATAGAGGGATGTGGTTGTTGGAGGAATAGCGACTTGTATTCCACGGGGCCAAAGGCCACAATATATAATACATGTACAGGTGCAAATATGCAGGGAACCCCCTATGTAATAGGAATATACAAATATCTCTCTAACACCCCCCCTCAAACTCATGGTGGATCCACAACACTGAGTTTGGAGAGGAAAAAGCTATGCTGTGCTCTAGTCTGGGACTTCGTGAAAAAATCCGCCAACTGTAACTCTGAAGGCACATACTGGAGCGCAATAATCTGATCCTGCACACTAGCACGGACAAAAGAAGCATCAACGCCAATATGCTTAGTAAGCTCATGCTTCACTGGGTCACGTGCAATGCTAATAGCACCTGTACTGTCTGACAGAGTCGTGGGTGTCGTAACAGAGACACCAAAATCTGCAAGTAACCACCGTAACCAAGTCACCTCAGCAGTCAAAAGAGCCATAGCTCGCAACTCAGCTTCTGCACTCGAACGGGAAACTGCGGTCTGCTTCTTCGTCTTCCAGGCAATGAGAGAACCACCAAGGAAAACACAGTAAGCAGAAAGTGAACGGCGATCCAAAGGATCACTAGCCCAAGTAGCATCGGAGTAGGACTGAAGCTGTAACGAGCTAGAACGAGGAAAGAAGAGACAAGAGAGATCGTTCCACGAAGATAGCGTAGAACACGAAGAAGGTGACTATAGTGAACCGAAGTGGGAGCAGAAACAAACTGACTCAGAATATGGACAGGATAAGAAATATCAGGGCGAGTAACAGCCAGATAGACGAGACTCCCGACAAGATGTCGATAACGAGTCGGATCAGAGAGAGGATCGCCATCAGACGCACGAAGAGAAATATTGAGCTCCATGGGAGTCTCAACAGTACGCTCATCAGTAAGAGCGGCACGAGAAAGAAGATCATGAATATACCGTTCTTGGGATATAAAGAAACCATCAGCGGTGGACGAAACCTCAATCCCAAGAAAGTAACGAAGCGGACCAAGATCCGACATAAGAAACTGCTCACTCAGACGTGCCTTGACAAAGGCAATATACTCTGGGTCGTCACCAGTGATGATCATGTCATCAACATAAAGAAGAAGAGTGCGACCACGAGGAGAACAGTGAACAAACAACGCAGGATCATGAGCACTGGGAGAGAAACCAGCAGCTGTGACCACAGAAGCAAAGCGCTCAAACCATGCACGAGGGGCTTGCTTAAGGCCATAGAGAGAGCGACGAAGACGGCAGACCATGCCATCTGTAACAGAATACCCAGGTGGTGGTTGCATATAAACCTCCTCACGCAACTCACCATTAAGAAAGGCATTCTTAACATCAAGCTGAGACACAGACCAATGGCGAACAGATGCCACGGCAAGAAGAGTCCGAACAGTGGTCATGTGAGCCACTGGAGCAAAAGTCTCATCATAATCACGGCCATGCTCCTGCTGAAAGCCACGAGCGACCAGACGAGCTTTGTAACGCTCAAGAGTCCCATCAGAGCGGGTCTTAACCTTATAGACCCACTTACAGGTGATAGGACGAACACGAGGAGGAAGAGGGACGATCTCCCACGTACCAGTGCGCTCAAGCGCAGCAATCTCCTCAGCCATGGCAAGCTGCCATTCAGGATGAACAACAGCCTCACGATACGTAGTCGGCTCCGACAACCGAAACACTGTAGGTAGCGGGATTATAGAAATCAGGTGAAGGACAAGGCCGAGAACGAAGAGAATAAGTCGGCTGAGACGGTGCACCGGAAGTAGAGGGTGCATCAGATGACTCGGTCACAACACGTGGACGACGAGTATAATAGAAAGGAAAAGTAGGATGAGAAGGAGCAACAGGAGAAGAGAGACGGGGGGACAGGGAGGGTGAAGAAGGCGGCGACGAAGGAGAGAAAAGGTCGGAGTAGATGGCACCGGATCAGAGGGAGGAGAAATATGAGGGATATCGGGAGGAGAATCAGGAAAAGTAAGAAAAGAGAGATCCTCCACAGTAGAGGTCGGGGAGGTCGAACGCGGATAGAAAGGCCGAGACTCATCAAACGTCACATCCCGGGAAATACGCATCCGGCGAGCCACAGGATCCCAACAACGGTAGCCCTTATGCTCATCACTATATCCGAGAAAAACACACTCAACAGACTGAGCGGTTAGTTTGGTGCGTTCACGAGGAGCAAGAAGAACATAGCAAACGCAACCAAACAAACGAAGCATAGAATAGTCAGGAGAACGATCGTAGAGTCTCTCGAGAGGAATGGCACCCTGAAGGGCGGCAGAAGGCTGGATATTAATCAGATAGGCCGAGGTAGAAACGGCCTCAGCCCAGAAATGAGGCGGAAGAGAAGAGGCGATCATCATCGCACGAGCAGTCTCAAGAAGATGGCGATGCTTACGCTCAGCCACGCCATTTTGAGCATGCGCACCGGGACAGGAGAACTGAGCGAGAGTGCCCTGCTCAGCAAGAACACCACGCAAATGCTTGGAGATATACTCACCAGCAGAGTCAGCACGAAACACACGAATAGGCGTAGAGAACTGAGTAAGAACCATGGCGGCAAAACGCTTATATATGGAGAGAACCTCACTACGAGAAGACATAAAATACAGCCAAGTGTAACGAGAAAAATCATCTATAAATATTATATAATATCGATGGCCCCCTTTCGAAGCGAAAGGAGCCGGACCCCAAACATCAGAGTGAACTAAGTCGAAAGGACGCTGAGATACAGACGCACTAGTAGGATAGGGTAACTGAATCTGTTTTCCTAGCCTACAACCCTGACACTGTAAAGAAACATCTCCTGAGACAGGCCCCAGAAGACCACGATGAACTAATGACGACAGACGAGAACCACAAAGATGACCAAGACGATGATGCCACTGTTGAAAAGAGCCGGTGACAGAGGCGACGATAGCAGGAGAACTGGCAGGCGAGGTAGCAGCGGAAGGAACACGAAGCCAGTCTATATCCCAAAGCCCCTGAGAATCACGGCGGCGAGGGCCAGCTCCAACCAAAACCTGTGTGCGACGATCCTGAACAGAACAAGAATCGGCGTCAAGAATGACGCGACAACCAGAATCAGTAAGCTGACCGGCAGAAAACAAGTTCATGGTAAGACGAGGAACATGAGAAATATCAGGGACAAAAAAGGAAGAAGTAGAAAGAGTGCCTCGACTAGAAACAGAGAGAGAAGTACCATCAGCAGTAAAACACTAAGAGGAGAATCAAGAGGTCGAAGAGAGGACAGAGTGGAAGAATCAGAAGTCATATGAAAAGAAGCTCCAGAATCCAGAACCCACGAGGATGTACCTGACTGTGTAGAAGATGGTGGTCGCGCAGTGCCAGAAGAATCAGTCACAGAGCCAGCAGTACCCGTCGAAGAAGAACCTGAAGCGGCGAGCATCCGCTTGAGCCGCATAATGTCCTGGTCGGTGAAGCCGGCTGAGAAGACCCTGACGAGCCAGAAGGAGCACGAGTCCCGGGAGAAGCAGACGCCTTCTGCTTACGCAGATCACGCTCCCTCGTGTAGCAACGAGACTCTGTGGCCAGGCATATCACAGTAGGTGCAGTGAGGCGTGGACGAGCGCCACGACCCTGGCCACGACCCAGGCCCTGACCCTGAGGAGTGGGTAAAAGTGGCGGAGCAGTGGACCGCGAAGGAGTCGATGAAGCAGGCGACAAAGGAGGACCATGGGCAGCAAGCACAGAAGGAACCTCAAGCAACCCAACGCCACGTAGACGATCTCCTCAGCACGAAGCTCAGACAGCACCTCCGAGATAGGGACACGACCACGAGCAAGCAGCTGAGCACGTCGGGGCTCGAACTCCTTGCGGAGCCGAGACAAGAACTCATATACGCGCTGAAACTCCAAGTCGGAACGCACAGTCTGACAACACGGGCAGGCACCACACAGCAGTGCGAAGAGAGTCGAGCTGACGCCAGATAGCGGCACTCTGCGTATAGAACTGATCAATGGTAGAGTCACCCTGCTGAAGATCATGCTCCTGACGAACCACAGACAGATATAGAGCATCCCGGACGGCTGATGACGCTGACGAAGGTGAGCCCACATGTCAGCGACAGTACTGAGGCCCATAAACTCAGAGGCAAACTGCGGTAGAACACTGGCGGTGAGAACAGCCGCAGCACGAGCATCATCATCAATCCACTGGGTGTAAGCAGTCAGATCCAACCGGTAGGTCTCAAGGGCGTCAGAATGCTCCTTGACCTTCCGGTCATAAGCGGCAACGGCGAGGTCATCCGCACTTGGCTGCATCCTTTGCAGCCTGAGTAGCATCGGCACCAAGACTGGTGGCATCGGCGGAATAGGAGCCGTAGGAGCAATGGGGCACGGCGGACAAGAGACCTCGCCGGAAAGCACGCCCCACAGACGAAGTCCACGCATATGAATGCGCATAAACGAAGCAAAATCGGGATAGTTCGTCCCATCAAAAATCACCGTGCAGCGAGGGATCACAACATAGCCCGACGACGAAGACATCTTCTCTCTTTTTTTTTTACTTTTTTTTTCTACAGGAAAACGGATCGGTCAACCACGATCCAGATTGGATCGAGAACGAGAGGAAACCGCTCGAGAGGAACCAGCTCGGGGCCTCGGACGTGAACGTGCTCGGGGGTCGAGGCCGGCGGCAGACCGAAACGGCGGCCGGCGGCGAACGGAGACGGCGGATGGCGGCGGCCGGCGAACGAGGGCTTCACGGACGAGCGCAGAGACCTGGGGACGCTCGATGAGGAGCTGGTCGGCGTTGAACTGGGCGACGACGGCCTTGAGCGACGGCCTGGGCGAACTCGTGGCCGTAGGCGAGGTGGGTGATGGCGACGTCCTCGAGCACGATGTTGAACTCGGCGGCGCGACAGCGATGAAGGTCTGTACGGGAAGACCTTCGATCTAGACGTGAGCGGAGGAAAAGATGCACGAGTCGCGCGTGCGAAAAAAATAACCTAATGCTCCGATACCATGTTGGAGGAATAGCGACTTGTATTCCACGGGGCCAAAGGCCACAATATATAATACATGTACAGGTGCAAGTATGCAGGGAACCCCCTATGTAATAGGAATATACAAATATCTCTCTAACAGTGGTTTCTCCTAGGTGTGAACACGTGTGGCCCCACATGTAAGTGAGTGTAATTTTTCGTTGCCCATAGTCGGTGATATCACCGCATTGCTGGTTTGATGGGTCTACGTGTTTATCTTGTGTGGGTAGGAAGGACGTCGTCGGTCCCAATCCACCCTACACCGCCTCTCTGACCTTCGCGAGTCGGCAGCTGCACCACCCTTCATCTCGGACAGGTCCTCCACACTGCTGTCCCAGGCCTCGACGGCGTTGGTGCCACCATTCTTCCCCATCCTCCAGTGTCGCCTCCGATACCAAAGTGGCTGCCGACTAGGCCGGAGCAGCCAAGATACTCCGCGCTCATGCTCCCTAACAAGCCCTCCTTCGGGAGCATCGCTGCATCGCGTGAAGACGATGATGATGCACGCGAGTCGTCCAACCTTTGCCCGGCCATCCTGTTGCCGCTGCTCATAGTTGGCCTTCTTTTCTCCAACTGTTTGGTCCTCTGCCAGTTTCAGCCTGAACCCCAGGTTACCCTAAGTTGCACTGCCACTGTACACCACGCAACAGCGGCTGAGACGAAGAAGGCACACATGCCTCAGATTATGGCCGAAGACGACAACTTTCCACTCGTCGGCGTGATGAGCAGTAGAGCGGATGCGTCGACGGAGATGCATTTCTCGAATAGTAAGCGTGTGTTTGCTACCCACCTTTAAGAACTTAACGCATTTGAGACTATTTCAACCATGAACATTACCTTTTTTTTTGCCAGTCTACAAACGGGCGCGGCAAAGAGCGCCTACCTCTTCTAGTGTTGAAGGAATCGTCCTCGTCCTTTTCAAGTTTGGCGTGTCATCTGCGTGAGTCGATCTGCTCCGTGGCCGAGTGCCAGTGCTCCTCGTTGGCTTGGACGTCTTCATTTTGTGCTTGCGAAGCTTTTAACGGCCTCACTAGCATACCATGCGTCATCGAAACCGTCTTCACCCATCGCTGGCTTTGAGGGTGTCGGGAATGGCAGCGGCATGGTGTCCGGGGGCCGAGGGCTGGAAACCGCGTGTCCCAACTGGCGATGGCGAGTAGAGGCAGCGCCAGAGCAGAGGTTGCAGTGCACCGGACACTGTACGACATGGTGGGTTGCTGCTGGGAGCTACCTTGCACGGGGCGGGAACGTGGCAGACCACCGGGTCTTCTCGGGCAAGGAACACAGAGGCGAGGGGGCGGAGGGTTGGCATCTGGCCACTGCGCATTGCCTGTGTGGACATTTTCCGGCGCTGCTCCTACGCTCGAACACGTCCATCCAGATTAGTTCAGGCAAAAAGGAAAAGATGATGAGCTGACGAGTCGGGTTCGCGCCTATTTTTTACGGTTGAGTCAAAGGGTGTAAATATTTGATGTGGTGTCATCTTGACAGTGGGTTCCACTGGTCAGAAAACAACGTCAAACGAATTAAATTGACCGATAAATTCTTTTTGCGAGAATTAGAGAGTAGACCGGTGTTTTTTGCGGAAAAAATGAGACGTGGTGTGGTTTTAAAACCCTAACCCCAAATGTGGTGGTTGTTTGCAATTTTCTCGGTTGACATAGAAATTCCTCAATCATTCACAGTTCAATGAAGAAGTACCATCCGACGATGATATTCCCTATGGATTTGGATACTTTCATTTGGTATTATCATTGGGTTCAATGTATTTCGGCATGCTGCTTGTTGCGTGGAATGCTAATCAAACAATGCAAAGGTAACTTTAAAAAAAACACATGCACGCACTGTGAGGAAGCAAAAGCTACTTATATTACTCATAACTTCATTTAGCACAGTTTAAGAACATTGCAATCCATTTTACGTTAGGTGGACAATTGACTTTGGTTGGTGGAGTGCGGTGGTGCGTGGTGTTAATGGGATTCTTGCAGCAATGTTGTACAGTAAGTGAACTCCTCCAAACCTGAAACCTTTTTGAGTACAACACACATCGTAAAGGTGACCACAAAATAGTTTCCGAGTGTTCTGTGTATTCAAATAAACTTTATTATGTACACTCTTTTAACTCATGAATAAATATTTGCACCTGCAGTTTGGATGCTGCGCACTCCTTTCATTTGGAGTAAGAGAAAACTGGTATTATCATGGTCTGGGGCTTCATTTGTGCCGCACGTCAGATTTCTTTGACTATAAGTTCTTCGATCATGTCTTTGAATTGGGTGTCTCATTGTACGCCCACACTTGTATTTTGCACTTCATTGTGAACTATGTTTGTATATAAATACTAAACATAAGAACCGTTTCAACTCCATATCATGATGAGTTACTCTTATTTCCTACTCACGTAAAACACGAAAAGTATTCTTTCACTCTTGTTAAGCATAACTGGCAAGAAAAAAGTGTGCGATTAACTTTTTGTACGTAAGGTACATGGCAAACATAAACAAGGACCATATTCAGATTTTTTCCACTTTCAATATGGTATAGAACTATATATTTTAGTGGCATAATATACTTAAACGTGCACCATTGCCACTTGGCCTTTATATTTGAATATGGCATTGTCCACATTTTTTAGTTTGTGATGATATTAAGAAGGAAGAGAAATATCCATGTACATTTCTCACCATAATTTATGGCGTGACTCATCATATTTTTTTCCTGGCCAACTTCTATCTATAACGATACAAATTAAAGAATTACTAGAAATTTTCACAATAATCTAGAAATATAAATATCCTATCTATTTATTTCTTTGGGCATGAATATAAGAATCCAAATTGACAAGGGAAATATCCTAAATATATTAGTTTTTCCTCACATTAGGGTGGGGGCCGGGGAGGGGCGAGGTGGGTAGAACAAGGAACAAAGGAATCTAAGGGTGCACTAGGATACCCACCCGCAACGCCGCTATCGATCTCGCGGCGTGCAACAAACGTTTGCGCTCGGCTGCCAAAACTTGGAAGAAAGAGCACCATTATGTTCCCCACGTTGAAAACGATTGTTGTTTTCTTATCTTCTCGGATGGATTTCCTCGAGGAATGTCGCCTGCTTTCAGGAGATGATTTCTCTCTGTGTGTGGCTGCTCGGGCTTGGCTCGCGCATTCTTGCGCTGTGCGGCTGCATGGCGGAAACAATGAAAAGTTCAGTGCGATCAAGGAGGGGGCAAGGAACACTCGCGCTGGATGTGGACGGTGAGATCATTGTCGCGCATGAGGAGAAGGCGGGAGTCCTCCACCGTTTCTATTCAAATCTTCTTGGCTAGAGCTCTGAGCCACAGATCTTGGTCAGCTCTACGGTAAATCCTATTTAGCGCCAGCTGCAATGGTTAGCATGGAAACGCCTACACGATCAGCATAAGTGGGCCGGCCTAGGTATGGTGGCTTTTGACTGGTTCTTTTCGGTTTTAGGAACCTTTTAGTAGCTTCTGGCCGGTTTTTGATTTTCTTTTTTCTTCATGCTTTTTTCTGACGGTTTTTCTTTTTCTGTTTTCCTATATATTTTCTTTTTCGTTTTTAGTTCTTAAAAATGTTCAAAATTAAAATGTTCATTTTTGTGAAAATCTTCATATTTAAAAATTATTCAAATTTATAAGTGTTCAATTTTTTAAAATGGTTCATGAACTTTTTAAAGAACATTGTGATTTTTTTTCAAATTTCATGAGCTTACTAAATTCAACATATTTTAAATTCAAGAACGACTTTCAAATTCTTGAACCATTTTTCGAATTCATGAACTTTAAAAAATTAAATTCATCAACCATTTTCAAATTCATGAAACATTTTTAAAATTCATGAAAATTTTAAAATCCAACACATTTTAATTTGATGAACCATTTCTTGAATTCATGAAACATTTTCAAATTCTTGAACATTTTTCAAATACATGAACTTTTTCAAATTTAAGACATTCTAAATTCACCAACCATTTTTCAAATTCATGAACCATTTTTTCAAATTAATGATATTTTTAATTTTTCTCTTTGAAAATCTGGGAACTTTTTTGATTCACAAATTTTCTCACATCTAAAGAAAAACATGACGTTTTTATCAGCAGCGATTTTTTTAATCTAAACCGAATCCGGGTAATGGGCCTGCACAAGTTTGCAACAGTATACGCGTTTCCGTGCTAAGCCTTTGCAGCAGGCGCTGAATAGGGACTCCAGTCCCAGGTCTACCGCAGTGCTAATCTGGTTGATGCGCCGGCCTTGGTCGCCCCCTTCGAACCCAAGGAAGTCCGGTCTGCTGGGGATGCCATGGACAGGAGCAGCGCTCCCTGTCCCGATGGGTTGGGGCCCAGCTTCTACAGGGCCGCTTGGCCCACGGTGCAACCCGCCATGCTCTGACTTTTCGAAATGTTTACGCCAAAACTGCCACCCTCGGTGCGATAGAGGGCTTCTGGGTGGCGCTGGCGTGGTGGGGTCGTCGGCGTCGACCTTTTGGTGCTCTGCAGCTCCCCCGATCCGGCGTCGTCTCCGACGGCGTTGCCGAGCAGCAGGTCAGTCACCTCTCTGCCTTTGCCTTCTCCGGCGGCAGCGGCAGATGGGTGGCGGGTGTACAGAAGACCGGTGGAGGAGGTGCGAGGTGGCTGCTGCGTGGGAGTGGGGTGTGCTGGCGAAGGATCTGGCCATCTCCGGTGAGGTGGTGAGGCGCAGGCCCCAGATCTGGGGTGGAAGGTGCTCGGGGCGCGTCCCCGGCCGATGGTCGACCTCCGTCTTCAGATCCAGCTCGTCGGAGCTGGTGGTTGATGCGGCCCATCAACGCCTTAGGGCAAGGAGCTCTTCTGCTCCATGGATCGAGGTTGAAGATGGCGTGATGCAGTGTTGCTTTCCTCTGTATTCTCCTTGTTTTCTCTTTGCTTGTATCCGGTCTTGTATTGCTTCCCTTTACGTATGAATACAAGTATGAAAATTCAAAAAAAAAAAAGATTCAAGATCAACCGAGCGCACGTTGTGCTCCTACCCAAAGCTGAAGGATTATTTTTTTTAAAAAAAGCTGAAGGATTGCTCGCGCTTGGTTCCTTTCGCCCTGTTTGTTACAAAACTGCTCGATCAAGCTGGTTTGCAAGGTTCTGACCACCCGTATGCAATCTCATATCGGTGCCTTGGTGTACGATAACCAGTCTTTATTCCTTCCGGCCGGATTATTTCTGGGAATATCGAATTTGCTACGGAACTGGTGTATGTCAATTAAATGTGATATATAATATGATGCTTGATTGTAGATTTTTTTTAGAACTTTTTGTTATTTAAGAAAAACGCAAAATAGGCTTAGCTTCGCTATAACTCCCCTATAGCCTTTCAGAGCTTCTGTCCGTTAAATGGACTAGCCTGCTATTTAAAACTTGGCACTTCCCCGTGTGGAATTTATTCTAATTTGGAAGAAATACAGGTAGTGATACATAGTAGGTTTTTCATTCCTTATCCAGGATCGTTCCAGATCTTTGTTTGATGTAACCTGTGAAAAGTTGCATTTCTGAGATCTAGGTGTAGCCGGAAAGATAAATAGGAGGTACTAACTATAAAAATTGGTCTTCGTACCAACTCTAAGATGTAAATTATATGGCACATGAATACATTTACAACAATATTTTAGATACTCACGCACATCAACAAATGTTCTTGCGGTTCAACACCAATATTTTGTAACACATACATTTAGATCCTCATGCACATCAACAAATGTTCTTGCGGTTCAACACCAATATTTTGTAACACATACATTGAGGTCCTCATGCACATCAACAAATAAAGCATTTACAAAAATGACAAGTCTTTCGCTAAGATCCCTTATATGCAAGCTGATCAACAATGTAGTCTCCTTCAAGGTCTCCAATTGTCGCAAGTCTAATGATGACCTGCAAATAACGATCTCCTAGCAGCATTAGGCGACAATTAGAACATAAGTAATTCCACTTCGTCTAACAATGCTGCCACTTGATAAGGTTGAGAGTCAGGATGGGAATGGGCCGACCCGGCCCTGGCCTTGGACCTGGCCCTTGTGGCCCTAGGGCCATTTTGAGGGGCCACGGGTCGACCCATTTCAAATAAGTAAGTGGCTTTGCTGGCCCAATGGGTATTCGGGGCCGACCCAAATTTTAGCAGATAGTCTCAATTGAATCGATTCTCTGGACTAAATCGAACGAGAATGTATTACGTATGCGCATGCACAGCTAGTAGCCGGGAGAGCCCACAGAAGCAATGTTAAGGCAGGACACTAGTAGATCAGTAGTGTACGAGGTGTTACAAAAATTATGTACAAGATTTAAACGAAACTCTTCGGACACACACTGTACGGTTGTACCTCATTTTATTTTTATTTTTTTCCTATCATGCATGCATGGGTCCAATGCAATTAGAAACCCACACTGCTCCTCCTACACTGGCCTAGAATCGCTACTGACGTAATGGAACAGTGCAAAGGAGCACTTATTATATTTTTTAATACAACATAAATATTTAGAAATATCCACGATGCTGCCACTTAAATTAGCCAATTCCTACTAGACGTCAACATATATTAAAATTCATCACGAATAGAAATAAGACTACAGATGGGTCGGCCCTACAGACCCAATGGGCCACTCAAGGCCGGCTTCGTTGACCCATATCTGGTTTGAGGCCGACCCGTGTGGCCCAATGGCCTCGATTTTTTGGGTCGGCTCGGTGACCCGGCGAGTCGACCCGGCCCATTCCCATCCCGAGTTGAGAGTATAGGTTTGTCGTGTTCGAACTCAGGGATTAAACTACAAGCCTTCACGTTTGTTTCACAGCTAGATCTATAAATGAGGATTGATTTCTCCAAAGTAACAAATGAAGTAAAGTATAAAGTAAATGTTTTTGGTCTTTTCTCTTAGTGTAACTGACAGGAACTTGATGAACAACACAATTAACACATAGCAAAGGGAGGCTCAGAGAGGGATCAAACAAGAACACAAAGATGATTCAACTAACAAACATCACAACTTCACTTAACAAACAGATCAACACAAATACTTGACGAAAACAAACAACAACATGCTAGTAGTCTGGACAATTCAACAAACAGGTTGCAGGCACAACTGTAACACTGACAGAGTAACAAATTACAGAGTTTTCACTGAGAATTCAAGCATCAACAAGAGAAGGGACTAGATGATTCTTCCTGTTGGTTCGATGGGTTACTTGTCCTTGATTGTTCTTGGATGTTGGTGATGAGCAGAGCAGCAGAAGGAGTTGGATAAACACTTGCATAACAAATTAGGCAGGGGAGAGATGATCTTCTTCTTCTTGCTTCAATCACGAACTAGGGTTCATTACTTCTAGGTGATGGAGTTCTCGATCCATCTTGCTCCTTCCTGAGGCCTTGGCGTTGGTGGTGGTGGTTGTGGCGTGTTCTGTGGCGAAGCTTCCTCTGCCACCTTTATGCAGGTGCAGCTCACATGCTCCAACAGCGACAGGAGCACGGTGCAAGTGTGACGCTGTCACTTTTCTGCTTTAGTCCTTCTATTTCCTTTCTTCAATCACACGTAGGTCCTTGGGTCATCACTTCTTTCCATTTGTCCACGGTATGTCATGAAAGTGAAGATTTAGAGTGCCTTTTAGCACTTTTCTGCAATAAGCCAAATGAAAACTGAAAAGTATTCCTTTTGACATGAATTCGCTAATTGTAAATGAAATCACTTTGAATTTGAGGGCAAAAGTAGATAAAAGGGGTTCAAATATGGCTAATAATGCATATAAATATGGTGCATATCACCACTTACTTGAGAGGAAGAGATAATCCCTATGAAATAAAGGAAATAACGGAAAAGTTAGTATACTTGATAATGTTATGACTGACAAATGGCAATAGTACATTAGTTATTACACACCAAGTATCCTCCCAACTATTTTGACCTAGAAACACTCTTGCTACATGCTGCTGCAGATGAGCTTTATTTTGTGCTGCATTTCATATTTTACAATCCAAAATGGACATAAACCATTAGTTCAAATGTTTTGAAGGTGGTAGTACTTATGTTCAGTGCCTCGCTCCTGCAACATTACCTAATTTATTCTTGAAATATTAATAGACACCATGTTGACCAAGCAAAAATCCCTTCAACATAAGATCGTTGTGAAAAATATAGAAAACGAAATGAGTTGGTTACCTCGCAGAAGTCACCTTCCAATATAAGTTCAGGAAATAGCTGTGTACAGTATTGTCCTGCACATATGGCAAAAAGCTCAGAAAACCAAGTACCGTGAACAAAATGATTCCTAGTTATCTCAGTTCCAAATGGAAACTGATGATCTATGTATGTCTTCTTTCGCGAGTTCGACTGCGGGATCGTGGGTACTTATACATCAGAAATATGGAATGTGGGTTTTATTTTACTTTAACTATAGAGAATTTGTAGGAACACTTATAGAAAAGGAACGATCAGAAGAGAAAAGACGCAAACAAAATTGAGAAAAGCGCATGCAAGAAAACAAGCCCTTGTTTTGTCTGATGAACATATGAAATATCATAGTAACTAAACACACTAACAAGCTCATTCGAAGGTAACCATATTGGCGGCTAATTCATAGTAATATGCTCCATATTCCTGAATAACAAAATCTCATGAAGATAACCATATTACATTTCTAATTACTATTTTCTGAACAAGAAAGTTGAATGTAATCAGAATAACTTTTGTTTTCAAGAACACATAGTGAGTAAAGGAATGTTGGCCGGGGCTGCAACAACAACACAACAACAATCCGATCATTATGATAGTTATCAATGTTTAGATCATGAGCTAAGCTCCGAAGTCAATTTTGCTAGATCCTTTTTTTTTCTTCTCTGATCCTTGGACTGAATGTAAGGATATTTTATATGCAAGGATGTTGGCAACACGTGGTAGCTAATTATGTAACAATGATATTTTAATAAATGAAAATTGTATTTTCACTCCATGTTCAACATTAGAAGCATTGCTGCCATCTTAAATAAACCATCTTAAATACTTATTCCAAGAAGCGGTCTTCTTCAAAGTGTAGAAACTATGATCCCCAAAATGGATACTGCAATTGTACGCTCCAAGAAAAATTAACTGAAGATAAACGTGGACAAATGCAAGACATGAAGAGACTAGATTATTGACATGGTGATGAAGTGCAAGCAAAAGAACTGTGCCCGTTTGTATATTCTTCTTTCTTTAACCCAACCAATTAGTTACAGAACTTTGCTAGCAAAAGACAGGTGCTTCCAATTTCAGCTCGTAATGTGTAAGTAAGACCAGGCCGAAGAAGATGACAGGAATTCATGAAACATCGGACGTGCAAGGACACAACATGCATGTGAGCGACATGAGTAAGAAAAGTAGAAAACAATGTCTTCAAGTGCATGAAGTGATGAACCAATTCATTAAATGCAAAGAAAGGTGAAGGATGCAAACGTTGTGGAATAGTAGAAATAACCTGACAACGATTGAGAGTTGCAGTGGCTGGCTGAACCAACTCATCTCCGTATGAAATACAACGATGGTTGTTTGACCGGTATGCATAAAACCAAGTGAGGGGTGATGTTTTATGTGCATAAAATCATATTTTCTTTAAAACTGGTAATTCCTCATAAAAGGTTTATTGTTTCAAAAAACTACATCTTTTTCTTCTAGTTCAGAAATTGACAACGACAAAAATCATGCAGAAAATATGTAGAAACTGAGAGACGAGGAAAATATCTGAATGTTGCACTAAGTCATTCTAGCCATACTATTCTGATGTTACACTCACAGGTGCACTAAATGTGCACAATACAAAAAAATCTCAATAGCATGGCGTGTAAATGAAGAGAAAAACGCAAGTTTAGTACATGAACTTGCCGAGAATGAGCCGTTTGGTCACGATGTTGTAAATGGTGAAAAGCGGGTAAGTTGCCACAAGTGTGCGCTTTGGTCATTCCGTCACGGCGAACGTTAGTTTGCTGACGTAGATGATTATTTATTTGCAAATCGTCCCTAAAGTTTTGTTTCTTCTCAGCCGGTCGTGGCTATGGGCTATGCACTGTATCAAACATGTTACGAGTACAGTGTGTCGCCGCTGTCTCCCTCGTATCGGCCTCGTGGAGTCGTGGATCAGGACATATCGGTATCGCCGCCGGCCGTGTGCAGCAGGACGCAACATTGTTGTCACCCTCAACTAGATGCTTGGCTTCGACCGCCTCCCGACCTCCCCTGCACTCCGCGCCGCCCGGGATTGACGAATGACGAGGCGTTTCTCCTTTTGCTCCCCGCGTGCTCCGGCGGTGGTGTGTGATGAGGCGGGAGTTCCCGTCGGGAGCACTCCAATGTGCATGAATGTTCTACAACATATTTGTGTTAAACCATCCCTGCCTGCAGACATGCACATTCAAATTAAAAGAAAAATAAAATCTAAGCTGAAGCAAATACTTCTTCATCTAATTCTTGACATCAGAACTCCTAGCTTATTGACCTCAGAACTGAAACAAAAGATTTCTTTTTTTAAGCTGAGCACATACTTCATCCAATTCTTCTTCCAACGAACTTATTTTTTTCATTTCTAGTTCTTAATTCATACTTTTCAATGCTCACGCTCACTCATGTATGCAACACAAATATCAAATACTCTGTTTAATTGGGCTATCCTACATTCCTGCTAAAAAAGCTGCGCTGAGGGAACTGGCCCATATTTAGCGGCCGCTTTGCCTTGAGGTTTCCTTGACGAGCTCCTCCCTGTGAGCGGTTCCCTGGGGACCTCCTCCCGGGACGCCGCTTGGTACCTTGGCTCCATCCCTGCAACGAATGGCCTCGGCGACTGCACTTGGCTTCACCCACTTCTTGCCATGCGGAGGTAGCACAAAAGAATTCGAACTCAGGCATCTAACAAAAATCCCTGGGCAGAGAAAGGAAATATTTCAGTAACACTACAGCAATTGAAACCACTGTGCGCAGAACAGACACATTTTTCCATACACCAGCCAGGATGAACAAGCTGCTCACTCGCTTCGGCTCTCCGTTCTTCCGGCCGATGGTGGTGGAGATGATGTGGGCGGTCACGGGGTCACCACACTCATCCCTCTTCTGCGACTTAAAAAAAATCACCCAATATTAGCCATGTAAACCCCGGGACAAGCAGATCGGCTCAGAACTCAAATCTGGAGACACGGAGCGGAGGACATCGGCTCTGCCTTGAATGGCGATGTGAGGATGGGATGGGTAAGGAGCACTTCAGTGGCAGAGCTTGGGCTGGAAGGGTGGGGGGCAAATGGGCTGTAGATTGATGTTGGGCCACTGCTGGGGGGGCAGATGGGCTAATTTCGACTGATTTTGGACACAGATGGTCAAAAAGCACTACGTTTTTACTAAAAATTTCTTGGCCTGGGGGGCGGCGGCCCCCCTGACTGCTGCATAGATCCGCCCGTGGAGCACTTGGTCGGCTCTGGAGGGAACTGCGGCGGCGACTGCTGGGGTGCGCGAGGAAGGAATGGCTGCGCTGGGGGTCGCGCCGGCTGCGAGGGAGGCGTGGGGCCGTGGGGGTGACCAGCGTGTGGGAGAAGGCGCAAGCGGGAACTCGCGAACCTGAGCCTGCCACATCCACGTACTCACTCGCCCGCCCCCCCCCCCCCCCCCCCCCCCCGAGCCCAAAAATAGCGCCGGAGGAAGCAATTTTCTCCCACTCGCCCCCCAAGGCTCGCAGTTTCATCCCGTGGACCCAAGCCGAACCCCAGGCAGGCCACCCCTGTCGGCGAGACAAGGCGAGTTTCCCTCCTTTTTTTCGTTTTCCCTCCCTTTTTCCCCAGATCCCCGCTTCAACCCCAACGTCGCATTCCCGCACTGCCCTCCACGCGGGCCTTCTCCCATGAGCGCGACATCAATCTGGCGTAGGGGGCTCGCCGAGCTACTCAGCCGAGCTACTCAAGCTCGCCGGCGCTGCGCCGCTGGCCTCTCCCATTCATCGCGAACCTCGACGCCCGCAGTGTGTATGGCGTAATGACAAGCGACGCCTACATGGAGGAGTTGATCGCCACCGGCTCCATGGCATCGGCGTCCGCCCCTGGGTTCTATACACAGTCTGGCGGTCAGGAGTCTCAACACCAGCCTGGAGAGCGGCGCCAACCATGAGCGGCAGGTGAGCTCTCCTTTTGCCTTGTTTCTTCCTGTCGCCGAATTTTCCCCAATCGCCAACATTTTTTTCCATTTAGATGGCCCGGATGCTGGAGGGCCTACCGCAATGACAACGAGCAGGCCGAGTTCAAGTTCCTCCATATCTTCACTCAATCGAGTTGTGCGAGAGTGGACGGAGCTACGGCTGGCACTCGCCAGGGGCAAGGATGGCGAGTACGTTCCCGACGCGCCGGTGCCTGGCGGCAGATGGCAGGCCGATCGGGAACAAGAAAGCCAAGGCGGCTCAGGACTCGGCGCCGTCCGCCGAAAGGCTCCAGATCCATTGAGCAGTGCTTCGCCGACGCAAAGAACCACGCCGTCATGAGGGAAGAAAGACAGAGGCAAGGTGGACGGCGATGATGGCCAAGCACGATGTCAAGCTCGACCTGCTCAAGACCAGCGTCAAGGCCAAGGAGGAACAACGACCCGGCGTTTCTGATGGGCGCCAACACTGCCGCGATGGACGTCGACGTTCGGGCGTGGTTCATGGCGGAGCACGCCGCAATCCTTAGCCAGATCGCGCCGGCGGCGAACGAAGCGCCACAGACGAGCTCTGCTACCACTACGCCCGAGCAGGCAACACCTCCTAGCCCCACCGCTATGGCAGACCAGACACCGCCGCCGAGCACTGCGCCTACCCGACCCCGAGCTCCGCCCCAACTCCGTCGACTACGACGCCGATCATGCTTGACGATGCCGAGGAGTCACCGGCGACCATCTGATTTGCGCCTCTCCATGCCTCGCCGGATGCGCGCCTACTTGTTTTGATTGATCGCCAAACTGTGGCTGGATCTCCATAGCCGAACTTGTGGTTCTGATCGCCGAACTTGTGCCTTTTTTCTACCGATCGCCCATCTGTGGCCATTCTGATCGTCAAACTTGGGCCGGTTTTTGATAGCGGGAAAACGATGTTTCAAATTTTTTCTATTTGTGGTGCGCTTGGGGCCGAAACCTGCGGACACGAGTGGAAATTTCAGCCCCCAGATCCTAGATAGCGCCGGCAGAAGCGCCGAAAGGTAGCGGCGAAAACGCTGGGGGGGGGGGGGGGGGGGGGGGGGGGGGGTGGGTGGAGATGCTATGAGGCGGTGGGGGGTTGGGAGGACTGAGCGAAACGCGGAGCATGAGGATGTTGGACGAAGGATGAAGGTAAAGCGAGAAACCAAATTCTTTTTTTAGATAGTAGAGATAGAGATATTAAATCATAGTCGTGTATATAGATATACCCATATATCGGCACCCAGATTTAGAATAGATCTAAATAGCTCCCGATCTTTGATATATGATATTAAACCGGCTGCTAATCTTTGAGATCGAATACTAAACCGGCTCCTGACTTTGAGATCTAATATTAAATCCTAGCCGGCCAGATTTAGAATAAATCTATATGGCTCCCGATCTTTGAGATCTGATATTAAACTGGCTCTTGATTTTTGAGATCTAATATTAAATCCCAGCTAGCTCAAAGATTTATAATAAATCTATATGGCTCCCGATCTTTGAGATCTGATATTAAACCGGCTCCTGATTTTTGAATATACTAAATCCTAGTCGTAGTCGTAGATATGCCCTTATGTTGGCGCCAAGATTTAGAATAGACCTATATGGCTCCTGATCTTTGAGATTTGATATTAAACAATTTGCTATGCACACGGCTGATCCGAAAGATTACGATCTTGAGTCTTAACCATTTCTATTATTAGATTCTCCACATATTGCTATTTATACGCGGCGTAGCCTAATCTAAATCATCATCGGCTCTATCACTTACACCTCAACTCGAAAATATCCTATCCTAAAAATTTGTATGGACGCGAGACACCTCACTTTATGCTTCTTCGTGATGCTGGTCATCAATGCTTATCCGACTTTTGCAGGTTAGTTTTTTTCTGTTTACAGTCGTGTGTGCATACTGCATAGACATTGCATATTAAGTTTGGCGAGATAATTTCTAAGGCTCACTATATGTCACCTAGTTTGTGTAGATATATGTTAGTTGATTTACACACATATAAGATTGTTTACATATTGAAGGGTTCTTTCTCCCAATTTAAGTTTATACCGAGTATATCCATTGATGTGTGGATATATTTTCTGCAGGGGATTGTAGGCAATATGTTGTCATGAGTCCTTCTGTTCTAAATGGCTGTGCAAAGTGCAGTGCAACACCGAGGCGAAATTCTCCTCGTCCTATGTTCAGTCACACCACTGCGTAGGATGGTTTTTCAAGAGCGGCCTTTGTATCTGCCAATTGTGTCGGAACTAGTTTTATATGGCACTGATGTTTAATCCATCATCGACGACTGAATAATTCATGAAGTTTTACATTTTTATCAAACACCTTTTTTCATTTTGTGAACCATTTGTTAGAAAAGGGAAAAGAAAATAAAAAAAGAAACCCGAAAAAATCATATGCCAATAAAATAAGAAAATAGAAAACCTAATGGAAAAAAGCGAAAAAATTAAAGAGAAATGAAAGTAAAAAATTCGAAAAGTAAAATCCACAAAATAAGAAAACCGGAAGAAGTTTAGAAAACAGAGAAAACCGGCAAAACCTACCAAAAAACGGTCAAAACCCCACCGCGAAAGAAAACTAGTAGCTCTGGAACGAATGCGTTGCTGCAGGCGTGAGCCACCCGCGCTGCTGCAGTCGTCAAAATAGGATTTGCTGGTTTTGCACCCTTGTCATTTTGATGCGTTGTTCTTTTTTTTTTGGTTGCATAGATTCCGATGCGTTGTTAGCATAGGTCGTCAGTTCTACTCTTGCTTCTGTTCCATTTTTATCCGACATTTAATTCTCTCTCTCTCTCTCTCTCTCTCTCTCGCAACACATTTAGGTAGGTCATACCAAATGGAAAACTCAAATAAACGCCCATAAAGTTAGGTGTTCTTCAAAAATTCACATCAACTTTGGTTAACTTTGTTATATTACTGAAACTGAACCGTATTTTCATTGTATAAAAGCATATTTATCAAAGTATTAAAACCATATTTATCAAAGTATTAAAACCATATATACTAAACCGAATTAACCATGTCAACCGAGTGCGCAGTGCCTAGTTACCCGTCTTTGCCATAATAGTGCACATTGGTTTTCTGAGAGTCAAAGTTCACTAAATTTGATAAAGTTTATTGAGAAAATTGTCTATCTCTATAATACCGAGTTTATTCTATATGCAAATGTACTTCATGATGATGAATCAAATGGTATTAATTTGGTAATTTAGATAATATTTTGATTAAATTCTTTTTACCTACTAGTTGGACATTTTTATTCTCAGTACCCAATTTAGCAAGTTGTCATCCTAATTACCATGTTTAGCAAATAAACTACTCCCTCCGTTTCCACAATGTAAGCATATTTTAGCAAGCTAAACTAGCTAGCTAAAAAGGCTTACCTTATAAAACCGAGGTAATACCAACTTTGATCCCATCCAATTTTTTTGGCAACATCACTCAGTGACCCACTCGACAGAGGCTGCACGCTCCTTTCTTGACGTTGGCTCTACATTAGGGTTTAACAAAGAACGAGCCTATACAGGACATATAGCAGGCCGATGCCACGCGAAGAGATCCAATGCTATCCTACCAACAGGATGCACGCAGCGAACCAAGATGGCCTGCTTCCATGTTTCACATGACGGCGACAATTTGGAGTTGATCCGACAAGCTGCTACGGTGCATATGGAAACCATTCACACGCGTGCATGTGGTCCAGCCGGTTGAACCGTCGCATATACTCACTCCGTTCCAATTAGATGAATAGACAAATGTAAGTCTTGTAATTTGGAAGGGAGGGTGTACGTCTATGAGAGTGTTAAGCAACTCAGCCTGAGAGTTGGTTTTTTTCCTGGTATAATAATTACATAGTTAAATAAATTGACACATCACGTTGAAATCCGGACTCACCACATTTTTAGAATGGGTAAAACTTAGCTTAGCTTTTGCTACATGGGGTAATTCGGATAAAATAATTCACCATGGATAAAATGTCATCGAGGCAGCGCGCGGCACCAGCGGCCAGGGCCTCACACACACGCCAGCGTGACTTTGCAAAGACTGGTCAGGTGGCCTAACCGACTACTAAAACCGTCGGCAAACATGTATCTCTTCTTGTTCCTGTCTGTTTGTTCGCCTAGACGGACGTACATGTAACTTGGCTGTCTCACTAGCCAGGGATCATCGTCCGATGGCTGCTTCTAATGCTGCATGTCCATCGAGCCCACATGTGGAAGTTTTCACGGTTGCGTCCTGTAAAGCCAGTGATTGCTGTTGCTCCTCCTGCTTGTTAGTTTGTCGCCTGTCGGTAAAAAACTAATGCACACATGAGTTCAGAAAATAGCTATCACCGGGCTACAAAAAGCGTTGTGGATTGGATACTCTTTGCATGGAGTAGATCCGGGTGGCGAATAGCTATCCACCGGGCTACAAAAAGCGTTGTGGATTGGATACTCTTTGCATGATGTTTCTTTTGATAGTGGCCTTTAAACATCGCCTACACTCATAGGCATGTGGCTCGGATATTAAAAGCGTCGACAAACTCTTACGTTGTAGTAGTGTGACATCTCAGAAAAGAATGATGCCTATAGAAACTTCATAGGAGGGATGACTCTTTGAAAATATGCAGTTTAACATGAAAGTTAGAATATGATTAGTTTGTCGGCCATGTTCAACGGCCTGACTGCAAGCCGCCATGAATGGCGTCGAGATGGATTACATCTACTTGGTCCCATGAGATTATTGGTACTAGCAACCCTAGGAAATATACTGCCATGTGGTTTCCTATTTGTAGGTTTTTTTATTCATCTACAACATCCCTTGGGAGATTGCTAATGATGCCAAACAAGCCTTGATTGGCATCAACAGAAAGAAAATTCCAAGTGCGAAAAAGGGGGAACGCAGGAAAGGGTGATATGTTAGGGCCTTTCCATATATTTCTAGCAAAGGACATTTAAATAATGAAAATTATTTTGAAATTTTAGAAAATATGTTCTTCTACGGTACCAAATCAACTCAAATAAATAAAATTGATGACTGCATAATGATATTATAAATTCAATACACTTTTTTTATCAAATGTTGAAATCATATATTTGAATCTATAATATATGATTAAACAAAATAACATTATAAACTAAATGTAATAAAATTGAAGGGCACATAACATAATTTGACACTTTCGGTATATTTTAAGCTACATAAAGTTTGAAGAGATAAAAGATGTCTGGCTAAGGCATTTTTATAAGTTGAAATCTTTATGACCATGAGTAAATAACATTTGGTATTCAGTAATGGTGTGCTGCCTAGGGGGACATTTGGTATATCCCAAGGCAGATCGTACGGTGGCTGGTTGGGGGCATCTATCCCCTTGGCAGCAAATTTACACTCTTTGAGATTAGGTAAACAAGTCAGTACCTATTTTGATCAATTTTCAAATAACAACCGATTGTGAGACAACAACAAATCGCACTGATTTCCATCTAAATACCGGTCGGGCCCATTTATAAGGGCTCGAATCTTCTTCCCCCTCTCCTTTCTTCCTTCTGTCTCTCTCCCCGGGCAGGTTGCTGTCGGCACAGCATCCAAACTTGCAGTTAAACATGCGCTGCTTCATGCTGCCCCGCCCTCGCACGTGCAGCACCTACCGCCGTTGCCGCGCTTGCAAACCGATATCTAGCCGTTCTGCAGCACCCGGCGTGGCCTCGGCGGTCGGCGCCCTTGAGATAAAGCGAGATCATAGCCTTGCCAAGCAGCCGCCCGGAGCTGACGCTGCAGGTGGAGCCCTTGCGGCCGGCGAGACACCTTCAGAGTTCTATCGACTGCAACCCCCTGCCCATGAAAATACCATGGAGTTCCAGCAACATATGTCGAGCCTTCAACACTTGCTGTACATATCAACTAGAGACGCTGAAACGAAAATATTATTCTGAGGATCAGACCTGACCACATTCCCACGTATGCCTTTTCCATGTCTAAGATCCCCAAGCTGAGTGCAATCACAGATAGTGAGTACTGTACACATTTCATTAGGCACAAAACCTTGCACGAGCTGACTCAGTTTAATTAAGAGTTGCAGTTTCCGTTCGGATCAGTATAGAGGCGGCTACGCATGGCTGGGGCGAGCGACATCCTAAGGTCCAGGACGCCGGGGCGCGCGAGGCTCCTGAAAGCATGGCGACTACGGCCGAGTCGAACATCCCGAGCACCCTTGGCCGCCATTCCACACCAGTATATTTTCCAGAGCCTGGGGAAAAGAGAGAAATTACGGGAAGAACATGAAGGTGACTTGTGGGTCCTATGGCACGTCAGTATATTTCCCACATAGGCAACCAAGTCAACGCTTATATGAGGGCCCAGCCTGTCGGGTCCACAGTTAAGACATAATCAATTGTGATTTTGCTTAATTTGTGGTAACTCGTCCAAGATTGATAGATTTTTAAATAAATTATCAAACTATATATGTACTGACTTATTAATCTAGCTTCAAATGTGCTAGTTTTATATAATTTACTATGTGGTCATACATGAATCAAACAATTCAATTTTTTGGATAATGTATTTCAGATACAAAAATACAAATTGATATCCAATGAAGCAAGGTATAATGTGTGTTAGATATATTATTTATTATAAAGAAAATATTTTAAAGATGATACTACAATATAAGATTCATATAAGCCTAATGACTAACGAAAAGAAGATCCGCAAGTTTGAAATGAACGGTTTGGCAAATAGTATAGTTAGTTAGTGTTCACCTACTTTATAGCTTAATCATAGGAGTTTGGCATGTGAAGGTTCAATTTTTTAACGAAACCTATATTTTGATTTTTCCGTGAATGAACTGGACCATGTGAACTCCTAATTTTATGGGATTTGTGAATTGTCTTTATATCATGTGGCCTCATTTTTCTAGAGGACTAGCTCTTTGCTCGCATGGAACAACCTAAATATCCTTAATTGTTATTTATGTTATATTTTTTTTGGCTTGTATGTCTTTTTTTGTTGGAGATTAGTATGCAAATAATTAAATAAGTTTATTTTAAGTCCACATTGATATCCTTGCATATGTATGAATGTCACAATGTGAAGTCCTATTTTTATGTCGAATGGCTCGTAGGATTATCCATGCAGCACATGATCTCTTTGTTTCTATTATAATCTCCATAGTATATATAATTTAATCCTACTCATAGAAAATTCAGATCTAATAGTAAATATTATTGATGACGTGGATTAATCTGGTGACTAAACCACATGAGCCTTTGATCCTTACATGTAAGTTCAGATAGACCTCAACCACTGTAGGCCCAAGCAAATTATTCATATACAAGTAGCAATGGTACGATGTAATACCTAAGACAAAGATGTCTCAATTCATAATTAACTTGCTACAAGAAGCTTCGATCAATATAACATAGAGATATATAATAACCCTAGATGGTTACTTCGTAACAAGTATTATTTAAATTTTATACTTGTCTAACCAAAGAATCATAAAAAAAAGCAAACTTCTACACCAATGTGTTCATTAATTATTCGGTCTATGATGATGGATTGGACATCAGTGCCATGGTACACTAGTAGTGCAAATCATCATGGAAAATAATAGAGAACCAAATAAATAGTGTCTGATTGTATGAACCACCATCATATTTAAATCAGAACCGAGATGTACATCAAAAGAAATAAACCCATATGAATAGTGCAACTTCTGGTTCTATTATTTGGAATTATTTTTTAACAGATTTAGTGAAATTTATTTGCTAGCGGTAAATTAATTTTTTTGTTTGGAATTTTATGGCATAGTAGTATGATTCAGTATCAAGAGCCGTGAACAAAAATCTAGAATTTAATTATTATTTAACCTACTATTTAATATTTGCTATCATTGTAGTATCATTTAGAGGTTGATATCACCAGATATGTTCTCGTGTATCGTGGATGTCAAGTCAGTGGCGTGTTGTGTGCGCTTGTTTTCTATCTATAACATGGTGTGACGTGAGAGGTGTGCCTGCGAGGAAGAAAATCCTATACGACCAGATCGTACAGCTCTCGTTGCTGGACCAACTCGCGTGACTTACGCGTGGCAAAACGAATCTCAAAGCAAACAACCCACTACCCCTGATATCCAGTCGTCAAATCACACGCTCATTTCTCTTGACGCCGTCGCAGATCGATGGCGCTTGTTTCTTGATGAAGTGGATCACGCACCCGATGGGAACCCCAAGAAAAAGGTGTGACGCCGCACAACCGCAGTTTTTCCTTGACTATAAAAACAAGGTTATCGAACCAGTAGGAATTGGAAGAGATTCAACACGGTGTCAACAACAGCGCCGTTAAAATGCTGTGACGTGGACCTGCACACAAAATAATCAAACTATTTTGCTCCAACAAAACAGGAAGGTTGTCAATCTCCCTGGCTTGCTGAATACAAAGGATTAAACGCATGGTGTGAAAATAAATGTAAATGCGAAAAATGAACAGCGAGCAAATGATGATGGAAAGTGGTGGAAACGGTGTTTTAATCAGTGTAAAAGAATGGACCAGGTTCCACAGTTCAATTGAGGTGTCTCTCCATAAAACAGATAAACAAACATGTTGGGTAAGCAAATTACAGCTGGACAATTGACAAAGTGCAAGGGCATGACAATGATATTATGACAAGATAAATTTTATTGCAATATTTAATTGGGCATTACAACAAGATACATAGACCGCTTGCTAGCTGCTATGACTAATAATCCACCCCGAGATAACATCCATGTCTCCCAGGAGTATTAAATTGCAAGAAACAAATAATTGCAATAAGCAAAGTGTGTAGTGTAAACAATGCAAATGACACGTAGACAAAGCATCATTGTTTTCTCCCTTGTGGCAACAGCACACCCAGAGACAGTCTATTCTGTCATTCGAGCCCAGTCAACCGGAGACATGAACCCACTATCTAGCATAAATACCCCCTCTTGAAGAAACTAGAATCTATTGGCCAAAACATTACTAGTATCCGAGAGAATGCAAGATTATAATTAAAACATACAGATAGATAGATGAACAAACTTGATCATAACTACACAATTTATCTGATCCCAGCAAACACAACATGTAGCATTAGATAAAGATAATCTTGATCATGTTAGGCAGCCCACAAGATCTAAATATGATAGCACAAGGAGAAAAGACAACCATCTAGCTACTGCTATGGACCTGTCGTCCAAAGATGAACTACTCACACATCAGCCCGGAGGCGGGTATGGTGGTGTAATCCCTTCGGTGAAAAATGATCTCTCCCTCTAGCAGAGTGATGGGAAGATCAGCAGAACCCTACCGAACTAGGGTTAAAGACGGCTGCGGTCTCGGATGTTTTCTGTGAAAATTGTTCGGATACCTAGGGTTTTCTTAAAGAGGTGAATATATAGGCGAAGAGGCGGCGCATAGAGGCACTAGCCCAGACAACCCCCAGGTGCGGGCCCACCATTGGCCGCGCCTAGGTGGCGTATGGCCACCTGGGGTTGCCTCCCCAGCTTTCCTTTGGACTCCATATTCGTATCGATGTAAAACTGGGCTCCGCCAATTTTCGTCCAATTCCGAGAATATTTTCCGACTAGCATTTTGAAACAAAAAGACAGCAGAAAACAGGAACTGACACTGTGGCATCTTGTTAATAGGTTAGTTTCAAAAAATACATAAAATTGCTATAGAGTGTAAATAAAACATGTCACATTTGATATAAAACAAGCACGAAACAATAAAAATTATAGATACGTTTGAGACGTATCACTGCTCTCACCCAACGGTCCGTGGCCAACCTCGTCGGCGAATCGAACGGAACGCACTGCTTTCCCCCGGTGGTCCGTCTCCAACCTCGTTGGCGAATTGAACGGAGCGCCCTGCACTCCACAAGCTTCCGCAGCCAACCTCGTCGGCGAATCGAACGGAGCGTGCTGCTTTTCCCCCGGCGTCCACGGCTCTCAGCTCACCGGCGGAGAAAATCCCTTGCTCTCTGTGTCGCTCGCGGCACGCCAGCGTCAGCGGTAGACAGCACCATCTTCTTGCCCCAGCCGGCTGAGGCCAAGCTACACGCCGATGGTGCCGCTGGGAATCATGATTTGGTAATGGAAATTAGGGATTAGTTGCCCGATTGCACTGAGATTTGTTTTGCCATGCGTCAGTCCAACGAGTTGGTCCATGGCTGTCGTACGACCTGGTCGTGTGGGATTTTTCTCCTGCGTCCAGTATATGAGCCGGGCTCAGACCGATTAATGCATGTGTGCACCTACGTTAGGTCAGTTCAGTATAACACATGCGTGTATGTATCTATTTTCTATCTTTTGAATAAAATACGCAATCGGAATATATGTTCATGTGTTTTAAATTCAGCTTCCTTTTTTGTGCTTGTTATAATCGAGATAGGCAATAACGAAGAACGAAAAAGAAATCGTAACGAGACACAAAATTTTAATGTGGAAAACCCCTCCAACAAAGAGTGGAAAAAACTACTGGTGCCAACCAGCAAACTCTTCACTATTTTCGGGGAGTGTTTACAAACGCCGAGGGTATACAATGAAGCGATAAACCCTAGCCGGCGGCTTATAAGTCGGTGGCAACAATCCATACCTCCGGCGAACTCGGCCCAAGCCTGTGGCAACAGGCCTCGCTCCGCTCGTTAGAAGTTAGCCTTTATCTTTAACTTGAATTTGGATCACAATAAAATACAGTGCTCTTATTAAATTTTCCAAAATAGTTATACTATAGAACAAAAATGCTTTTCACTCGAAATTGTAGTTTTATAACACTCCTTTGTAGCAATTTGAGAAAATGTATTGTTGGGCTGCGATGCCCTGGTTAAGTCAGTCCTCACCATGATGCCTATCTTTCGGCTGACTGCGATCAAGGTGGATAAGGCCACTTTGAAGGCAATTGACAAGCTTAGACGGGGCATGCTTTGGGCCTGCAGTGACAAGGTCTCCGGTGACAAGTGCAAAGTGAACTGGGCCAAAATCTGTCGTCCGAAGGAGCTGGGTGGCCTTGGGGTATCCTTGATCTTAAGAAGTTTACTTGAGCTTTGCGTCTACGCTGGCTTTGGTACGAATGGAAGACCCCATACAAGCCATGGATCGGCCTTGAGACCCCAAACGATTATTCAGACAGATCCCTTTTTGCTGCCGCTACCAAGGTCTCTATGTGATGGAAAGAAAGCAGCTTTTTGGTCTTCCTCCTGGCTGGATGGTTCTACGCCTGAATCGATGTCCCCGGAGCTCTTTGCCTCATCCAAACGCAAGAAGTGTACTATCCATGATGCTTTGGCAAATCATAAATGGATTACGGATCTTAACATGTAAGCCTTCACGATTGATAACATCTCTCAGTTTGTCGCGTTGTGGGAAAAACTGAGGCGGTGGTCCTTCTCCCGGGCACGGAGGACTCGATCACTTGGACTATTGCTGCCAATGGTGAATACTCTGCCAGATCGGCTTACCACGCTCAGTTCACGGGATTTGTGCCTTGCTTCTTCAAGAAGATTGTCTGGATGCCTTGGACTCCGCAAAATGCCGCTTCTTCGCTTGGCTTGCGGTTCAAAACCGGTTTTGGACATCTGATCGGCTAGCCATTCGAGGATGGCCTCACCAGCCTCTCTGCCAGCTCTGCAAATGCCTGCTGTAACCATCAGACACATTCTTTTTTAATGTTGTTACTCCAAGAGAATTTGGATAGCGTCTGTCTCCTGGCTCTCCTGTCCTTCCTTGATGCAGTGTGTGGGAAAAGCGGACGACTGACAGTTCTTGAATACAGGCAAGCTCTATCTAATACCCCAAGTAGCATTAAGATGGCCATCATTCTAATCTCGTGGGAAATCTGGAAAGAGCAAAATTCAATGGTTTTCAACAACAAATTCTGCATGTCCGCGATGCTTTTGTAGAAGATCAAAGAGGAGGGCAAGAGCTGGATTCTTGTGGGTGCAAAGAAGATATCGGAGATTACATGATCTTAATATTTTCCTTGTCTTTTCTCTTTTTTGGTTTTTTCGGGTATAGGCCTCAATGTTTGTTTCTCCTATATCAATATAAACGGCAAATATTTTGCCCCATTTAAAAAAAGTATTGTACGTTTAAACATTGGCAACGGTGTTGAAGTACGTCCGCGCGCGAGAGCATAGGGTGTGTCCTCATAGTAGGCCGGGGCAATGATGGAGGACACACACGAGCAAATTTAGATTTTTTATCGAAATGGGGAGAAACCCCAGCCTCTGCATCGAGTGATGCACACATCTTTTTATTAAAAATTATTTGAGTATCATCCGTTTACATCTCTAAGATCGCATAAGGTTGAGATATGTATCGACCATCTAAAAAGCAACATAACTCAACTACAGAAGTCGACTAGTATGTTGCCGCGTAGACCGAGAGAAAAACTCATGTGCCACCAACAGAAGCCGCGCGCATCCAGGTCCGAAGTAAGCAGGGTAGCCCATAGCTGGATCCAGTATGTCGCCATGTTGATAACATGTAAGACATCAAAGTTTGTTTTCCTCTTAAACACAAGATTATTCCGACAATTCCAAATAGACAAACAAATAGCTGAAACGTCAATACAAATTCTAGCTTTGGTCTTTTTATCAATCTCATTCAACCAATTACCAAACATATTAGAAACATTGGGAGGTGGATGTATATTATAAGTGCAGAAAACAACATGCCATATGAGTCTAGGAAAAGGACATGTGATGAACAAATGATCTATGGACTCCTCACATCCACAAAAGGAACATTTAGTACATCCATGCCAATTTCTCTTTACTAAATTATCTTTTGTGAGCAAGACTTTTCTATTAAGGAACCACATGAATATTTTTATCTTTGGAGGTATTTTTAACTTCCACGAGTATTTACGCAAAAAATCTAGTATGTCCATTCATTAAATCCTCATACATAGATTTTACCGTAAAGATACCATTAGTGGTAAGTTTCCAAACAAACTCATCGGGATTATCAGACAAATTAATATCCATTAATCGAAGGCATAAGTGAGACCATGCATCCCATTTATCCCCAAATAAGGCTCTCCTGAAAGTAATGTTTAAAGGAGGCGCCCCATTAAAAATGTCATACATAGAAACATTCTCACTAGTACAGAACGACACATCGAAACGGGCCAAAAACCCTCATCAGAAACGGAGAAGTGGTCTGTGTCCCCGCCTCGTGGTTGAGGTGAAGGCCCTCATCGGGAACGGAGTCCAAAAACGTATCCGATGAGGCCACATTTTGGCAACGGTTCTGCACATATCTCCGTTTCCTCAGTGTCAAGCTCATCAGTAAGGGAGTGTGTAAATTTACTCGTTTGCATTGAGGTTTCTTCATAAACATATAGCACGAACACAGATGTGACTAGGCATTTAAAATATCACAGCACAAGCACAAGAATGACAGATCAGATTCATAAGGTAGTAGCTCAGATTCATAAGGTAGCTAGCTCTACATTACAGTGATACATCTCTATAACCTGCTAGCTATTGACAAATGTTTTTCGTAGCAGTGACAACATGCTTTATAACCTCCTGCCACACTTCTTCCTGCGAAAGTTTCCAAAGCTGGATAATCATTGATACTCCACAGAAAAGCATCAGTCTTGGCAAGCACATCTTTAGTAAGGATAGATGTAGCAAACTGTGATACATCTTCAACTCTCCTTGCTATTGACAAATATTTTGGTAGCACTGACAACATGCTTTATAACCTATTGTCACTCTTCTTCCTGCCATAGTGGCCAAAGCTGGATAATCATTGATACTCCATAGAATAGCATCAGTCTTGGCAAGCACATCTTTAGCAAGGACACATCTTTTGGCATCTGATGAGGATATAGATGCATGGTCAGTATGTATCTACATATTGGAGACATGTAAGTGTATAATATTGAGTGCAAACCAATTAATGGTTACATATTTGAGAGAACAGATCGATCTACTTACAGTGCCCAATTACAAACAGATTGAGCGCATGCATAGTTATCTATGGCTAGGCATTCAAGCAACAAACTGTGGCAACTACACATAGCATTATCCGACTTGTCCAGTGCATGGATGAGCTTACCGGCGGTGGCATCGCCGCTCGAGGAAGATCCGACGCGCCGCTCGGGGAAGATGCGCGGCGCCTAGCCCACGCACCGCTGGGGAAAGATGCGCGTCGGCTTGCCGACATGCGGCTAGGGGTAGATGCGTGGTTGCGATGTCGGCCGGCCGCACCGCTTAGATCTGCGAGATAAGAGTTAGGTCTGTTGCTGCTTGAAGCCGCCGCTACACTATGAGAGTGAGAGTGAGGGTTAGAGCGAGAGCGTTAGGGTTGTCGGAATGGCGTATTTATAGCACAAGTACAATATCAGAAACGGAGGTGATAAACAACCGTATCCTTTTATTTGCTCACTGATACACTGGGCCTACTTAACAGTACAATTGAACTATCTATCTACTCTACTTGTTCTTCTTCCGCCCTGCCTCCGCGCCGTCGTCGTCCACGGCGCGACATTGCTTCTTGCCTGTTGCCTTCTCCTCCGGCTCGTGCTCCTCCTTCTCCGGCCGCACATCCTTCTCCGGCGACTCCTTCTCTCCCGCCTCCTTCTCTGAGCGTGCTCCTCCTTCTCTGACGTGTCCTTCTCCGGCACATCCTTCTGATCCGGCGCGTCCTCCTCCTCCTCCGGTGCCTCCTCTGGCGCGTGCTCCTCCTCCTTCGGCGCCTCTTCCGATGCCTCCTCCTCCACCTCGTCGGAGTAGTCTTCTTCCTGGCTAGAATAGGACTCTGGCGGGTCCTCCGACTCCTCTTCCTTCGATGCCTCCTCCTCTTCGGAGTCGTCTTCTCCTTCGCGAGAAGACGGCGGGTCCGAGTCGTTGGATTCGTCTTCTACAGAGCATGAAGATGGCGGGTCCGAGTCATCGGGGTCCGAGTCCGGCGGCCCGTCCTGATCCCACTATGGACTTCACCGCGGTCTTCACCGCTCGCGTCGTTCCTCGGGACTTCCTCGTTCTGCCACCAGGGTTCCTCAATGGCGGTTGTGCTAGTGTGGTTGAGAATGTGGGAGAGAAAGAAGGGGAGAATGCGAGAACTTCCTGGCTTCGCGCGATTCCAGTCACATTTTATTAGCGGCGAGCAGGGCGGTTCCAATCATTCGTGAACTAAGCCGCATTGAACAGTCGCGCTTCCAGTTTGCAACTGCAATTTCCCAAGCACATCGCAAACGGATATCCTTCCATAACCGTTGCCATAGAGATACGTATTGGAAACGGAGGAGAATTTATGACCGTTGCCAATACTATTGGTAATGAAGATCGTAAATTCTCCGTAACCAATGTTGACTGACCAACCGCGGCCCAATTCTGCCAGGCCTCGTCCGCAACGCTAAAATCGCGATTTTCGGTCGCCTATCTCGTGTCGTTACCATAGAGGGGTATCCGATGTGTCATTCCGTACTAGTGTCTTTTGCTGTGCAATGTTATATAACGATGGATATTGTTGTTGTAACGATACGTCTCCTAAAACCTAGTGGTTTCACCATTACCAACCTTGAAAACACCTTTATTAAAGAACTCTTTAACTATCATAAGACCTTTCCAAAAGGGGGAATCTGTTGGACAAGCTTCAACTTGTGCCAACATTTTATTATAGGACATTTGATTCCTAAGAGTTCTTGCCACACTGCATCTTCATTTAAGAGTTCAAACAGCCATTTGCTAAGCAAACACTTACTTTTTAGCTCTAAAACCTCAATGTTGAGGCCTCCCTGGTCCTTCAGTCGGCATATTATATTCCATATGGTTAATCGATATTTCCGTTTATGCTCATCGCTTTGCCAAAAGAGCTGTGATCTATAAAAATCTAGTCTTTTTCGTACCCCTTTAGGTATCTCTAAGAAAGACAACAGAAACATCGGTAAACTTGTCAAGATAGAGTTTACAAGAACAAGGCAATCTCCATATGAGAGCAGCTTGCCCCTCCGCATCCCAGTTTGCCTTCAAACCGACACTCTACAAGATACCATTCGGGATTTCGTAATTTTCTATAGCGGATAGGCACTCCAAGGTATTTGAAAGGTAGAGATCCAGACTTGCATCCAAAAATATGCTTGTATTGATTTTCTACTTCTTTAGCCTTGCCGAAACAAAAAATCTTGCTTTTGTGGAAATTTATCTTGAGGCCAGATAGTTGTTCAAAGATGCAAAGGATTAACTTCATGTTATCGCCTTTGCTAAATCATGCTCCATGGACAAAATAGTATCGTCTGCATATTGCAGGATGGAAACCCCTCCTTTAACCAGATGAGGAATGACTCCTCCAACTTGACCATCCTCCTTTGCCCTCGCAATGAGAATGGCTATCATATCTGCTACAATATTAAAGAGCATCGAAGACAACAGATCTCCTTGCCTAAGCCCTTTTTTGTTTGGAAATAATGACCAATATCATCATTTACCCTAATGCCTACACTTCCTCCTCGAACAAACTGCATAATCCAATTACACCACTGTGGTGCAAAACCTTTCATACGCAAAGCTTGTTCGAGAAAAGGACACTTAATTTTATCGTATTCCTTCTCGAAATCAATTTTAAACAAAACTCCATCCATTTTGTCTGAAGCGCACGTATGGTTTCATGGAGGATCACTTTGAAAACTGACATTAAGAAGGCAAATTGGTCTATATTGTTGAATCTGAACCGCATTTTCTTTCTTAGGTAATAAAGTGATGACGCCAAAGTTTAGTTTATACAACGGCAAATTCCCTTGTCGGATCTGAACAAACATAGCCATTAAATCATCCTTTATTATATCCCAGAAAGTCTAATAGAACTTAGATGGAAAACCATCAGGCCCTAGTTACTTGTTCGTCTCCATTTGAGAGATGGCCTCGTACACCTCCTTCTCAGTGAAGGTAGCCGTGAGTATCTCATTTTCCTTGATGGACAGCTGCGGAATATCGTGTCTAAAATCTTCATCCAAAATAACATTACTTGTTGCCGGCGCCCCAAATAACTTCTTATAGTATTCTGTAAGATAGACCTTCAAATTTTCTTCCCCGACAATGGTTCCTTCATCTTGCTCTAATTGAACTTTTTTCTTTTTTCTATGTTTACCATTTGCAAGAGGATGAAAATATTTCGTATTATTTCCACCTTCTTGCAGGTGTTTAACCTTACTCTTTGCGCCTATTTTGTTTCTTCATCTCTGCGGAGGCTACTAATTCGATCATTAGCCTCTCGCAAAACATTCCTCTCCGTTACAGTGAGAGGAGAGGTTTCAGCTTTGATATCTAAATCATCTATTATTTTAAGAAGTCTTTCTTTTTTCTTCTTATACCACTGTTCAAGATAACTTCCGATATTCTGATAAATCGGCCGATTTATCGCTTCTAGGTGTCTGACCGATAAGATAAATCGACCCATAAAGTGGCCGATATGCCGATAAATCAGCCGATATGACGATAAACCGGCCGATTTACCCCTTATCTTGGGTCGACCGATAAGTTCCCGATAAGCGATATCCCCAACATTGCTTATATCTCCCACTCATATTTTTAGCCCACCCCTTTAGGAACCGTCGCAGGTGCCTAATTTTTTTTGCCATATTTCAATTGGTGTGTCACCCTTCGTAAAAGCAGCCTATTTAGCTGCCACCATCCCATAAAAACCTTCAATTCTAAACCATGAAAGTTCAAATGAGAAACACGCCTTGTTTCCACGATGGGCATGTAATCCGGAATCCAAAAATAACAAAGTATGACCCGACCCCGTACGGATCAGCGCCTGTACCATAGTCAAAGGGAATTTTTATTCCCACTCTGTAATGGCTAGAATACGGTCCAGATTTTCAAACATGGGATTTTCTCTTCTATTAGCCCAAGTGTATTGTCTCCATGACATCACCATTTCCTTTAGGCCAATCCCTTCTATGATCGCACGAACATAAAAGGCCACCTTGAGTTATAATTGTCATTGTTTTCACTTTTGGTTTTCTAATGATATTGAAATCCCCACCCGCCATCGACGGCAATGGTTCATTCTCACACATATGAACAAACTCAGAAAGGAACTGCGGTTTCTTGTCGTCCTGGGCGGCCCCATAGACCGAAACCAGCACCCACTCATAACCATCAAATTTCGATTTTACGTAGAGTTTGACACAAAAATCACCCACATCTACATTCTTAATGAATGGTAGCAGAATTTATACCAATTAGCAATCCCCCAGATCTTCTTCCCAGAGGTGGTAGACAAAACCAAGAAAAATCTATCCCGACGGCTAGATGATTCAGAAAAGACGTAGCAAAATTAGACCTCCCAGTCTCCGATAATTCTAGAAAATGTAATCGCCTCTCTCTCATAGTTTCTTTAATGAACAGATGTGCTCCGGGGTCACGAAAGCCCTCGCTATTCCAAAATATACCTCTTAAACCGTCCATTTTACTTTATTTTTATTTCTTTATTCTAACACTCTGGCGTCTAGGCGAAGCTGAATAATCTCTTCTCTGTCTAGTTTTTTAAGTTTTCAGGAACTAAAGGATCCAACTGATCCTCCATATTCCTATTAAACTCATCCTCCTCTAGATCCTCAGATAAACTAGCAGCTCTAGATAAAATCAAATTTTGTTTATCCCCATCTTCAATTGAACCAACATTTTTATTCAACATGTGAATAGTTCTGTTTCATTCTTAGTCCTTTATAGTTTTAGCCGAATTAATTTTTTCAACTTGAGAAGTACCCGAAGAAACTCCTAACTTAGAAGCTATAGCAATTATTTGATCATCCGAAAAAGACATGATAGAAAATAGGGGGTTTAAATTTTTACCTTGCATGAGGTCTCGACACTGTGCCAGTGTGGTAGCCCTCTCCATCTGGGTTGCATCCGTAGTGGGTTGTGCTCGTATACGGCCACTGGACCGTACCCCAAGCACCGCGACGTCCTGAATGCCCCCAAACTCCACCACCTTGCGCCTAGTGGATCCATCATCAAGCCCAACCATATGGTGGACTAAGCTCGTTGTAGCCACCGGCGTCCCAAACCTGGCCGGAGAGTAGCAAGCAGCCTGCAGCAACCCGCTCGATCCCATACCCCCACCTGGGGTACTCGGAGAGCGAGTATCAAAAGCACTAGTCAAGATCAGATCCTCCCCACCGCATTGCCTCTAGGGGGAGACTGCGAAAGGACCAGCATCTCCCCACCGATGCTAGGAGACCCATCCACGTAATCAGCACGAGCAGCAACACCATCATGCACCGCAGGAGACGACCGATCAAACACAACGTCGGTCAAATTAGCAGAAGCGGCCGGTGCAGTCGTGCAGAAAACTCTGACGAAGAAACGCCCGACAGAGAAAAACCCAGTTTCTCTGCCGCGGCAGCACTCGTAACGGAAAACTGCGGCCACGTGTAGGTGCCCGGCAGCGAAAACTCCGTTTTTTCTGCAGCGGTAGCACTCCTGACTGAGCAAACCGGCGATCCATCCTGGCCGATCTGAGCGTGCTGGTTGTCCACCTCCTTGTGTACCAGCTTGGAAATCTTATCAAAACCCTCTTGCATCCGAATTAAAGCAATCTCCTTCTTTGCTTGCTTAATGGAGCTGCGAACTGAAGGAGAGAAAACTACCCCCGTCAAGCTCTTTGTCGCCGAGGGTGCCTGACTGCCCGAGCCCCTCTCTTGCTGGGGTTTAGCAGGTTCCGACACATCACCTTGATCATTCGGTGATCCATTAAGATTTTGCTGTTTCTCTTTAGCTAGAGCATCCTAGAAATCGTCCCCAAGCTCACCATCGCCGTCTCCATCATCATCATCCTTAGGATCATCCATATCCATATCAGCCATGTCCCCGTTATCATCCCCCTCCACAATAAAAGTGAGGTTATAAAAACCATCTTTGATGAACATAGGAAATTTCTTCGGAATTTGGACCAATTAAGACACCCAATCAGAATTCATAACACTCTATGCTTCCTAGTGTAGACCATGTCAATCTTAATTGGTCATACCAAACATATCTCCCACTGTCCAAAGGGCAAGGAAATCAGCTCTATGAATCTAGGGAATTCCCTCCACTCGGACCCAAATGTGTGGCAACGTCTCCATAGGCTCCGGTGTGTGTGCCCATCTGTCAACAGTGAGCTCACAAGGTGTATTGGGCACCTTACAAGCACCAGACACACGCAGCCTCTCCAAGTCATTTCTAGTGGCAAATTGGACTTCAAAAATATTGTGACCAACTTGCTGAACATCCCAAACGAACTGATCCGAAGTCACAAGTCTCTGAAGCAAATTTAGATGGAAAAACACGAGCAAGGTCAGACCTTGCTGGTGTGTGACCTGGATAGTGTTGGAATATAACCTGACTTTGCAAGGACCGGCCAGATGTTTTTTCCATCTAATTACGTACGCCAACTAGTTATCTCTTCTTGTTCCTGTCCGTTGGTTCTTGTGCTTTGCGCAGTTCGTCTAGAGGGACGTGTAACTTGGCTGTCTGTGGCCGTGCGTGTAACATCGTCCGATGGCTGCTTCAGCACGCTTCACGGTTTGTTTGCTTCTCTGTTTTCAGCGCAAAAAGCGTGACTGGCCACCCGGTGATAGCAGTTAGCACTCTGAGAATGTTTCCACAACGCAAAAAGGGTGGCCGTTTTGATATCTCAAAGAACATACCCGTGCTACCGGCAGTTTGGACTAGACATTGTTGTCTTCTTTTGTACAGTCAGTGTGATGTGGGACTTGAAAGGAAAAGGATGAGCCACGGGGTGTGTTCGGCATCTCGTCCCTGGCATGACACTATCTCGATCGATGGAGACCAGACAGCGTACTTTCTTCGCATACCTGAATCGTTTTGATTAAGTGATCGTCGTTTCAGTACACGCGAGTTTGGCCGGTGTGGCTTAGCTGGACCATCGGGAAAAAAAAAGGCTCAGTTTGAAATGAAAATCACGCGCCACAACGCCAACAGCATGGGCTACGTCGTTGATCACCACGCACGCATGCACCAGAACACGACTGGCATGGGCTACGTCGTTCATATATTCATACACTCACGCGCTGTTTCGCCAACAGCCAGAGCTTTAGCCACTAGACAATTGCACGGCGAGGGCCCTTTGTGCCGGCTGGTGACCAGCGACGCCTGAGTTGGTGTGTATGGCTGCGGCTGACTGCGAGCTCCTGCATCAGCAAGCGGCAGCTGCACCTGTTGTCGAGCCGACGGGTGCCCGTGGCAGCTGCGACGAGAACCAGTCCGAGGATGAAGAGTCACGACGAGCATCGGCAGCTCCTCCTAATGCTTCGGCGTCTGACGGTTGGGGGATGATGGGCGCCAGCGAGCTACTCCATGAGGTTTTGCCGGATGCCCCAGCTGCCGACCCAATGGGTGCACGTGGCAGCAGCGGGGAAATCCAGTCCGTGGAAGAAGATTCAAGCCGAGCATTGGCAGTTCCTCCTACTTCGGTGCGTGGCCATGGGCTACAACAGCACGCACCCATGCGTTTTGACGTGGAGATCGGCGGCTCGACGACGAACCAGCGCACTGTGACCCGGGCGAACTACTGGGGAACGCTCCTATGCGCGTCCGCCCACCCGAAGTGCGCCAAGTGGGTCTATACCGCCCTCTTCCTCGTCGGCATGGTGCTGGCAATGTTCTCCCGCGATATGGAGGTCTCCGCCTTCTCTCGGACAGAGCGCGACCATGGCTGTGAGCACGACCGATACTGTCTTGGTGCGGAGAGTGCTCTACGTGTCAGCTTTGCCTTTTTCGTATCCTCAAAAATATTGCTAACATGAACATGTTTTGTTTCATTACTTTGTTATACCTTGCATTTTCCTTAACAATGAGCCAACCAGGGCTTCTTCACGATTATGTTCTGCACCACTGTGCGTACTAAGAAGATCCAGGACCGCCGGAATTTCTGGAATTCGAACTTGGGCGTGATGTTGCTAATTAAAGTCGTCTTGGTGGTAGGCTGGATGTACGTGGCCCAAGCTATTCCGTCTCCATTCATCCAGCTCTACGGTAAGACCACAGCAACATAACTATGGTTTATTAGCGAATAAAGTTATCTTTTTTTGCTTCCTGTAAAATGTCACGAGAAAATCTCGACACGTTCAGAAAACATTTTGAAAAGCTTCAATGAAAAAAATTGTTAATCGAAATCTATTGTTCAAACCACTAGTCAGGCTAGTTGCATACAAAATAGGTAATCTATGACTGGCAACATGTATATTATGCAATTTTATTGTATGCATCGGATAGATCCCATTCTAGTGAGTCATGCTAGCATTGGCAGAGCTACACGCAAGTCAGGGGGCAACCCCCCCCCCCCCCCCCCCCTCCAAGCCTATTTTAAGTAGCATGTATAATCTATGTCTATATATTTCTTATATTTTTAGCCAGGGGGGCTTGCTATCTCATCCTCTTGCCGTCGTGTGTTACTTCTATTGATTTAATTGATACAGTACTCTCATTGCTTTTGTCGCCTTCGAAAATCAACTGAATGATATCTAAGCCCACGCGCAAGAGTACTCTGATACACGCAAATAATGGCTTCCTGGTGTTGTTTCTAAATTTAAAACATGTGAATCTCTGTTGTTTCCCCATAAACAGATTTTGGAACTGATATGTTTTAGCATTTTGGATAGTTAGTAAGTTCTCATGATGGTTGTCGTTTGTCCCCCAAATTTTGCAGGTAGCATTGCACGCTTTGGAGCATGGTACCTACATCTATATATTATGAAGATATTCATTCTGATCCTTCTCTTCAGTCACTAACACGTGTCAACTTGTTTCTGAAATTCGATAGGTTATTTCTTTCCATTCAGCTCATTAGTGTAACTAGATTCATCATGTGGCTGAATAAATGGCACCAGTCAAACCCAGAGAGACGGTAGGGTTGTTCATGTAGTACTACCCATGTTTTTGTGTAATGCATACTAGGATCTAATAATCAAAGCACTGTATGTTCAGATCTGCTTGCAAGCGTTGGCTGGTGAAGGCAACAACTATCATATTGAATTTCGGTTCTTTCGGAGTCATCTTTTGGCTACTACACGAGCACATGTCAAACAAAGTTGACTTCAGGATTGTCATCGTCACACTAGTGCTGATACTCCTGATGATCTTCATGTATTTGAAGTCTGAATCATGATCTATTGCAAAGTCAGGTCACGGCAGGCTGGCTGGCACATGGAGTGATGATAGCATACGTTGTGTTCACGAGCTGGACAGTTCTTAAAAGGTAAATTCAGACTGAAAGTTTTTGTATACCATTGATCAATGATTATTAGACCAGGTTCATGCTAATTTGTGGCATGCCTATGTTCTTTTCTTTGAACTGCGAATTTCGCACCAAAGTGAGCCACACAGGGACGTCACGAATGGAAAACATCGAAAAGGTGCAGATTGGCTGACCATCACGGTAAATGCATCCTCCTTCTATTCAAATTTATATCTGTAGTTATATTTCATAAGGAGATAATTGCACCGTTAGTCTCACAACTCTTATTGGATGGGTGCCTTTAGTCACTCAACTCTTAAGGAGGAGTCGAATGGTCACTCAGCTTATGTTGGTCAGAATCTTGCCAACAGAGCACTAAATGCTGATGTGTCTTGCTCACTGGCGGACCATAATAGAAGCCAAAAGGGCCATGCCCCCCCCCCCCCCCCCCCCCAAACGCACAAACACAATTACATTTTGCACAATACTACTTAGTATTTGCCACTTTTGATCATACAAACACAAAAAAAAATCAAGTTGGCCCGCTCAACTATCATCTCATTTATGTTGTCCCGTCCTACAATTATGGTCAAGGTCCGCCACTTGTCTTGCTGACGAGGCTACTCTTTTACAAAAAGACTGTTATTTTTTGTGTGGGTTAACTTGAAAAATGCAGATTCCCATCATCTCCCATGAACGCTCGGCCACAATCCTCTGCTGGCCAGCAGGACGACACCGTCAACACGGTCGCCACGGCGGGCTTCAACACGCGGACATTTACTCCACCAACGGTCGCCACCCTGGCAAGCCTAGCCATGAGAGAATCTCTGCAGTGAGTGTGCTGGTCACGTCAGAATCATCCACGTTTTGCATCCCGTCCGTCTGTTGTTACCCCAAATTCGGTATCTTTTTTACTAAATGGCCCTTTAGCAGACATGAGGCTAATCATTGCCCTTCAAAAAACTTCCGCTCAAATATGGCCCTTTTACAAAACGTCACCTGGAATGGCGTTTTTCTGGCCCAAAAACGTCTCCCGACCTGGCGTTTCTCGAGTTGGGCCGTCACCTGCAAAGGCGTTTCTCCGAGCCCCCTAACGGTTCCGTCTAACTGTCCAGTTAACGGCGACTTCTTTTCTATGATATTAACGGTAGTACTCCAATCATATCACATCTGTCAACAGGCGCAGCTGGTCGCGCGCGCAGCTTCTTCTGGGCTGGTCGTGGGTTCGACTCCCAAGCTCAGCACTTTTTCCTTAATTTACTTTCTTTTATTAAAAATAAATGGTACAGTGTCAGGATTTGATCCATGGTCCGCCTCCTCAGTTCAACGGGTGCACTATAAACAGACCAATTCTATTGGGAGTTTTATAATGCATGATTTTCTCTTTAACCTATTCGTAAAAGTATCATAGTGAGCAGTCAATATGCAATCCCAATTTCAGTGGTCAGATTGCCATGATTTACTATTAACTCATTGCCTAATTGTGACTACGACATCACTAGTTTATGTCAAAATACGCATGCATGCCTAATTTTGCTATTTACGTTGATGGCGATGATTACCGATGATTAAATGAAGATAATTATCAATAATTATGAACCTATTATTCTCCTTCTGTCTAGTTTTATAGGTCCTCTAAATACGTACAGCGCGACCAAGATCGAGTTCTACTGGCTAGAAGCGATTACGTCGTTCCCCGTTTCCTCCAATTGGTGACTAATTAAGAAACATTTAATTAATTAGGGCATTAAACAGGGTAAATGAATAGGCGTCCAGGCCCACTACATGCGATTATCCTGCCAATTCCCACGCATGCGTGCACATCTTCAATTAGTGCCTCCTGCATGCGTTTTCTTCCGGCCTTTAAAAACGAGAAAAGGAGAGTAATTAGAGGAGGAGTCATTAGCAATCGGCCCTTATTTTGGTGGTGTTTTCGGACAAATAGTTTTTCGCTAGAGGACCTAAAAATCTAGACAGAGGGATCTAATTATCGTTATGTTGTTGACTACCCCTAATTAACGCTTCATCTAACTATTGCTAATCTAATTTACGCTAATTATCGTTAGTGGACTTTTACCTGTAATCTAGTTTTCTAATTATCTTCAACTAATTGTCACTAATTTTTGTTAGTGGGTGGTTACCTGCTCCATTTGACCGTTGTTAAATAGGGAGAATGCAAAAACTATAGTAATTAGCACATCCCGTCCGGGTTAAAGCTACCTTTTTCAACTTACCAGCATGTGGGTTCGAATCTCCTGCAGCTTTCTTTTTGTTGATAAAATAAATAAATCAAACGAAAGGAAAGAAGAAGGGTGTGGAGCGTGGGAGTCGAACCCACGACCACGCCGAACTGAAGCTGCGCGCGCTACCAGCTGCACCAATTGGCAGATTTGATATGATTGGAGTACTGCCATTAATATCATAGAAAAGAAGTCGCCGTTAACTGGGCCGTTAGACGGAACCGTTAGGGGGCTCGGAGAAACGCCTTTGCAAGTGACGGCCCAACTCGAGAAACGCCAGGTCGGGAGACGTTTTTGGGCCAGAAAAACGCCATTCCAGGTGACGTTTTGTAAAAGGGCCATACTTGAGCGGAAGTTTTTTGAAGGGCCATGATTAGCCTCATGTCTGCTAAAGGGCCATTTAGTAAAAAAGATACCCAAATTCGTCCGCTTTGACATCCGTATCCCCTAATCCCTGTTGCGTTCAGAACATTCCGGACGTGAGTTGATAGCATAAAACTACCACTTTTGTAGCCAAATTTACTGATTGGTACCGGTCGACCCCGCAATCTCATTTTCATACCACATTTTGTCCAGATTTTCTCAGAAAGACCAAACCACGCGCTGATTCAATTTAGACAGCCGTTCTGACAGGGATGGCCCACCTGTCAGGCTGACGTGGCAAGCTGAGGAAAATTAACACCTAAACCGACAGTGGGCCCACATGTCAGTGAGAAAATAAAAAATATCTAAAAAAAGTCAACCATGCCGGAGGTCCGAGTCCGACGCGCGCTCGCCTCGGTGCCGTTCCCCGAAAACCCCCTCCGGCGACCGGCGGACGACCACCTCCGGCCCTAGCGCGCCGCCGATGCCGCCTCTGCCCCTGCTAGCCGTCGGGAAGGTCGTCCTGGCCGGGGAGGACGACGGCGTCAGGGCTGCGCGGCGTCGACTCCGCCACGAGCTCTGGCGGCACGGACGGAAAACGTCGGCCCGGGACGAGGCAGCGAGAAAGGTCCCGCCCTACTCCTCCGCCGGCGAGCGTGACAGCACGCGCCGCCCCCTGCTCCGCTCCCGACCTCCTCCACCGCGCGCTCCCACGTCCCCTGCGGGAGGGTCGCCGCCTTCTGCGGGACGCCGTCTTCGGGAGGGCCACCGCTCGCCCTCCCTGTGCTCCTGCGCCGCCGTGCGCCCCCTGCTACCCGTCCGCGCCATACGCCGCCGTGCGCTCCTCGACCCGACGACCACACGTGCGGGGCGCGACCCTACCGGCGGTGGAGAAGGCAGGGCGGCGCGGGGAGCCACCGGGAGGAGGCAGGCCGTGTGGGCGGCCGACGTCGGGGACGGGGCAGGCCTGCCGGCGCGCGACCCTGTGCTCCTCGTCCTTCGGTCGGGAACTAGGCGGACCTACCGGCGTTGGGGACGGGGATGACCTGCCGGGGCTCGGGCCATCGCCGGGAACATCGCCGGCGTCGTGCTCGCCGGCTCTCGATGCTCCCAGCGCTGCCCAGGACGGCAGCCAAAGTTATTGTTTGCTTTTTTTTCAGATTTTTCTATTTTTCAGATTTTTTTTATTTTTTTATTTGACTGACAAGTGGGTCCCACAGTCATTTTAGTGTCAATACCCTCTAAGCTGCCACGTCATCTGACATGTGGGCCCGGGGTGTCAGCATGACTGTCAATTTCTCATTAGAGCTCGATTTGGGTTTTCTGAGAAAACTTCGGCAAAATGTGGTATGTAAATGAGATTGGGACGTCGTCTGGTACCAATCGGTAAATTTGGCGTGAAGAGTGGTAGTTTTACGCTATCAACTCTCCGGACGCCGATATTCTCCACAACATTTCGCTCGCTCTGCTGCCCCGTAGACAGAGAACACGAAGATCGACATCCAGCGCTCCGTCGGCATTGTTGGCCTCCCCGTCGCCATAGACCACGTTGAGCGTCGCCACCTTACCCAATAGCTCCTACGCGTCTTCCTTGTCCGTCATGATGAAATAACCGATACAGGAGGCTCTCTATCGTCGTCGCCAAGTTTGTCTTCTTTCGCTCCTGTGGTCACCGCCACGCCGTCGATCTCCGCCTCCACTCATTCCTGGTTCTGAACGCTTCCTTCCTCCATCCTGAGTTTCCTGAAACTTTCGGTATTGCTCATCGGTCCTTTGCGTCTACGTGACGACGAGCTCGACTGACGTCGTCCGTGTCATCATATCCTGCCGCCGCCCAGTCAAGCGGTCTCAAGGCGCATGTCCGGGGCGAGGCGGGCTGGTTCGGGGGCGAGCGTCCGGAGCATGCAACGACGCAAGGGAAGGCGCGGAGGACGAACCATTGGCGCGACGGCCAGAGCTCCGGCGCTTGGGCCAGGCTACCGGCCGGCGGTGAGGAGGAGCACGCGTGTGCCATAGCGTCCGGCCGTGCAGGCGCGACGACGGGGCAGCTCCTTGGCCTCGACGAGATGCATCCGAGCTAGCAGCCACGTGCCTGTGCTGCGCGTGCGTGAGCTTGAAAGCCGCATGCTGGCCTCAGCCACGCGCTGCTGCCTAGCGTGGATACCTTATCCGCTGGATCAAGGCGATGTGCCGGTGGGTGCACGCATCGGAAATGGTGGTGTACGGCTAGCTGCGGAACGACGACGACTTACACGACACGAGCGGCACCGCGCCGGAGCAGGCACACGGACGCGAAGAAGACGACGACATGAGCGGAACGGCGTCCTGCCGGAGCGGAGCACGGTTACGAACTTCAGGCCACTGACGAGAGAGACATGTCGACGACGCCTAGCAGCACCGCGCCATGCGGCTCCCAGCTCTTGGACACGAACAGCCTCACAGCTTTTGGGCTGTCGTGTTCAGGACAAAATTGTTCAGGATTTTTTTGGAAGAAAATTAGTCACAGTCGTTGGCCCAGTCAGCAAGACACGTCAGAGTTCATTGATCTTTTGGCAAGATTGGGGATCCCCTATGTATCGCCTTTAGCGAGTCCAATATACCGTCTCGCCTGCATAAGTTCTTAATGGGCCAAGCCCATCGTTGGGCAGCATCGCTACTTGCCTCAAGCGTATGCATGTACTACGTTCTAGTTTTTTTTGTTGAGAAAATAGATTTAAATCCGAACTTTTAAAATCTTAACATTTTTAAAATGTTCATTTTTGAAAATGGTTCCAATTTTGAAAATTGGTTCAGATTTTGAAAATGGTTCCAATTTTGAAAATGGTTCCGATTTTGAAAATGGTTCCATATTTGAAAATAGTTCAGATTTTAAAAATGGTTCTGATTTTCAAAAAATGGTTCTGATTTTTAAAATGGTTCCAATTTTGAAAATGGTTCCAAATTTGAAAATGGTTCCTTTTTAAAAATGGTTCCAATATTGAAAATGGTTTCAAATTTGAAAATGGTTCAGATTTCAAAAATGGTTCCATTTTCTAAAATGGTTCCGATTTTGAAAATGGTTCCAAATTTAAAAATAGTTCATATTTTGAAAACTGGTTCAAATTTTGAAAATGGTTTCGATTTTAAAAATGGTTCCACATTTGAAAATGGTTCATTTTAAAAAAATGGTTCAGATTTTGCATTTGAAAATGGTTTCAATTTTGAAAATAGTTCATTTTAAAAATGGTTCAGATTTTGAAAATGGTTCCAATTTAGAAAATGGTTCAGAAAAGAATAGAAACGAAAATGGTTCAGATTTTGAAAATATGAAAAAAGAATATTTTATAAATAAAGTTAATAAAACTAAACTAAATAATAATAAAAAAAGAAAAAAGAAAGAAATGAAAGAATAAAGCGGAAAAAAGAAAGAGAAAAAGAAACGAAAACCGAAAAAAAGAAACAATAAAACAAGAATTAGTGAAGTATGAAAAGAAACATAATCGTAGCCTAGTGGCTATTCGTCGGTCCTCGTACGTTGAGGGTCGAGGTTCGAATCCCATTCTGCATCCTGCTTTCTTAATTTTTTTCTAAACAGAGATACTAATGGGCTGGCCCTATTGGAAAACCTATGTGGGCGAGCCAGAACTACAGCTCGCAGAAGGTGATATATAGGGTTTGCGCAAAATTGTGACCAAATTACTCATAAAATGAAGCTGTGTGACCACCGGGCTCTTCTTTAGGAGTTGAGTGACTAAAGTACTCATCTAGTTAGAGTTTTGTGACTAATGGTGCAGTTATCTCTTTAATTAGATATTTTAAAGCGTTATTTGAACATTGGCAGAGTTTTATTGCTGTGTTCATTGTGACGACATATTCGACTGTCAGCACCGGTCAAGATCATGAATGGGTCCAGGTGTGTTTGTCCATTCTGGATGAACTTCCAATCATTTTATTAAACGTGCTATATTTTCCAAACGGCTAGCTGAAATAGAAATTCTCCTATGATTCGCAGTTCAATGAAGAAGTACCAACCGAGGATGATATTCCCTATAGATATGGATACTTCCATTTGGTCTTCGCGTTGGGTTCAATGTACTTTGGTATGCTCCTTGTTGGCTGGAATGCTCATCAAACAATGCAAAGGTAACTTCTAGAGAAAACACATAAACCCACAATGAGGAAGCAAAGGTTACATCTTTTACGCATTCAATTTATCATAGTTTAAGAACATTACAATCCATCTTACCTTAGGTGGACAATTGACTTTGGTTGGTGGAGTGCAGTGGTTCGTGCTGTTAATGGATTTATTGCCGCAGTGTTGTACAGTAAGTGAATCAACCCTGAAATCCCTTTTAAGTACAGCACACATCGCAATAAAGTTGGCCACAAAAATTGTTTTCGACTATATCTTAGCTGTATTCAAATAAATTATATTATGTAAACTCTTTTAACTCATTAATCAATGCTTGAACTTGCAGTTTGGATGTTGCGCACTCCTTTCATTTGGAATAAGACGAAACTGGTTTTATCACGGCGTGGGGCTTCATTGGTGCCTCATGTTAGTTTTCTTTGAGTAGAAGTTCTTCTCATGTCTTTGAAGTGTCTGTCTCAATGTACGCCCAAATTTGTATTTTTCACTTCACTATGTGGTATGAGCTCTGTTTGTATATAGTATAGTAATCTTAATTAATAAACATAATTAAGAATCTTTTCAACACCATATCATGATGATTTACTCTTATTTGGTTTCAACCCACACCAAGCGAATGGGGTGGTGCGGTTTGGAGGCGAAATTGCTGCGGATTTGTGCAGGCAGGATTCTAAAACTTAATTAGTGGGGTAGTTTGGTTTGGGCGTAAAATGATTTTCTTCATGGGCTGGGTTGGATTCGGTGCGAATTTGTCCCCGTTCCAAGCGCTAGGTCACGACCGAGTAGTTTAAGATCCAGCTTTCTCACGTGATATTATTTCAGTTAAAATGAAACGATGGATCGGTCCTTCTCTTCTCCGCACCAGACGGATGGGTCAAAGGAAAAGAGAGAGGAAGAGGCCGAGGGTGAAGCGGCGGGATCGTGAGACTTGACTGGAGGAGAAGGGATCAGTACGTCAAGATAAACCGAATTTTGTGTATTCATAAAAAACTAACTTAAACCCACGGAACCATCAGCGGTGGACATATTTGGGCCCACCCTCAGCGGCACATGGCAACACGTACTCTGTAAGAAAAAATTCATAAGGCTCACGAGGCCTTGTAACCGAATCTTATCTTTTACCGAACGGCGTTATACATGCATGCATGCGCGTGGTTGATCCGCAAGACTACCAATCTTGAGTCTAACTACTATTATTAGATTCTCTCGCATCTCTATTTATACACGGCATTGCTGAATCTAAATCATCGTCGGCTAAATCACTCTCACACACACTTCCACTCAGGAATATCTTGTTTTGAACTTTTGCTATGGACGTGAGACACCTCACTTTATGCTTCCTCTTGATGGTAGTCATCAGTGCAGATCCGACTTTTGCAGGTGAGTCTTTTCTCTGTGCACGTACGGTCATGAGTGCATAGATATTTCATATTAAACTATGGAGATATAAATTGTAACGTTCATTTCTTTCACCTGGTTTGTATAGCTATATGAATGTTGTTTTACTTTATATAATTTGTTTTTACATATGTAATGGTTGTTTCTCCCAATTTAATTTTATACTGATTATAAGCCATTGATTTGTGGATACATATTTTCAGAGGATTGTAGGCAATTTGTTGACTGGAGTCCTTTCTGCTCTAAATGGCTCTGCAAAGCACAGTGCCAAGGCGAGGCAAAATTTTCCTCGTCCTATGTTCAGTCCCACCACTGTGAAGGATCATTTTTCAAGAGCGGCGTTTGTGTCTGCCAATTGTGTCGGAACTAGTGTGCCATGGCATGGCAATGATGTCTAATCCATCATTGAGGACTGAATAATTGATGGATCTTTTACATTTTTATCGAACTCTTTTTTTCCTTTTGGGAACCTTTTGTTAGATTTGTTTCAATAATTTTAGGTAGTACTTGTTACTCGATAGCTATCTTCTTAGGTCGTTATTTGTTTTTTCAATGGACTAGTACGTAGAAGTATAATTGTTGTGGTACCTTTGTTTTAGGGAATCTATTCAATCCTTATTGGTTGCTTCTAATCTTATTTTTGGTTGTGACTTGTGGTGGTTGATGCCCATCTGATATTTTTTATATCTTGATATATAAAAAATTGTGGCACCTTCTAATACAACATTATAATCAACATCATAAATATTAATAAGCGTTGAAGAAAAGTTGTGATGGAGATTGTCCTCACAATAAAGACTACACGTGCTAAAATGCTAAATAGCTAAACCTATGGTCTATATGCCATAAAATAGGGATTTAAAGGAAGTCATTCATCCATGCAAATAGATAAACCTTGGCAAGGAATAAACTTATTTTTTGCATGTCAATCCCCTAGCAAAAAAAAAAAAAAATCACCAGAAACACATCAAATTAAAAATTATTAAGCAAATGCAGCTACTTTCATGCCGACATCTACATGCATGGAGTTCTGATGAGGAAAAAGGAGGCCTTGTCCTATACGGTATTGTTTACACCAAATGCTTTACATGAAACAATATTAGGAGTTCAAAAGGCCCAGTTCATGTTATCTATGTCTCTTCTCTACTAGTATTAAAAGAGCAAAGTTATCTTTCCTGAAAATACCCCGCTAGTTGTACACAGATCATTTGTCACCGTCGAATGGAATTGTCAGAATTATGAAAATCTAATAGTATGGATTATTAAATCCGGTTCCACGTTTGGCAATTAATTACCATAAGCGGAATGCGGTCTGCTGCAGACTAAATTACAGTTGATGCTAGCACAAATCGATGTGTGAAGATGATTGGTTCCAGTTCTCCTGTTGTTTTGAAATATTTCAACGGTGGAGATGCATCTGTAATCTGTCAACACATGAGTGCACGTAGGCTTTTTTTCCATTAACGAGATTAGGAACAGTGGTAAGAAACGTTTTTCAGTGGCAAAGCATGCATCCGTGCGTGCAAGCCAAAATTTTGCTATAAAGCTGGAGAAGAGAACAAGCCAAACGTTTTTATGTCAGCACATATGTGCATTGCAAGCCAACATCTTGCGTGTAAAAATAATAATATCATCTCAAGAGTGCTATATTCATGTAAATGGTGTAAAAATTATTTCCACGCTTGTTTTCTGTAAAGCTGGAGATCAAGAGAACATGCATCTCATATTACAGTTTACAAGAATAAATCTTCCACCCAGCCTGATAATAGATCACCTACTTATACAGCAATATGCATCCACACCTCACCGGCTGTAGGAGGTGCATGATGAGGATACTATTAACAAAAATTGAGAGCATAACGGGGGGCGATCGCCCACCTGAACTTAATTTTTATTAAAAGCGGAATAAGACAGGGGGCGCGAGAGGTGGCATACCACCTTGGAAGGGAAACAAATACAAGTACAACGCCAGCCGAGGCGGGGTGTGTGTGTGTGGGCGGGGGGCGCGGGGGGGGGGGGGGGGGGGCATGCCTTCGAGAGAGCTGATGTCTATCCGCCGGGGGCACGCACGACCCATAGCTGCAAGTGTTCCGTGACGAGGGCGACGGTCCTGGCACGGGGAAGCAAGACACCATCTAACACCATGTTGTTTTGACTTTTCCATACTGACCATAAGGCGACGAGCACGACGGTGTTATGCGGGGTAGGCGGCATGGGGGGGACCCCTCTGGCAGTTTCTGTAATAGCATGTCGAGGTCCGCACCGGGGGAGAGGTTCGACCCAAGAGACAGACTAGCCCACACGGTGGACAGCCGCGGACACCCAACAAACAAGTGGGGAATGTCCTCCGCCCGCCCGGCGCAGAAGGGACAATCATGGCTGGGACACATCTGAGACGGTGTAGGTGGGCGCGAGTCCTGATCTTGCCCAACCAGAGAATCCAGAAGAACACACACACCTTAGGAGGCCACAAATGTTCAGATCAAATGAGATACTGCCGCCCCCGCCACCAACGCAGATTAATTCCGTCATGAGGAACATATAATTAACCCAACCATTCCTACAATAAATCGGTCCGTGACCTCCGGTGGAATCGCCCTACAGAACTAGTAAATCCCCTTCGGATGACTGTGGGGGCGAATAATAAGATAGACAAAGGGTTCACTTGCCTGCGGCGGATGCCGTCTCCCCTGCAGCGCCGGCGACGGGCGGCACGCACAAAATCGAGGCCGCTTCTGCAGCGCCGGTCTCCGAACCGGCGAGGTATTTCAGCTCGAGCGGTGGGTGCTGAGGACAAGACACGTACGCCCAACAGTGCGAGGTGGAGAAGAACGCATGGCCTCTTTTCTCTCTTTGTCCACGAGGAGGAGCGCGCGAGAACCCAGGAGTTGGGATGGAAATATAAAATTTTGAGTCAGTACCACGTTTCACTACCAAAGGAGAATCCAATGTTCTCCTGAGATTTTTAGTGATCCTGATATTTTTATTAAAAAATTATGAGGTTCGAACATATTTAAAAAATTATGAGTTTCGAACATATTTTACAGGAATACATCATTGACTACATCCGGATTTAAAAATAATAATGTCATAATATATTTTTTTCAACTTTTTTAAATATCAGAATCATCGGTGCTCGGGATGCAAAGACACTTTTCGGTTTCACTCCGCTCTATCTCCATTATTAGCTGAAGTTAGAGTATAGTCCCATTAAGGAAAAAAAAGTTAAGAGTATATATAGTGGGAGCCAGCAGATATTTTTTAAGAGTTAAATATATTGAGAACTTGAGTAGAGAGAATGATATGGTCCCGCTGCTACAAAATACACTCGCTAACAGTCACTTAATATTTGATGTGACATGAAAATACTATCACTGTTGTGCATACACCGATCGTGTGATACTGAGGTTGCGTTCTTTCGACTAGTCCATGATGATAGGTGGACAAAAGCGGTGGGGAGTTGTTGTTACTTGCGAATTTCTGAGATGAATGATCTTTAGAAAAAATTGCAGGTATACAAATAAGTTTCAAGGTTTCGATGAAACTTTTATTTCGTCAAATTTCGACACATACATATGTCCAGTATTTAGTAAAGCTCACATATTTTTTTATCAATTCTAATAAGTTGCTTTTCATATAGAGATGTGCCATCGAGTAGCTTTTTGTTAGGCATAGTTCGGGCATTTAAGCGAAAACAATGCGCTTTTTTATGCTCTTGGAGACACGTACAACATTCAAGTGAGTAATGAAGCAACGCTCGTTTGCACGGCGAAAGATGGGAGCAGTTCGTTGCTGAGAACAATCTCACCAGCCGGGGAGAAATGATTTATTTTTCTTTGACATGACCGCAACACATGATAATTATTGACTTTATGTAATATGGCGACACTGACGAGGATGATGATGACCCATTTCAATCTACCATCTTTGCCCAAAGAGTCGATCTGTCAGACAATGAGAAAACCCACCTCTTTTAGTTTTTACCGTCAGTCGTTAACTATGTCGGTGTGTTTTTTAGGCCTCATTTGATGAGAACAAATTAGAACAACAAACATGTGATGGTAGGTTTATTAAGAGCTTGTTCGGTTAATTCACAACCCAATTGGATTGAAGTGGATTGGAGGGGATTAGTAGGGGTATTGACTTATAGGGGATTTAATCCACCTCAATCCCTACCAAACCCCTTCGAAAACTTACAAACCGAACAATCCATAAGTTATTTATCTTTGTGATTTCCATGTTTGGTCGCTCTCTCACTCCCACGTATCGTTGTCATACCACTACTCGACAATTGTGACCAATTTAATCTTGCATATTAATCTACATAACCTATAGTTTCTAAAAAGATTCCTGGGGTATCCATCTAGTTTATAATTCTCGGTCAATGCCAGAGAAGCGGCCGGTCTAGACACCAAAATTTGTGCAATTACAAGGGTGATGATATTGGCAGTTCCACACATACACACATGATATTTATATGTGGATCATTTTATAATTATGATCTTATCGCACGCATTTGCCTACCCACTTCACCTTCTTAATTAACAGTCCATCTTCACGTGTGATTAAGTTACAAGACATGAAAGTTTAGTTCTAGTAGATGTCAACATTTGCGATAGGCCCCTTGAACCAGAACCGAGCATGGAAGACCCATGAACTGATGCTGAGCAGCAGCACACCGCCGACGGCTACCGGAGTGTAGTTGAAGTTGTCCTTAGCCACTGGGTATGCCACTGGCAAAGAGAATAGCACAGTGACGAAGGTCACCCAGAGGACAGCAGTCCAGCCAACAATGACACCATACCTGCCAAGATAAAACGGTCCCGGAATGAATGACTTCCGAGACGTCGTCACCCGGAAGAAAATGGGAAGTGCATAGGAGATGTACAACCCTATCGTCGCGATCGACGCCATCGCTTGGAATGCCACCTGGCTTCCCAACGACTGTCATGCATGTCAAACATCAGATGCACGAAGCAATGTCACGGTGAGATACCATGACCATGATATCTCACGTGTATTTTAGAAATGAGAAATAAGAGGAAATTTTGCACTAACGTACCGTGAGGGCCATAACGAATGCCACGATGACGGAGAGCCAAACCATGTTTAGTGGCACCTCGTGCTTGCTCACACGGTGCCACACGTGCGAAAACGGCATTGCCCCATCTCGGGAGAAGGCATACCCCATCCTATGGCACGGAAGTTGAGAAGTGTAATTTAAAAACAAAACCAACAACTAATATCATCATTATGGGAGTTTCATATATGGGCTACTAAGATTAATTTGGCGATGAACCTCGAATTGCTGGTGATGGACGCTATCCCGCAAAGGAACATGGCAATGGCGATGACCACGAGACAGGCGACTGCTCCGGCGCCACTGCCATACCTCGAGCGAAAGGTGGTGTAGAGAGCCTGGGCAATGGCATTTCCGCCAGCGTCATTATCAGGGCTAAGGAGGTGTGGTATGTCTATCACCATGGATGTCAAAGCCACCAAGTAAATCCAGCCAAAGATCGAGGAGAGAGCCACCGCGGTAATGATCCCGATTGGGCCGCTTCTGTCGGCATTCTTCGTTTCTTCAGTCTGCAATGCACATATCCAAGCAAGGATATCATCGTGTCTCCATATTTGTGTAGATCAACACAATGGAAAATTATCATTTGCTTACCATATGTGCAGATGCGTCATAACCAAGCACCGAGTACTGGCTCATCAACAACCCCACAGCTAGAATATAAGCCTTGCTGTTGACCCCCATGCCATTGTCGGTGTTGAAGTGTGTGAAGATGAACTCAACACTCGCCCTCTCTTTGGCAACAGCCGGAATCAGAATCGAAAACACTAAGATACCTAAAATTTCAAAGATTACAAATAATGCCTTTGTATGCAAACAACCAATTAAGTAAAAAGCAACAAATAAAGGCGGTGAATTTAGTTGGTGCCATTTAGTGTAAAAAATGTTCCTTGTGTTTTCCACAGACCAAATCCTTACCTTTTGGTGACCGAACTACTAACATCACCAAAATTTTCCTAAATTATGTTTTCTAAATTTCCTTATGCCCTAGGATTTTCTTCTAGATTTTGTGTCTTTTTTAGCTCTGACTATTGCCAGGGACCAGTAATACTGATTTTCCTGGTATTTAATATTCCCTCAATCCCAAAATATAAAGGGGGCTTAATTTTCGCTAGTCAACGACTTATATCTTTGATTATGATTTGTACTTATAATATGTTCATTACTATAAAAACTAAATTTAAATAATTGTGCAAGTCAAATCCAACGATTCCATTTATGTGTTCCCTGTCCATATAATTTACTATATATTAATGGTCAAAATCGTGTATCAAAACTCGAGAGAGTACAATTTCACCCGATTTATAGTTTACGAAGATGTCACTGGTGTTCATGGACTATGTCTATAATCGACCAGTTGTCACAGGATTAACCTAAATTATACGTTAAAAATCCTTTTCATAAAATCGAAATGATGTGATCAATAAAAGATGACTATATCATTTTTTATCCTATGACTATATAATTTTTGCCAAATACTATACTATGCGATCTGCTTAGTTACAACCCGCTTATACACCCGGAAGATATCTGGATGTACACACGATTTTTTTCTAATATTTTAAACATTTACATAATTGTAATTTTCATAATGGGACTATCTAATCTTATGAGCCAAAACATCGCCTCCCTATAAAAACACATTTTTTAACCGGTATTAAAACACTTATGGTCTATTTGGATCTGGACAACTAATATGGCGCTTAAGAGATACATACATCTACATACCTGATTTTTGATACAAATCTACATACCTGATATATTCCAGAAAGCGCCAAGGTGGCCGAACCAGGACAACCAGAGGATGGGGAGGTTGTTGATCAGTCCATGCAGGAAGAGGATGACACCGTAGATGGCCAAGACGACGTACTTGGAGGCCAGGTAGCCGCCACCGTTGGCTCCACCGGTAGCGAGCAGGATGATCACCTGGATAAGCTGCGCCAGCGAGAAGTCCACGCTCGTTGTACCAGCCCACTGCAGGGACAGTGACAGTCAACACAGGGGCATCAGCACTCAGCAACTTGGCAATAGTTTACAGAAAAATTGATTTTTGAACCATGACTTTGCTGCATCAGCCGCCGTTGGGCTGCTAATAGTAAGTTGACAACTAGATTATTCTATGGATTCATACGAAGCTGCAGCCAAATGGTACCTGTCCCACGATGTTAAACCTGTAAAAGAAACAGATCATAAGATGGTGCATGTCAGGCGTTTCTTGGCAGGAAACCAAGAACTTACGAACAACTCCAGTAACAATACTTATACTTGAGTGAGTGAGTACGTACCAGCCGGTGATCCATGAGGCGAAAGGCGCCTAGTTCTGGCCGGCGAGCTTGGCGCTCCAGTAGTAGAGCCCGCCGGAGGTGGGGTACGCGGAGCAGATCTCGGCCATGGACAGCGCGACGCAGCCGTTGAAGAAGGAGACGACGAGCCAGCCGAGCGTCATGGACACGGGCCCGCCGTAGCGCAGCCCCGTGTTGTAGGTGGCCGTGACGCCCATCAGCACGGAGATGATGGAGAAGGAGAAGGCGGCGTTGGAGGCCATGCTGATCCCCCGCCTGAGCTCCTGCTTGTACCCCATCTCGTGCAGCCGGACTCGGTCGGCCTCTGCCGTGTCAGCGGCGCTCCGTGGCGGCGCCATTTGCCGATCTCCTGTGCAGATCCAAGTAGCTTGTCTAGTACTTCAGCAGCTGAGCTTGTTATGTAGAGGGGGTTTAATTTGGTGTGCAGTGTGGAGGGAGGGAGTCAAGGAAGTGAGGGAGTCAAGGAAGAGTCTTTGGTGCTCGGAGAGTCAACAAGAGAGGGAGTGGAAACTATCCAAGGTTGGACCATCCGGGCAAGATTCCTTCCGTATGATTCGACGTTGTGTTCTTTGTACTACTCCGTAGATGATATGATTCAACATTGTTGACCGGGGAGATGATAGTTTATGATTGCTCTTGTCATGCACATCAGCTGTCAACAGAATAGCACCGGCGAACCATTGTCCTTTGCTCAAACGTACGAAGGAAGATATGACATCACCAAGCTAAGTTTTATGGCGCGCGCGTCGCGATTCGCCATCGTCCCGCCTTTCCTCGTGGCCCATGCGACCCGGTCGGTCGCAGTCTGTACAGCTAGTACACCTCGTGGCGTGTAAAATTCTAGCTAGCGCTCTGCCTAGCTACTCCGTACTACCTACAGGCTAGCGCATGCACGCAGCACGCTCTCTTTCTCAGCTAGTACTCTTCATAACTAGCTAGCTTGCTCCGGGTGTGTTTGGTAGCCTGTGCCACCTTGCCCTGCCTATCTCTCCACGTACAAGCCAACTCCATACAAGCTGAGCTGAGATTTTTCAATATGTGTATCAGCTTTTGCACCCAGCAAAATAGGTTGCTAAGCCTCTCCGTTACTTAGCTAGCCACCTCCCTCCTAAAAAGGAAAAATAGCCGCTACTCACATGGGTACCTACACACGCTAGTTTGAAAAATTCGTATACGTCACAGAAACAAAGAGAATACTCAAAAGAGTGGGGATCTCAACATTAGAGTTATTAGGATTATTCAAAAGTATTTTGAAATTTTTTCAAGTCATATCCTGACTGTGATAATTATTTCTAAAAGTCAACAAAAAAGTCAACCCTAAAAAAGAGGACCAAATTTTTTTTTTTAAATTCCGAAACCAGTTTTGTACACCAAAAATCCCTACTCTACTACAATATCAATCTAAAACAGGTATATACGGTTTACATCGGCGTGTAATGGCATGGTGTGTAGGTACCCATGTGAATAGCAAATGGCCTCTCCTCCTAAAAATGATGCATGCCTTTGTATAACATTTTTGTTGCGTAAACCCGATTAAAATGTGGAGGTCAATGTCTGGTGAGTTTTTATGTTACATATGGTGTTGCGATTTGCGACAATCCTTTTTTTTTTGTGTAACCTCGAAAAATACTGCAATTTTTCTGGGTATATGCTACAGAGAGTTTTCTCCAAAGTTACATACGTGTTTCTATAAAGTTAGGTGAGTTGATCACTATTTGGCATGAAAATCGGTCGTCATTCGTGTTGTCCGATCGCGATCCAACATGGAGAATCTACTTTTATGTTTTGCATTTTAGTCCCACGAGTGGATTGGCCGAAAAATGTTGTTGGATTGGTCTAAGTATCACTCGATCTACCTCTGGGGAGCTTAAGTCATGGTAGATTTTTAGCTCCGATGAGCTTGAATCAGTTATGACGGTGCTTCCATGGTTAACTCTGAAGGTATGTTTCTAGCGAAAATTTAAATGTTGTATATGGTGTTGCCATTTGCTACAAACGTTTGTATTTTTTGTTGTCTAAAGCCGAGTAAAATGCTACAATTTTTATGTGTTTATGCTATATATATTTTTCTCCAATGTTGCATAAGTGTTTTTCTAATTTTGGATGCGCTGGCAATAAATGTTGGATGAACTGATTTTTTTTTATATGCAAACATCGTCATTTTGCTGCAAGCAAATGATGAGATGTTGTATAAGTTATTGGATTTTGCTACATGGGTGTGTACAAAATGTTACAACAAGCTTTGCTACATGTTACAAATGTTGATTTTGCTGCCGCGTCATGACACGTTTTTATACATTTTGCTACAATTAAATTATAAATTTGTTACATTTGTCTGCTACATGAGCATGTTCATGCAAATGGCATACATGAGAGTTTTCATGGAATGATTACACACCGTGATTAATTGAAAAGAACAGGGAACGGTCCACCATGTGAAAGGCACCAATAGAATAGAATAGGCAATTTCGGGTAGCCGTGTGACAGCGACATCTCGCATGCAGCAGCTCGACCAAGGATGCATACGAGCAGCTGGCAATGCGTGTCACGGGGCAAGCCTGAAAGCGACGTATCGCAGCAAAATTCTGGCATCCCTAATCAACTCAATCGGACGGTGTGGAAGGCGGCTGTAACGAGGCGTGGCTACGGCCGACTGACGCGTAGCGCTTGCCTAGTTATTTTGATTTTTGTTGTTGTTAGGTATTTTTGGATGTATATTATGTTTGTCTTTTCACAGCCGCTATTTGTGCAAGCCCATGCGCCGTCTACCGCAAGCTGGCGTTGCAAAGTCGACAACGTCTCAAGGTGTCCGACAACGACTCAAGGTGTCCACAATGACTAAACCACCAACGTTGCAAAGCCGCTAACATGGGACCAAAGAAGCAACATTATATTGGTGTTGTCAGCATCCTTTGTCGGTGCTTTCAAGGGATTGTCGCTGATGCTGGATCATCTTCGGTATTTTGTTGTAAGCTTTTGGTGCAATGCTACATAAGTGCATTTTTATTGTTGTAAAAGTACATAACTTATGCTACAACTATATAACGAATTCGCTTCGATCGTTTTCTATATTTCATGTTAGCTTTTTTTACAACGCTACATACTTGCTTTTGTTTGTTGTAAAATCACATGTATTCAGCTACAAACATATAATTTTTCTTCTTCAATCATTTTGTTCTTTGTTGTGAATTTCGCTACAATGCTACATACGGTCTTTTTCTTTGCTGCAAAAGTAGAGAAACGTTGATACAAACGTACAACTATTTTGCTTCAATAGATTTTGTTGTTGTGAGCTTTTGCTGAAATGTTACATAGAATCTTTTTCATAAAATAAAAAATGCTACATATAAACAATGATTTTGGTTTGACCTTTTTATTATTTGTTGTGAGCTTTTTGCTACAATGCTACATATTAGCTTTTTGCTTGAAAAATAAAAAAATAAGCTAACAAATTTTGTTTCGATCTTTCTTGTTCCTTGTTGTGAACTTTAGATGCGATGCTGCAATTAATTTGCAACAATTCCTCTAAGTTTTTGTTCCAAATATGAATTCATGTTATATGCGTTAACATTTCAACGTTTATAGTATAAGTTTAATTTCATTTGTTGCATTGGTTGACTGAATTTATTATAAAAATTTATTCGAACAACATGCTATACATTTCTGTGTACATTACCTTGTGCTTCGAGTAACAATGGATTTTGTAGTGTTTGTGCTTATAGGGACCAGCTAGCAGGAGCTAGGCAAGCCTGACAAGGTCTCACCTCACGTCCCATCTATGGAGTATAAAAACAACAGCGTGCAGCTAGCGTACTTGCGCGTCTCTCGCGCAGCTCCGGCCGCCCATGCATGCATGCGAGAAACGGATTGGGTCCTGAACAGCTTGAAAGCCACATCACGCGTATCGCGCAGACCGCTGTAGCTACAGCCGGCTGACGCGTAGCGAGGGCCCTCAAGTTTTTTCTACACTTCTAGATGCATTGCTCTGGGCATATCTCCACCAGTATATTAATAGCCATATTTCAACGGCGGACATGGCCGATTAGTGTGTGCGTACTTCGGGAATTTTTTTTGGTTGATTAGACGTACTGTATTTTTCTTCCGTTCAGCGTGATGAGTCGGAAAATACAGATTAATAATTGTACCGTGGGATATGGTGATTGTACGTCATGATCGCTTGGATCAGCCCCTCTGAATTTTTGTATTAATGGTGATCATGATTAAAATCCTTTGATGAAACGAGGAATTGTCAGCAAAAGATGTGATTCGGATAAACAAACTGATGACCTGAACAAAATGCAGATAGGTAACACCTAAAGGTACGGATATATGCTAAAAGACTTTATTAATTAACATTGTAGACCTGTGTAATGCAATGGAAATATTAAACGTAGAAACGAACACATGGTTATAAGGTATACATCGTAACAGTTGCCTACTCTAGCTTAGCCTAGCCGAGATGTGAACAATGCCCTCCATAGGCACGGGTCCACTTAGACCGTTTCGAGCATCGACCCAGTTTCAACATTGACCCTGTACACGCACCAACACTCGTCTATGATGAGCAATATGCCGCTCTTTTTTTTTTTTTGATAAAGGGAACTTTATTACTTAAAAAGTCTTAAGCATGTACCCGGCTCTGCATAACTAAGATGCACACAGCCACATGTCCACAAGGTAACCAAGTACTGAAATAAAAAGGCGAATTACATATCATCATGAGAAAGTGTAAAAAGCCTAAACTGCTGGAGGGCCAATCCGTAAGTTATGCTGCCATCCATGTTGGGAAAAAAAATCCCTCGCCGAATCCTCCAACCGCGTACACGCCTCCGTGAACAGGGATCGGTGCTCCGCACGCTGTAGTGGCACCCATAAACGGATCAAAGCCGTACTCCGGTAGATGACCTGCATAAGAGAAGCATTTTTATCATTAAAAACCTTGTCATTTCTACATAGCCAAAGCGACCAAATAACGGCAATCGCTCCCACCCTAATTAGATGCTTAAACCTAGAATCAACCCCATTGAGCCAATTGCCAAATATATTGGCAACACTACGAGGTGGATATAAGTTGAGGCTATCTGAAAGGCTGACCATATAGATCTAGCAAAATTACAACGAAAGAAAAGGTGTTGTATACTCTCGTCATGATGACAAAAGACACACGATTTGTTTCCTTGCCAATTCCGCCTTGCAAGGTTATCTTTAGTGAGAATTACTCCTCGACGAAGATACCACACAAACACTTAGTTTTCAGTGGTATCTTCATCTTCCAATTTTCTTATTATTAACGGCTGGAATCTCAGGTTGTACTAACACTTTGTACATAGAATCCACAGAGAATTTGCCATTCACATTGAGATTCCATCGAAATTTATCAGGTCCTTGCGTCAATTGCACTGAAGCAAGTCGCTGTACCAAAGCATTCCATGATGCTTGTCTAGGACCGAATAGACTTCTTCTGAACGACACATTAGGTGGGAAGATTCCATCACCTTGGCGAGTGTATCGCTTTTATGTCGCACAATGTTGTACAAGGCCGGAAATTGTTCGCGAAGAGTGGCATTACCTAGCCATTTATCCTCCCAGAACCTAATTTCCGACCCATCCTGAATAGAGAAAGACCCGTGTGGAAAAAAGTATTTTTTGGTGGACATAAGTCCAGCCCAGAAGTGAGAATCACCCGGCTTCCAGTACACCTGTGACAGCGCTTGTGAACCCACATACTTTCTTCTTAGGAGGGTCTGCCAAACCCCTCCTCAGATAGTAGCTTAAAAAGCCACTTGCCAAGGAGAGCCCTGTTCTTGACCTCAGGTCATGAATTCCAAGTCCTCCTTGGTCTTTAGGTCGGCAAACCACACTCCACTTAGTCAAACGGTACTTTCTTTCTCACTATCCCCTTGCCAAAAGAATCTTGACCGGAAATAATCCAATCTTTTTAAGACCCCTTTTGGCAATTGGAAGAAAGATATCATATACAGTACCATATTGCTTAGTACTGAATTTATGAGAACTAATCTTCCTCCTAAGGATAATATTTTCCTTTCCAGCTGTGTAATCTAGCCTGTAAACGTTCCTCAACCAGTTTCCATTCAGCATTTGTGAGTCTCCGATAGTGGATCGGAATTCCCAAATACTTGATAGGAAATTGTCCCTGCCGCAGCCAAAAAGCTCGGCATACTGAGAAACATCATTTTGAGCCTCGCCAAAACAGAACAATTCACTCTTATGGAAATTAATCTTTAACCCCGATAAATGCTCAAAAGCTGAGAGAATTAACTTCAGATTTTTTGCTTTTTCGATGTCATGATCCATGAAGAGAATTGTATCATCGGCGTATTGAAGTATGGACAAACCACCATCCACTAGATGAGGAATGACCCCTTCAATTTGGCCATCGGCCTTAGCGCGTTCAATCAAAATAGCGAGCATATCCGCCACTATATTAAATAGCATCGGCGACAAAGGATCACCTTGTCTAAGTCCCTTTTTGGTTTGGAAGTATCGACCTGTGTCATCATTGACTTTAATGGCGACACTTCCTCCCGAAATGAAACTATGTATTAAAGCCCGCCATTCATCGGAAAAACCTTTCATTTTGAGAGTCTGTTGTAAAAAGGACCATTTAACCTTATCATAAGCTTTCTCAAAATCCAGTTTGAGGATCACCCCATTCAACTTTTTGCGGTGCATCTCGTGGACCGTTTCATGAAGGGTAACCACCCCATCCAGGATGTTACGCCCTTGCATAAAAGCTGTCTGAGATGGACGAACCACATGGTCAGCCACGGTATTCAGCCTTATTGTCGCGACTTTGGTAAATATTTTAAAACTAACATTAAGGAGGCAAATGGGTCTGTATTGTTGGATCCTTTCGGCCTCATTAATCTTAGGTAGTAAAATAATTCACCAAAATTCAAGCGAAACAACTCTAATTGTCCACTATGAAGGCAGCAGAACAATTGGAGAAGGTCTGACTTGATAACGTCCCAAAAGTTCTGATAGAATTCAGCTGGGAAGCCATCGGACCGGAGCTTTGTTGTGTTCCATTTGGAAAATAGCCTTTCTCACTTCTTCCTCAGAATAAGGTGCAGTAAGAATGCTATTTTCTTCATGAGAAACCTGGGGTATATCTGCTGTTTGGTTTTCATCCAAGGAAAAATGATCTTCCTCCGGAGCTCCAAACAGACACTTATAATATTTAGTAATATACGACTTTAGTTGCTCGTGGCCTTCAATCGTTCCCTCCTCCTGTACAAGGGAGAAAATACGTTTCTTCCTGTGTCTGCCATTGGCAACACTATGGAAATATCTCGTATTTGAGTCCCCTTCCAGAATGAATTGAGCTTTGGAACGTTGATACCATTTAAGCTCCTCCTCGCGGAGTAATCCAGCAATCTGTGCATTGGATTGGTTTTTCAACTCAATTTCATGCACGGATAACGCCGGATTTCTGCCAAAGCCTCGAGGTCATCGATAATTGATGAAAGCCGTTGCTTTTCTTTCTTCAGTAAACCCGTTGTGTGACGAGCCCATCCAATAAGGTAGTTACGTAGAGCACGTATTTTGTTATTCCACCTCTGGATTGGCGTTGTCCCAGCAACCGGCCTTTCCCAAATCTTTTTGACCATATCTTGGAAGCCTTCACGGTGTAGCCATCCAAGTTCAAATTTGAACCGACGATTACACTGTGGTCTCGGCAATCCAGTAGTCATCAGAATGGGAGCATGGTCTGACAGAGCCTCAATACGTTCTAGAGCCCGTACCGATACCATGGGGAATTTCATCTCCCAATCCGTATCCATAAGTACTCGGTCTAGTTTTTCGTATGTGGGTTCTGGCAGACTATTTGCCCAAGTAAATTGTCTTCCAACCATCGAGACCTCTCTCAAGCTCAAGCTGTCAATGACTGCATTGAACAAAGAGGCCAATGGTTGTCAAACCGGCCTCTACTTTTCTCAAATGGAAATCGTAGCATGTTAAAATCCCCCCCAATGATCATGGGATGTGGGTTATCTTTTACTAGATTAACCATTTCCATAAGAAAATCGGCCTTTGGCTCCTCCTGGGCAGGTCCATACACGGTGACAAGGCTCCATACGAAATTATCAACTTTGTTACGGATGTGTAATTTAATGTGAAACTCACCATCCGTAACTGTTAACACTTCCATAGTCTCAGTCCTTACTCCGAGTAAAATACCCCCAGAACGACCACGTGGCGGGCGAGAGAACCAAGCAAATTCTACACCTCCGGAGAGTGTTTAGAGAACTTTGCGAGAACTCACGCCTACCGGTCTCAGAAATACCCAAAAAATCCAAGTTATGATCCCGAACAGCATAAGCGAAATGCAAATATTTAGCCAAGTCACCAAGACCTCTGCTATTTGCAAACATACCATTCATTGGGAAACAATGGGGGATTTGGATAATTTGGTCTTTTTCCGAGACCTCTTGTTAGAAGAAAGTTTGGATTTTCGACATGAAGCTTTTAGCTCATATAAAGGGCTGTCGATATCCAATCCAACTTCCGACACTTCACCAACTAAATGAGAGAGTAGCTGACCATCTGATGTGGCATTCGCTTCCTCATCATCTATATAGGTGGCACTTAGACCGGTCGAGACTTTAGGAATAACCGTTAGACGGTCAAATTCCATATGTCTCAAGACTCGAGTCGAAACAGAAATTTGAGAGCTATCATTACCTAGCTTTACTCCTACTTTAGCAAGCTTTGATGAAATAGCTGAAGGCGAAAAAGAAAGAAAAGATTTGGAAGCGTTATCCGTACCATGCGAGTCGAGGTTAAGCACTACCTTACGTCGCATAGCCCTCACAAGGAGTCTTCATCGGTAGGGTTAGCTCCATCCATCGCCGACTCAAACCTCCCGTTGCGACGCGGAGTCGCAGTAGGAGGTGGGGTGCAAGGCGAGACAGAGCTAACCAAGTCCGAGTGAGGCCCCTCATAAGGAGTGGTCGGGGTCAGCGTTGGTGATGTAGGAGCTGACCCGGCCACCGTAGTGTCCAGCTACGCCGTGGGCTGGAACGGCGAGGACAAAGTCGAGGAAGAGTCCACCGCCGCCCCAGCTACAGCGCTGCCAGCAGCGCCGAAACGCATGTCCAGGGGAGGCAGAGTCGGAGCAGAATCCTCCCCCTGGTCCAGCGTAGACGCAGCAACAAGCCGACCATGGTCAGCAGCCATCGTCGGCCCGCTCTGGCCAACACCATCGGCAGCGTTCGGCCGCACTTCCAGGCCTGCCAGCGGCCCAGTCTGGCCGGTGCGCGCGGCCCCTGCAGGAGGAGTGCCACGGCCCGGCAGTAGCCCAGGTTGGCCGGCAGTCATGGCCATCTCCAGCGGCTTGCTGTGCTCAGGCTGCCGATCAGCGTTGCCTGGAGAAGCCGGCCCATCTTCCACTGCAGTGTGTAGAGCTGCAGAATTCTTCTTTTCAACCAAATCAACACAGTTCAAAGCACGAATCAGCCCCGGAGATGACCTTCGGATGTTCTCCACAATTTCAATCCCTCTAGGCGTACGTGGGTTGGGGTTATAAGGAGTAATCGCCAAGGCTGGTATAGAGGTGGACATGACAGCCGAGATCACCGTCTTGTCATAGCTATTGTCCTCCGTCGACTTGCTTGCATCAACCTCCATACTAGTACTTTGTGTGTTTTGCATGCTAGCCGACCCCGAGGACCCATCCATGCCCTCCTCATTACCTTCCTCCTCATCAACATCATCACCATTACGTCGCCAAAAATAAGGGACGAAGTTGGCATCCGGGACGAAATCCGCAGCCTCACGGCGGAAAAAGAACTCATACTCTCTAAGTTTAACCACACAAGCTGCTCCAATATAAGGCCTGTTGACATTCGTACTCTTCTCAAGTGCCTGCGGCTTAAGCATACCCACTAGAATTCGAACGAAACCACGACTCCGGTAAGTGACAAGATCAACATCGAGAGTCGTCCCAATAAGAGAGCCAACAGCCCAAAAACCAAGAAAGTGTCTCACTGGATACGGCACACCTTTCACATGCACCCAAACCTTCTCCATCACCCTAGACGGGGTAATGTCCTGGACCTTCCACACAGAGAAAATAGCCTGAGCCTTGTAAGAAGCGATGTTCATCTGCAAGCCAACCAACCTCTGGAGGTCTTCCTCCGATGGAAGCCCAATCAAGAAAGCATCGGCTCCATGGGGGAGTGCCTCCCAAGTCCACTGAGAGCTCGATGGACACATTCTGGATGTCAAGCTCTCGATGGCAGCCGCCGGGACAGGATCACCCACAATCGTGACAAGCGCGGTAGGTGAGCTCGACGGTGCCAGGTGAGGCTTATACACGCTATCAGGCAGCTGCACAAACATCGTCTCATCGGTACCATAACCCGAAGTAAAGGCACAGGGCTTCGGGAGCTTGAGTGTCGGACATCGCATGGTTGGGTGCTTGAAATTGTCACATATGAGGCAGTAATGCTTAACTTTGCACTCCTTAGAAGAATGGGTATCCACTGCACAATTCCAGCAAACCTTTTTGAACTTAGTTTTCCCTCCCGACACGGTCCCAGCTTGAGGTTGCTGCTGTTGTGTACCATCAGCCAAAGGAACAGCGGCCGGCCCCGACGGATTAGCAACCACAACATCACTTGGACCCTGAGAAAACACCGGCTGCCCCTGAAACGTAGGCTGCGGATGGAACGACGGCTGCTGCAATTGCCCATACTGCACAGAGGTTTGGTTCGGCTGCGCCGACGGCGGCATGAACGGCTGCATAGGGGGTTGTTGCGTCTGTTGTCCCGGCTGCGGAGTTCTCTTCTTCTTGCGTTTAGGGCGAGGAGCAGCATGGCTCGTTGCCTGCGCAGCATGAACTTGCTGCTGCTGCTGCCCCGGACCCTGCTGCTGGAACGCCGGAAGCCTCGCGCCCAGCATCGGCGGCGGCTGAAATTGCGTGTTCATCAACTGTGGTGGCTGGAATTGCTGCTGAAACATCGGTAAATAAGCCGGCGGTCCATAGCTCCTTGAAGGTTGCTGGAGAGGACGAAGTGGAGCCGGTCCAGTGGGTGGCGCATAGTTCTGAAGCGGCGCCTGCATGGGCACCCCTCCCGGGAACGATGGCGCGGCATGGCCAGAGCCCGAACCCACATTTCTATATAGTGATGGTTCCACCCTGGCCTTGGTGGTTTTAGCTCGACCACCCTAGTGTGGTTCCATGCTCGACCATCTATGTCGTCTCCCCGCGTCCACATGTCTATCCGTCGAAAGTCACCTTCCTAGTACATGCAAAACAACGAGAGAGACCCTTCATTGGTAGCGCTAAGTGTGATCCAGCTATCGCAAAAAGCCTTGGCGAGTTCGTCCGCGGGGATCGAGAGCTTGACCAAAGAGGCGTGTCCAGTCTGGCGCTCACTTCGTAGGTGTAATATGTATGCCCATGCACGTCCCTAATCAGATATATGGGGAAGAATGTTAATAAGAAGCGCCGGAGGCAGAGAGTTTTTTGGGACACGTTCCCTAATCAGAGAAACCGATAAATAATAAACCCCGAACATATATACGTAACATAATCAAACAATGAATAGTAATCTCCATTGCAACATGAACACACAATATTAATCCCCCTGACTCGTGGCGTTGGTGCACTATTGCATCAGGCCTGTTTTTTGCCATGTTGTGCTGCATGTTAGATTAGTTAGTTATAACCGTGTGTATCAAGTTGTTCAGCCCGTCCCTGATGATAAGGACGGAGGCCTATCTTCTTATCTATTGTAACAAGATTGATTGTAATCCTTTTGACGTTTGTTGGTTAAACCTCCTATATAACACGCACGGTGTGTCCCCAACAGGGTACGGCACCTTAACCCTAATTAGACACTTTTTTCGTTCGGAGTAACGAGTCGGCAAATATAGAATATTGGAACCGTGGGCTATGGTGATTGTACGGTCAATATCTGTTGCATCGGCCCTCTGAGTCTTTTATATTAGTGGTGATGATGATTGAAATCATTTGATGAAACGATGAATTGTCAACAGAAGATGTGATCCGAATAAACAAACTAATAACCTAAACAAAACACAGATAGCTAACACCAACAAGGTGCGGATATATGTTAAAGTACTTTATTAATTAACATTGTGGACACATCAACCTGAGGAATGCAATGGGAATATTGAACTTAGAAAGGCACACATGTTTATAAGGTATACATCGTAACAACATTCTACTCTAGCTTACACTAGCCGAGATGTGAACAATGTCGGCAAATCTATCTCCATAGGAAGGAGTCTCTGTAGACCGTTCCGAAATTTCTCCTCCTCCATCGCCCCAGTTTCAACATTGATCCTATGCACGCACCAAAACTCGTCAAGGATGAGGATTATGCCGCTCTTCTTACCCGGCCAGATGGTTATGAAGTGATCGTTCCACCCTGGCCTTGGTGGTTTTAGCTCAACCACCCTAGTACGGAGCCATGCTTGGCTACCTATGTCATCGTCTTCCCGCGTCCACATGTCTAACCGTCGAAAGCTACCTTGTACATACAAAGCAACGAGAGAGATCCTTCAATGGTAACGCTAAGTGTGATCCACCTATGGCAAAAAGCCTTTGCGAGTTGGTCGGCAGGGATCGAGAGCTCGATCAAAGAGGCGTGGCCCGTCTCGACGCTCACTTCATATGTGTAATATCTAGGCTGCTCAGGCACGCCCACGTAAGGGACAAACCAGTGTGCCACGGCACGGGACAAGGCAACATTGTTATGTATTGGAAACATGAAACCAGGGCTGCGGATCTGCCACATTCTGTCGAAGCACTTTGTTGGCGCAGACCAGTGGGGCTTCATGGACGAAAAGGTGTAGAGATTGCACTCCTGATCGTCGTCCCTCCGGTAGCTATTAAGGACGATGGCGAGCACCTTGAAAAAGGAGGATGCAGGACGAGGATTGGAGGGGCAACAATCTTCATCGGTGACAATAGCGCAACTGACCCGAGAAACTCTGCACTCGAGCGGGGCAGCACGTTCCACGTACCAGTGAGCAGATCGCACAGGGCCATGTGGATTGACTCATCAAACGAACCACGGTGAAGGCGCACGAGGAGGAGGCCACCATGCGTGGCGAGCGCGTCGGCGAGGTCGAAGAAGCCAGTCGAAGTGCTAGGGATGACTGAGGCGAGGAAACGACGATGAGCACCGAATAACGATCCGGCTGGCGGCGGAACAAAGAAGAGCGGGTAGGGAGAGCCGATGATGTCCATACGGCCATGTGGCTGCTGGTCGAAGAAGCCGACGAGATACGACGGATGGCACATGTTCTCCGGCCAGACGCGATTGACGAAGGAGCGGTCCGTGATGAGCCTGCGCCACCGCTTGCACGTCGTGGCGCAACGGAACAGGGTGGCCAAGTCGTCAGTGGAAACACGGAGGAGGATCTCGAGCACCACATCTTCCGGGAGGAACTCGGCCGCCGCCATCTGTTCCATCGATCTACTACTCGGGCCACCGGAAGGATCAAGGGGTTTCACAAACGGCAATATCCGCATCAGGTGGTTTTTGTTCGGGACTCGTTTCAAGGATGAATTAGAATTATGTACGAGCAGGTCGGCCCATATACAGCCCAAAGGGCTTATGTCTTCCCCTATTTTTTCCGGGAAGGCTCGAGGTGTTAACGATACATAATTCGTTCAATTTACTAGAAGGAGTTTCACGGTGGATATTCCAACTCTTACACCTTTTTTTTTGGAAAATGCTTTTATGCAGCCGGCTGTAGCTACAGCCGGTCTGCTCGTCACGTTTCCTCGCGCATCTTGACCGGTATGCATGTATACGTCTCGCATAAATACGGCCCATGATTGTGAACCGTCTTGTCAACTGGCGAGCGTAGCGCAGGCGGACTCTCGAGCAGAGCTGCATATGCCTGGTATGATGATTTAAAAGCAGAGCACAACCGATAAAAAAAAAGCTGCATGCGCTGCACTGCCGAGAGATCGGCCCGGAGGCCGGAGATATTGCCGGCTGCATGCAGTACGTGCCCCATGACGCTCTAGTTTGAACTTTGAACTATAGGACGTACTCTTTCCATTCTAAAATGTAAGACTTTCTAACCTTTCTAAATTTATCGTAGACACGTTTTAGTGTATTGATTTACTCATTCAGTAATGAATCAGGACAAAGACAATAATGCTAGAAAGTCGTATATTTAGGTATGGAGGGAGTATTACACAAAAGCCTACGGCTCCTCTCCGCATGCATGCTCTGAGCTCAGTCGGTGAGTGGATTGACCCGATCTAGTTTTACATGGCGGATTCGTTGCCAACGAGTTTGAATCGGCGGTCATGGTCGTTGATGGAGTTCATTTTTGAGGGATTTTTATCGTTGTTGCATAGGCGGTTAAGTTTTGCTACGTGCGCGCGCATCTTTTGTTGTGTAAACATGAGCAAAATGCTAAGATAATTTCTGGGCTTATGGTACACAAAGAATGCTCCAATGTTACATATGTGTTCCTGTATTGTTGGATAAGTTGGACACAAATGTTGGATGCTATGTTTCTTTTTGTTGGAAAACTGGCATGCTTTGCCGATGTTTTGCTACAACCAAATTGGAATTTGTTACATATGATGTTGGTTTTTGCTACATGGCTATGTTTTAAGTGCTACATTATTTTTTTGCTACATGTCGCAAGTTATTATAAATCTAGCTAGGAGGAAATTTGTTACAAAATGATGCTACATTTATGAAAATGCTACATACTCCCTCCGTTCAAAAATAAGTGTCTCAAATTTTCCCCAAAGTAGATGTATCTATGTGTAGATACATCCATTTGTAAGCAAACTTGAGACACTTATTTTAGAACGGAGGGAGTACAAAATATCAGGCGGCTGATTCATAGCGTTTGTCAGAAATGTTACATAAAGTTGCTACATAATCCCTCCGTTCAATTTTAATTGACTTGCTATGCACCAAATGTGGATGTATCTAGACATGTTACATGTATAGGTACATCCACATGTGGTGGATAGTAAGTCAATTAAATTGGAACGGAGGGAGTAGATCCGAAAAATGATATTTAACCTACCGTATATCAGACGGTCGGCAGACAAAAAATGTTATGTACTCCCTCCGTCCAAAAATAAGTGTCTCAAGTTTGCGTAAAAGTGAATGTATCTAGACATGTTTTATATATAAATACATTCATTTTTGGACAAAATTGAGATACTTATTTTTGGACGGAGGGAGTAATTTATTTTGTTGCATAGTCTATCGCAACAGTTGGATGTTGTAACTAAGCAACAATAAGTGAGATGAAAATGGATGAGAATATTCAACGAATCATCAGTCTTGTACTCTTGCGCTACAATTGAAGGGGTGCAGCAGGCAACATCGATTGTGGTGGGCCTTAGTGGGCTCCACACATGTGCGAAACCCAGCATGCAACTTCGTTCGCGTGCGTGCGCGCGCAGACCGGCTTATCGATCAGCCGTCTGACGCGTAGCGTTCGCCTTTTTTTGTTTTTTTTGTTCGGGACTCGTTTCAATGATCAATATTTTTTTCGACAAATTTCAAGGATCAACTAACTAGAGTTCCGCACGAGCGGATCGGCCCACATGCAGCCCAAGAGCTTAACTCTTTCCCTTTTTTTTTCCGGGACGGCTCAAGGGTTTAGTCATACATAATTTGTTCAATTTACTAGGAGTTTCACGGGGAAATTCCAACTCTTACGTCCAATTAAAACGTTTTCCAAGGATATCAATTTCCTACAAAGCCAGTTAAAATTGTAGGAATCTCTTAAATTCAATATTTTTGTTTGGACAACAAAAGCACATATCCACCCAAAGGATACATATTAACTAAGAAAATAACGGGTCGGCACACGAAGAACATCTCAGATGATGTCCAAGGAATAGAAAGTACGTCATCACCCATGAATTTGATAAATATGGTGAACATACGAGTAAATTATACTTTTTACACCATGACAACAATTACATTATTTCATAGGATTTTTTCTGGTTGTCCATTAAATTTGACCCACATTCACCTCCTTTTATGATTTAGGAGCATTACATTGAGTGCGACGCATTCTTCAGATCGGTCAAAGTAGCGTGCCACGTCGAAGACATATTTTAATTTCATTTTTCATTTATTCACGTGTCTAGATGCTTCAGAGGAGTTCCTTAATTTTTTTTCGAGAAACATTTCAATCTATTAATGAACTGTAAAGATAGTACAGAGAATAGAAATTATAAAAATTACATCCAAATCCATAGACCATCTAGCGATGACTACAAACATTGGAGCGAGCTGAATGCGCGCTGCTATCACCGTCTCTCCATCAGTAGAGTCGGGTAAACTTTGTTGTAGTAGACAATTGAAAAGTAATCATGCTAAGACCACACAGGACCAGCACACCAAAACAACAACCGTCGCCGATGAAAAGAAACGTAGCTCAGAAGGATCCAACATGTAGACACACGAATATAGACGAACAAAAACCAGATCCAAGCGGATCCACCGAAGACAACCATCGACCAAATCTCGGGAGATCCGCCAAAAATATACATCCACACGCCCTCCGATAAATGCTATGCGCCACCGGAACGGGGTTATTAAGCGGGGAGAACCTTATTCCATTTCAAAGAGCCGCCGGCATGTCATCTTCTTGAGTAGGACAAGTCTTCCTGTGTAATTAGCGAATTCCTTTTTATTCTCTTTTTTCCCCCTAATAGATGAGAATTTAACCCCGCGAGAGAACCCAAGAGCGAGCAAGAAAACCATCGAAGGAGCCGCGAGCTACCCCGCATCTTGCCCACGTTGCGTGCGTCGGTGAGCGAGAAACGCACAGAGTGGCGAACAGGGAAATAGAGGAGCAGCCTCGTTTGCAGGCGAGATCGTAGGCGCGGTGTTGCTGCACTATTTCTGTTCAGCGCAGCCACAAGTGTTATACATTTACACGGAAAGAGGGTCACGGGAGGGATGAATTCCACGGAGTTAAATACAGTAACAGTCCTTGTACTTGTCCAGCTGACTCGATTTAGTCCTCGTACTCGGAATTTGCAGAATTTTACCCGTGTACTCGTTAATTGGACTCGATTTAGTCCAAAAACATGTTTGCCGTCTAATTTGAGCTGACGCGGACGACACGTGGACGTGGGTCCCAGTTGCAGTACAGCAACTGGCCTGGAAACTTGTATTTAGCCCCTCCTGCTTCATTTCCGTTACCGTAGTTAGCCTCCTGCGAGTGTAAATATGCGACCCCCCCCCCCCCCCCCACCCCCGCGTTTTGTACTCTGCTTCTAAATCCATAGGACCGACTGTGGACCAGTCTGGTAAGAAAACTCATTAGTCCGTCAATGTGGTGCCACGTCGGACCTGACAATGGAGCCCACTTGTCAGAAACCGTGTTAGCACGCTTAAAACAAAAAATCAGTGCTATGTGTCACGATATGACCTCAATATAGGTAGTTATTTGACATTTCCCCCAATTGTTGTACTTTCGTAGCAATTCGACCCCAAATGTGGTAGTTTCTTGTCATTCTCTCCCCAAATTCCCCACTTCTATAACCCTAGTTCATCCCTTGTCCTCCGCCTCGATCTCCTCTGTCGCGACTGACTCCCGTTGTTTGAGCTCGAGAATGGCGAGTGGCTTCTCCCATGGTTCGAGCTCAGGGACGAAGAAGGATTACCGTGTTCCCACGAGGTTCCTACCCATCGTCAAGTGCGATCGATGCAAAGTTCGGTATGTGAAGAAGTGGACCTCATAGGCCGACATCCATGGATATCTGGACAGGGATTTCTACAAGTGTCCTAATCACAAGGTAAGTTCCAATGAACTCAATTTGATTTGCATCGAATTTTATCCCGGTTTCCTTTCTTTCTCCATTTTTAGCTAAATTTCTTTTCGTTCGTAATGTAGCCTGGTGGGTGTGATTTCTGGAGGTGGGCCGATGAGTATGAAGAGTCCTGGTTGACAGTGGAGTTTTGGCTCCTTTTCTTGATGATTTGCACATCCAGCAGTCACGACCCAGTCACGACAAAATATTTGCAAAAAAAGAGCAGCGGATTGGTCGAGGTGAGGGTCAGCCATACCAAAATAGGGCGGTGGTTCCCCTTCATGGCGGTGGATTGGGGCCATCGCCACCGCGATCAACGCGGCCGCCGGTGTCGCCTCGACGCCGTATCCCCTCCACGAATAGCCGCCAATCGTTCCGGTCCAGCGATCGCCGCCTCCGTCGCCTGCCTGTCGCCTCCGTCGCCTCCCTCCTTTTTCCCTCCACGAACGCAACTCTCTGAACTGAAACGCGTGGAGCGTTGCTAATGGCTCAGATGGCGAGGGGGGTACGTGCAAAATGCTGGCAGCGGAAAATAACGTTCTGGATGCGGGAGGGTGTTCGTGCAAAATTTCAGCCGACGTGTCGTCCGCGTCAGCTGAAATTAGACGGCAAACATGTTTTTGCACTAAATCGAGTCCAATTAACGAGTACATGGGTAAAATTCTGCAAATTCTGAGCACGAGGACTAAATTGAGCCAACTGGACAAGTACAGTGACTGTTACCGTATTTAACTCAATTCCACGCTGATTACGGACTGGACCAAATGGTTAATTACACCACGTTAGTCTTTCTCTCTGCTGATTACGCAGCACACAGACTGACGGACTCGGACAGACAGATCACATGATGAACACAGCGAGCACAAGAAACGATTTTCTTTCTTCAATCCTTTCTTCAACCATCCACCTACAGTGAAGCGATCGAACGATCGAGCTCGTCCGTCGGTCGGTCGCCAGATGCCCAGCTACCTAGCAAGAGCTAAACAAAGCAAGCGCCGCCGGCTCGGCGGCGGCAACTTGCCACCGTTGGTCCTGCAGCTCCGCCGGACGTGGCAGAGCACCCAGTACTCGTCCTCCTCGCCCTCGTCCGCCCGGCGGTAGCACCGCGGGTCCGTGATCTCGTACTCGGCCATCACCCACCCGGTGCTCCCCCGCCCCTCCTCCCCGCCCAGCGCGTAGAAGCAGTACCTCGTCCTCGACCACGCCGCCACCACGCCCAGCGCTGTCATCGAGAGCCCCTTCTCCCTGTTCCCGCTGTGCATCCAAGCGCCCGCCGGGGTGCGCCGCGCCTGGGGCTTTCCCCGCCGCCGCGCCGAGAAGAAGTACCCGTGCCCACGCTGGAGCAGCCCGTGCCGCGCCAGCAGCTCCCACGGCGCCGCCGCGCAGGGGTCAGCCTCCACCACCGCCCCCGGCACCCGCGGCGTGAATCCGCGCAGCTGCGGCCGGAGGAAGTGCAGCACCAGCTCGTCCTCTGTCAGCTCGAAGCCGAGCCTTTCCTTCTCCTCCTCCTCCTCCTCCTCCTCCTCCTCCTCCTCCTCCTCGTCCTCTGTGTCGACGCCCAGAATTTTCTCCCTCATTGCCCGAGACTCTCCTCTCGCTCTGATGAAGTCGATGTTGGCCAGGACAAGATGCGGCGCCGGACAGAGACGGCTAAGCTAAAAAGGGATAGGTGTCGGATCCCTAGCTTCGATCGGACTTGCCGCACGATACTTGTTGTTTCCGAATTGATTCGACTAATTATCGTTTTGTTTCCTTATTATTGCTAGGCTGAAAAGGGATAAGTTTCCTGGTAGTAATTAGCGATTTGTTTCCTAGATATTGCTTCCAACAATTATGCGGGGATTCAAGGGTATTAACAAACCTACCAAATCGAGTCTCAGTTGGCAAAAAAAAAGGATGATTTTATTTTGTTGCTGGCATAGTTAAAATTTGCTTCCGTACAAAAAAAAATTGTTTCTAATGTATATTCCAACACATCGATATGATTAATTTAATTACATGGCGATTGAAATTAGATTGAGTGTAACAAGAATGGCGTTGCATGTAAAGGTGTATATTATTTTTATATTCCTCACAAGATTGTTACCATCCACAAGAAAATTGCATGAGATGAAATATAATTTTTTTTTCATAAAAATGAGTAATATATATTCATTTGAGTATATGCAGGTCCCAAACAAAATATGGTTTTGCTTCTGAAGTAATGGAAATGTATTTCTGGAGATATGCTCCCAAAACAAAAATAGCAGCTTACACCAATGGTGTGTCTCGTCGCACAACCTATTGTTGGTTCGCAAAAAATTAATTCTTACTTCAGAATTGATAAAATCAGCTTCCGGAGGGGGGGGGGGGGGGGGGGGGGGGGAGGACCGGAGGAGGTTCCCACTCTAGTTTATGTTGTTGTTTTCTTTCCTGCACTCTGTTTTAATGAGGACCTAATAATCGTGGAGGATGTTAGTATCACCCAAGTTTCATGATATATGAGGGTCCTTCTATCGAAAAAAGAAAACATGTTAGATCAGAGGCACAATGTTGTTCAGTTTCTGTTCGGCGCGGCCACATGTGTTACATTACAAGCAAGTTTTTCTCCCAATACAAAAAAAAACAGTTCTTTGAATATTGAGAGCAAATATGGGTAAGCTGTTGGAGTTTTTCTAAGCCCACTAGTTAAGGATCACAATACACGACATCGACTAATATATGTCTTCATTACAAAAAAAACAGTGCATCGGCCAATATTTATTTTTCTATCATGCATGTTCTATGCAGCCTCCCTAACTCATGCCATTGTGGTTGTTTTCCTCATGGCTCATCCAAAAATGCATCCATAAATTCATTCATGCTGTAATTATGACATGCACAATGGTATGACAAGAAAGTTGTGATGGTCCAAGAAACAATAACTGAAAGTTGTTTTCCAAGTGTGAAGGAGTGACAAATAACATTGGGTCTGAAATGTATGGTAAATTGGCAGCCGTGTTGTATATATGGCCATGTTCTTGCTAAAGAGAGATGCATGTTAAAGAGAAGGTGTTCTATTTAGTCAGGGAGACATACATCGATGGATGGATGGTCTAATTAACTAGGGACTCTATACTAGATTTTATCATGGAATTCGTACTCAAATTTGGGATTTTGGACTGAAACAAAATAGAAACTGAGCTATGCAGGGTCTGGTTGCCCTTCCATTTCAACTGTAGATTATAGGCAAAACTATTTGCATTAGCTTTGGATTAACTGAGAAGTGATGTTATATGCAGCTCATGATGCAGCCATGTCGTGATGCTAGTTGTGCATTCTACCGCTGAAATATAAGTTCGTGAATGAGTTGCAGTTCAACGAAGAAGTGCCATCCGGGGATGCTATTTCCTATGGTAATTGATACTTCCATCTGGTGTTTTCGTTGGCTTCAATGTACTTTGGCATGCTACTTCTAGGCAAGAACGAACTATGCAAATACTTGTAAAAGCAACTCTTTGAGTCCAACTGTCCATTTGCAATGGAATAAAGGTCTATTACCCGAGTCTAATTATTGACGTGAAAACTCAATTGCGACGGTGTTTTTAACGTTGCCCATGTTATACCTCAGTTCAGTACATCAACTACGAACATAACAATATATACCTCTTTATGATGAGAGTTGTACACAACACGCCGTCTATGGCAATGGCGTCGACGGAGATCCGCTCTTGACGGCGGCCGGTTCGTCACTATCTTCCAGCTCGATTCAACTAGCTCTCCGCCCTTCTAAACACATGACAGTTCACTGTTTTGTCCTTCCACTCCTCCATCTTATTCACGGTTTCCACCCCATAAAAAACTTTACAAATTTACCAAAACACTTGTTTTATGAAGTACCCAAACACTTGTTGCGGAACTGACACTAAATTTGACAATTCCACGAGATCGCTAACCAACGTGTAAGCTGCAAAGCATCGGCGAGGGAGCAAAGAGTCGATGGAAGGACAGAGCGTGAAACTCGTGCATCCTGTCTGTGTGCAGCAGCACAAGCGTACAACGTACAAAAGCCAGCAAAAGTTGCTCTCCACGCGGTGACCACGGCACCTTGCGTGCCCCGTCGGCGACGAAGCAAAGCACGAAGAGCCCATCAGAACCAGCTCTGGACCAGACATTTCGGGCACTTGCAGGCGAGGTCGGGGGCGCGGTGGCGCTGTTCTGTTCTGTTCTGTTCTGACGGACGACGGACAGATTACAGATTGGCCATGAGAACAAAGAGACACAGACCAACGGATTCACCATTTCTTTATTCCTTTATTTAATCATCCACACGCACATGTCAAATTCGAAGCGATCGATTACAACAAGGTCCAGCATACATCCGCACCTCGTTCGTGAATCCCGATCAACCAGCTCGTCGGCCGGTCGGTGGCCTGCTTGATCATCAGAACTCAGGTAACGAGAGCTAAACAATCAATCGCCGCCGGCTGAGCGGCTTACCGCCGCTGGTCCTGCAGCTCCTGCGGACATGGCAGAGCACCCAGTACTCGTCCTCCTCCTCCTCGTCCGCGCGGCAGTAGCACCACGGGTCCGTGATCTCGTACTCGGCCATCACCCACCCGGTGCTCCGCCGGCCCTCCTTGCCACCCAGCACGTAGAAGACGTACCTCGTCCTGCACCACCGCGCCACCACGCCCAGGGCCGTCACGGACCGCCCTCCTCCTTGTTCCCGCTGTGCATCCACGAGCCGGCCCCGCCGGCCGGGGTGCGCCGCACCATGGGCGGCTTCTTGCCCCCCTCCCCGCGCCGGCGCCGGGGCGCGAAGAAGTAGCCCTCGTCGCGCAGGCCGTGCCGCGCCAGCAGCTCCCACGGCGCCAGAGCGCACGGGTCCGCCTCCACCACGGCGCCGGGGACGCGCGGCAGGAACCCGCGCAGCTGCGGCCGCAGGAAGTGCAGCACCAGCTCGTCCTCCGTCGGCTCAAAGTTGAGCCTTTCCTCGTCCTCCTCGCCGCCGGTGCCGGCGTCTGAGTGGTGGTGGTCCGTGTCGGCGCCCAGATTTTTCTCCTCCTCCATTGCCCGAGTCTCCCCCTCTCGCTCTGATGGAGTCAATGCTGGGCAGGACAAGATGCGGCGAGGGACAGAGACAGCGAAGCTAAAAAGGAAGAGACAGAGTGAGTGGTGCTGCACTGCGTTTCTCTAACTACCCGCTACCTTGTACCTTTCCCCAATCGGCCCAACACGGCGTAGATGGCCTGCTCGATCGAGCCCAAATCAGGATCTCACTAAACAACATCCAAATCTGGCAGTGGCAGTATCAAATTTCTCTGTATCGAGTATGAGTAGAGAGATCACTTCTACATTAAGGATCAAGATACCCGCATCGATGCTGTGACTGTAATTGACCGATCGCCCATTCCGCTCGTTAACCATGTTCAAATTGTGAAACGGGGATGGCTCCGTTTCAGAATAAGAAAATAAACATTGAGTGCACATAAAGAAGAGGAAACCAAGAATCATTACACCTTTTCCATCCAATCAAAAACCATACGGACCTAACCATCCTCTAAAAAAAGATATGGTCGTGGCAAGAAAAATAAATAAATAATACCCAAACCTGGAATTTTTTTTTTGAAGAAAACGGTAGCATTTTACGGTGTATTTTTATTGATTTTTGTAATAACTTTACAAAATATCAGTTTTGTCTGAGGTATATTTACTTTTGCTAGGGTAGCTTACCAGAGAGCTATGGGGAGTCGTTTTCATTGATCAATCAACAGTGCACCAATTTTTCGCAAAAAAAAAAAACAATGCACCATATTAGAACATGGAGAAAGGGAAGTTTGTGGTCAAGTACTTAGGTTTCGAAGCAGATGCAGTGTCTGGCGCTAAGTGTTTTGAAGTGGCAAGCCCCATCCGCAGGTTGGCTTACTTTAGGCACAGATGACTCATATGAAGCTCGAGATGGCCGAGCATGACGCAAAGGGTGGGCATGGTGGGGCTGATTTGGGCCTATGTTGGGCTCTTCGGGAACGTTTCGTTCCGTTGCCTAGATTGGCCATAGCTTCGCTAGCCAGCTAGCCCAGCTCGGCTTAGCTAGCTTCGACTTGGCTGAACGTTTGGTTGGTCTGTTTGCTTTTGCTAGCAAGTGCAAGGGGCTAGTCATTTGGTTGGACTACTACCGTTGCTTTTGGAGGCAAGAACTGACAGATCGATTAGGAGGAGCAGCGGACGTGGGTAGTTTTTTCACGCGAAATTGTTTGCCGTCGAGAGCGAGCCGATTCGGCTCTCCGCGCCTGGCGAGGATTTCCTAGCCCCGTGAGGCTAGCTTGCCCTCAAAAGCAAGAAAAAAATTACTGTACCAAACGTATGTTCTAGCCTGGGAGGCTATAACTAATTTTGCCGAGGATCCAAACGAGCCCTTCTTCTCCACCTTGTTTTTTTTTCATCGATCAAAAGGCACGGGACACTGGGGACGAATAGAACACACACACACGCAGCGGCGGAGGGGAGATCGCCGGCCTTCTCTCTCTGGCGGCGCTAGGGTTGGAGCCCCTTCGGTCGCCCTGGGGAGCGACGCGAAGGGGTACCATGTCTAGATACATATGAATATATAAGAAGCTAAAATCCCTTATATTTAAAACAGAGGGAGTAAGTGGGTAAGGAATACTGAGTGCTCTTGTAAACCAGCTTGTCTAGGATGACAATATACCCCGTGACATCGGCTACTATTCCTTCTCATTGTAAAAAGAAGTACGCATATGCATAAAAATCTTTATCTATCATGCATGTTATATGCAGCCTCCTAGTTCATGGTGTTATATATGATTGTCTTGCTCACAGCTCATCCAATAAAATGAAGTCCATAAACTCATTCATGCTAGAATTATGACCTGCATAATGGATATGATAGGAAAGTTGTGATGGTCCATGAAAAACTGAAAGCTGTTTGTTAAGTTTGAACGAGGGACAAAGCACGTTTGATCTAAAATGTGTGACAAATTGGCAGTAGTCTTGTATATATAGACGTTTCTTGGTTAAATTTAGAGGTCGCTTAAAGTGAAGGTGTCCTATGTTAGTCAAGAGACATACATCATGGATGGATTGTCTAACTATCGATTCTATAGTAAAAGTTTACCATAAAATTTATACTTGGATTTCAGATTTTGGAGTGAAGCAAAATAGGAATTGAGCTATGATGTGTGTAGTTGCCTCCAAAAATATTGGGGATGATTTGCGTAAGTACTAACAGTAGCCTTGCGGATAAACTGGGGACAGGGATTCTATATGCACCGGGCGACAGCAATTCATGTAGGTAGCCTTCTCACTTCAGGCGTCTCATGATGATGATGTGTATCCTGCCACTGAAATATTAGTTCTTCAATCAGTTGCGCTTCGGTGAATGACCTCCATCCCGGGATGACATTCCCTTCGGTTTTGGATACTTCCATTTGGTGTTTGCGTTGGGTTCAATGTACATTGGCATGCTCCTTTTAGGCGGGAATGCTCATTAAACTATGCCGACACTAGTATAGGTATATGGGGTTAACTGTTCCGATTGATCAGGTCCCAAATCTGGCAAAGCTGTAAAATTGGTCATCGATTTCCTATGAACAGAAAGACATACGTATCAATTCTACAATTGCAATTAGGTGATCGACATTTCTTCTAATGGATATATCTTGCAAGGAGAATCACGAAGCATTATTAACCTTTTTCCCATTCAATCAAACAACTACATGGACAATTTGACATGGCCGAAAAAAAATCAAAACATGTGTATAAATCAGCGTATAGAAGGTGCGATAGTTTCCCAACCTATGGCTAGTTTCCTCCACTCCTAATAAAATTTTAATCCTCCCCTATACAGCAGCAATCACCAATTCAGGCATCCAATTACTGGCAAACAATCAAAACCAAAACCAAAACAGTCTGAATCCAAGCTTTCCCCAACTCCTCCTGTAAAATGTACACACTTCTAGCCAAACAGAGCACACACGATTCACCTCAAGAACACGCAGGGCTTGTGATCCTTCGTGTCTGTTATTTCTCGCCGCCGCTCGTCGCAGTTTGAGCCGTTCGGCACCCACCAGACCCTGATGCTCTTGTCTAGCCCCCCGCTGTACACCATACAGCCATTGCTCGTCCTGCACACGGAGGCCTGGATGCACTTCACGGGTCCCTCGTGGCCTCCGACGGCGCCGACTTTGGCCAGGCCACCGTCCGGCTGCTGGCGCCACAGGCCAATCGTCTTGTCGGCAGAGCCCGTGCACACCAGGTCGCCGGCCACGCACAGGCACAGCACGGCCATGCCGTGCGCCTTCACGTCACACGCGAGGCTCCACCGCGCGCCGCCGTGCCGGTCCCAGCCGAGCACGTGCCCGTCCGAACCGGCCGCGTACACGCGCCGGCCCCCGTCGGCTCTGCTCTCTGCCGCGACGACCGCGTTCCACGACACGCCGTCTCGGGCGACGAGGACGGCCAGGAGGGAGTGCGTCGAGCCGGCGGCCTTGCCTTTCTCCCACGCCTTGACGCGTCCGTCTGCGGAGGCGGAGTAGACGACGCCACAGTCGGCTGCGACGGCGTTGATGGCGTCGTCGTGCGCGCGCACAGACTCGAGGCACTTGAGGTCCGACATGCGCCACACCTTGAGCGTCCTGTCCCACGACCCGGAGTACACCACGCCGTCCTGCACCGCCACGGCGAGGCAGGAGATGCTGTCGGCGTGCTCGATCCAGAGCTTCCGCCGCGCGCCTCGCCGCGTCCGCACGTAGCTGGCCTGCCGGAAGACGCGGCCGAGGTAGTCCCTGGTGGTGGGGAGCGCGGCGACGAGCTTGAACGCGTTCTCGGACGTCCCGCGGCGCGAGACGCGCCAGACGCGGACGCGGCCGTCCTGGTGCGCCGAGAAGACCCGGCCGCCCGCCGCCGCCAGCGCCTTGACGGAGCCCTCGCCGCCGCCGCCGAAGCGCGCGAAGAGGCGCAGGTCCGGCTGCTGCCACGCCACGATTTCGGCGCCCGTGGATGCGCTGAGCAAGAACTCGCCGCAGAGGGAGAGGCAGGAGACAGAGCCGCCGCCCGCGTGCGCGTCCCTGAACACCGCCAGCGCCTTGCACGGCGACGCGTCCCTCAGCGTCGTTGCCGTCATCGGCGCCGCGGCCGCATCTGCAGCATCCGGCGGGCAGGAGGAGGCCGAGAATGAGGATGAGGTGGAGGAAAAGGAAGAGCAGGAGAGAGAGTCCGGCCGCCGCGGGAGCAGGGGCGCGGACATAGCGGCGCGTTCTTGATCCGGTGGCATTATCGCCATGGCAGGGTGTGCTCGGTTTCTTGGCGCACGCGGAGAGATGGAGAGACGTTGGGGAATGAGGCAACGCTATGCTATAATTGCAGAGGAGGCGACAGACAGACGAGCTGGAGCAGGGAGGGAGGGAAGGTCAGTTTTAAGCCGACGAGGCGACCACCGGCTGCCGTTTGCTTTCCCTTTTTCGCAAGAGAAAGGTGGTTAAATAAAGGCGGGGTTGGTCGGGGACGAAGCTGCGGCCGGCTCTGCTCAACGGCTACTAGGCGCGGGCGGAGGAGGTGGAGCAGAGCATTCATCAGCTGCTTCCTGCTTAATTCGTCGCACCGGACCATCACTCTTTTTTCCCCCTTCTCGGTCTCTCCTCCTCTCTACTGTTTGAGAGCCTTCTCGGCCTTTCTTTCCTCTTCCCCGGCTCGCTCCTCTCGCCTCGCCGCCGGCGATGCCGGTTGGTGCGGAGAAGGATGCGTAGCGCGGGCTGTGAATACTAGAAGTAGGTTTAGATTTAGCTTTGTTGTTCGCTCTATGCGAGATCTCGTGGCGTATGCCCGTTTCTTTTTCTTCTTCTTTGTTCTTGGCGGATCTCCGGTGACTAGCAGCGGCGCCGGAGCTGGGTTTCTTCCTTTCTGTCTCACAGATCCATGGAGGATCTTAGGCAGAGATGGAGATGCTCAAAGCCATTCAAATAAAACCGCTTGCCGTACATTCCCCCCTCGTTCCCCTTCTTCCCCTCTTCTCTCTTCCCCGTTTGAGAGTCTCCTGTGTGCTCCCGGGCCAAACCCAAGCCGGATCCGGCGGCCTGGCCGGCCGAAGATGGCGAGGGGGCGGCGCCGGTGTGTACAGTGGTAGTGGTAGGTTAGCTTTAGGTGTTTGTGTTGCCGTTGTGCAGTCTGGGAGTAGGTCGTCGTCGGAAAGCAGTCGCCGACGATGCGCTCTTGGTCTCCTCCTCCTTGCGGTAGTGTCCCTGTGGTGGGGATGCTCGCCGCCGGTGGTTCGGGATCCAGGCATCTCCGCCAATAAAAGAACTGCTTGGAGCTTTTCTCTACCGCTGCTGGCGCGCGCGCCAGCAGGGGCGTCAGCGAGCGAGCTGCTCCTTCGGAGGTCGAAGACGGCGGCGAGTTCGGGTACCGGCTCCTCCAATAAGCGCGTTGTCCTGCGGTGGCGCTGCTTCACTGCGGCTCTGCACCAATTCCCGGCCGGCCAAGGAGGCGAGGGGGAGGTGGTGCTTGGGGTGCGGTGGACGGTGGCTGTCCGGAGGCCGCTGCCTCGTCGAGCATCCGTCCTCTGGCCCGCGGTGGTCGCGGGGGAGGAGCCAGTGGTGCTCGGCGTTCTGGTTTTGCTGGTGGTAGCTGGTGGTGGTGTTCTTCTTCTTCGGCTTCTCTGCATCGGCCGGCCGTGGTGGCGAGGGGTGCGGTGTTCGTCGGAGTTCGGGTGTTGCGGCGGGTGGGCCTCGACGGCGCGGCGTCGGCTGGAAGAAAGGTAGACCTGGAGAGAGGGTGCTCTGGCCGTGTTCGTTCAGCGTGCTTAGATTCCGTCGCGCGGCGGCGGATGGACCTTGCGGCCGTCTACAACAAGTGGTGGTGCCCTTCCTCCGGCGGCTGGTGGTACGGCGACGGCGGCGCCGTTTAGGTTTCTCGGGAGCGTGGCGGTGGACCTGATCGTGATCTTTCCAGGAGGCTTGGGGTGCTCTGTGCATTTTTGCAGGGGTTCCTTTGTAATTTTGTTTTCTGTGTTGGATCGCTCTGTAATGTGTACTCTGCTTCCTAATATATGCATCAGGTCCTTTCCTCAAAAAAAAAAAACCGCTTGCCGTACCCTCTGTTTTGCAGATCGAGGGATGGTGCGCTGCACTTGTCCTCTGGCTGACCGTGGTGGTGAGCAGACGAGATGCTGCTGCTGCTATTCCTTTAGATCGGCGAAGCAGATCTGGAGCTGGTTCGATCTCGCGCTCAAGCGTGGCGTGAGGCGGCGACTTCGACGCTCCTCCAGCAGGTTTGCATGGTGCAAGCAGAAGCAGGAGTGGCTTGGAGTCGGCTCCTTCATCAAGCGCTGTCTCCTCTTCTTTGAGCATGGATCATGTCTGCCTCTGAATGGCCGTGGTGGCGAGGTGAGGAACAAGATCTTTTGCTTGGAGAAGTTGTTTGTGCTGCATCCTGGAGTTCATCACGCGGTGGACAAGTTAGCCACTGCGTATCTGTGGCCAAGTCGGTGGCCGAAGTTCAACCTCCATGGCGGAGGCCTTCTCAAGCAAGCGCCAGTGCTCGGCGACGGGAAGCTGCCAAGTGGTTCGTCCCCGGCTGCCTCTCGTTTGCTGGTGCTTGTGGGTGCTCGTCGGAAGGGAGAGTCCGAGCAACAGAGCTCTGATGATCTTGGCGTCCTCGCTTGGAGATCGCCGGCGAGCTGTGGCGGAGGCGCCCAAGGACCTGATTGTATTCTTATTTCTAGTTCTAGGGTGCTTTTTGTAAAATCGAAGGCCCTTTCTTCGAATTTTAGGTCTTTTAGGGCAAGAGTTGTAAAGGGCCTTTTTGCAAATTGTACCTGCCACGTGGTTTTATAAAATTGCAGCACTGGGGTCTTTGACCCCAACCCTTGTACAAAAAAAAATAATTCGTCGCCACGCTTTCCGTTTTCTATACAGCAAAACGGGCACTGGGTAGTTCGCCTTTTTTCTGCTTCTCAGCTTGAATCCCGGGAACGGATGGTCGTTGGTCGAGATACGGTTGTGCGCCATATGAGTTGTAAAAGTCATATGAGTTGTAAAAGCTCATAACCGGCTTGTTTTATAGTTTTATCATTCTGTAGTCAAAATTAAACGTTTGTCTTCAGCATGCGGCCAAATCAACGGTAATGTATCGCATTTAGAGAGAGATATACGGAGGCTGGCATATGCAGGGCAGAAATATATATATGTGTATAAATAAGATATCGTGATTGCCAGCTGAGTAATTAAGGTTGTGATTTATTAGTTTTTTTTTTAGCAAAACATAGTATAAACGGAGACACTTATATACACGTGGATACACTCACACATATGTACCCATATGATCAACTCCGAAAGACCAAGTCGGTGGGCCGGGTTTTGAGATTGACGAAGTCAACATAGGCGTCTCGCTGTCGACGGAAACGTCGCCTCCCACTTAAAAATATTCCGCTAAATGAGAAACATTGACGAAGTCTGCAGGCCGGCCGGTACTCCTGCACCAACCATGCTACGATCGTCGACCACTATTAATAATCCACCGACCAAAGACACAGACAGCGGCATGCAAGTATCCTATGAAATGCTAAAGCAGCTACCTTATACATTCATGGGTGAATGGTATCTTGACTTGAAGAGAACATGCAATGCAAATTTACATGTACCCGGAAAGTGTTTTCGCCTCTCGAGTACTAGTTCTCTCTTCATTTCAAAATATTCAAAAATTATTTTTACAGGTTTCAATAAACTCTGAAAAATTCTGGCCATAGCCAATGATATGTATCCTACAAGCATAGAAAATCCCAATGCAAAATTGTTTGTATTGTAGGCTACATAAAAATGACATAATATGATAAAATGTAGAGATTTGAAAATATGCATACTTAGACGCACAATTTTATCATTTTTGTGTAGCTTAAAATATAATTTTTTATATTGATATCATGCATGTTTGTGATATAACATTTGCTACATCCAGGTTTGTTTTCAATTTTTTTTAAACTCGTAAAATATATATATTTTTTAGAATAATAGGATCACTGTAGCTCGGAAGCGTGGAATCTCCACTCGTACCGGTGTTTTTTTTAATCATATGTTGACTTGAAGGGGAACTTGCAACTTGTTTATCGGAAACTTGCCTTTAGTTTAACATAATTTAGTCCTCTAACCACGTGTAAAATGGTCACCAATGTTGAGAAAAACATACACTGACATACTCTATCTTTGCTTGGACCGCGTTGACGGTACGGCCCACGCATCAATTGTTAGAGTTATTCGCAAGCTTTCCCTCGATCATCACGGCCGGTCTCACTTGGTTTTGATGCACGCGAGGTAGATGCTGCTTAATTAATCGGAGATGTTAGGCATTACGCTAATGCGGTAGCTAGGTTTTCAAAAGTTTCAGAGCATTTTTATACATCTTCAAAGCGAAAGTCGCAGCACGACAGCACGGCATCTGATTTTAATATGAGCTCGAATGCTCGATCGGCTTGGAAAGCTAGCTCAAGCATAAAGCAATTGCCGGCCTACGGTTGGAAAGCACCCTTTTGTCGATGTTGAGTGTGAAAAGGTAGTTCATGGTTCGTATGTAGGAGTGCACAATGATTCAGTTTTCTCCATTATTTTTGAATAAGTAGCGACTGATCCACTACGGCTTAATTAATTTCGAGATCTTTAGGGCGGTCGGTTTCTTTGGGGATGTTTTTTTTCTGTTTTTTTTTTCTGAGGGTAACCACTTGGGGGTGGAAATGGAATGGGCCGCGTCTCTCCCACTGACTCGCCGCTCCGGGCTACTTCCACTTTGCCGGACCTGGCTTCAGTGTTTGACCGGCCTAGCTGAGGCCCTGCAGCTGCTACCGCCGGGAGAAGGGCCGTCGACCTCCAGGGAGGTGAAACTCACGAATTGGCTACATGTGTCGAATTTGGTGCGGCCCAATAACATATGCGTTTTTACATTTTTAGTTCTGAAATTTAGTAGTAAAGTCATTTTAGTGAGAAAAATAATAATGAAACATGTTAAAAAATATTAGCTCGATAAACATGTTTGACATATCTTTAGCTCATGAAAAATATTCTATCTATTTTCGAATTTTTCTTCGTACGGTTCTCATAAATGTTTACGTCTATGGAATAGAATCTTCACACATTTCCAAATTATAGTTCATATATTAAAATATGTTTTTATGTATTTAGAAATAATAATTATATAGAAATAAATGTACATATACATCCGAAATTGTGTTTATACATTTTAAAATGATCATATACATCAAATAATATGTTCATTTATTTACACCAATACTGGAAAAAAAGGAATCAAACACAAAAATAAGACATAATACTACCAAAAAGATCATGTATTTATTGGAAGAAAGGAAAAAAATGACCATGTATATTTTGAAAAATTAAAAATGGAAAGATGAAGGATGAAAAGAAAAGGATAAGGGAAGTCTCCACAAAATTACAAATAAATAGAAAAAAGAGAAAAAGGGAAAATGGAAGGAAAGAAAATCAAAAAATAAAATAAAAAGGGAAACGAAAGAGCCAAAGCAAAACACGTTGTTGACTACATACTTGCATCACGCGTGTGCTCCACTAGTAGCCGCTTAAGGCCGAAATAAACAGATTTTTGGCGTCCCCATTGGTGCGAACGCTAGACCTGAGCTGCCCAACCTTCCAACTGCCTTGGTTTTGTCTCCCGCCACTCTGCTTTGTCATAGCTCGAGGCACGGTCAGACTTTGGATGGTTCAAGTTCAACCGATGATGACTCGATGATGAAGGCAACAAGGCGAACCGTATCACGAAATTTGGACATGTCAACATGATTGGCCCCACAATTGTCTCATTTTCGATCTATTTTGTTCGAAATTATGTTAATATTGGTGTAGCTCTTGGGACTTGTTCATATAATATGACAAGGTTTATTCAAAAACTATAAGCACATGTAGATAAAAGGTTCTCCAAAGTTTTACCAATAATTAATTCTTTAACAATTGATCCAGGTAAGAGGAAAGCGGACGGTTAGCTTCCCTCTCACCTGGTTAAAGGTGACAAAAGTAGACATGGGAAGGGTGGCACTTGGGAGCAAACTCACTTAAAGCTATAATCTGACAGAGCAAACTCACTTATATTAATCTTATATACACCGGCTAGCACGTGACTTATTCGTGCCTAGCAGAATTAGTCACTGAACTCTGTTCCACGGGCGACCAGTCGCAGCAGTCTGTCCCGTACGAGATGATCTTCCGCCTTTGGCGCAAAGAATATACAGGCACAACACAACCAGATAATGAGAAACTCTCGCTACACGTATCTATCAGCTGCTAATGACACACACAAATTTCGTCGGGTGAGTCAAACACGCCGAATGACGCCAAAACCGAATCTCCAGTAGTTTAGCATTTTCTGCATGCCGGGACGGGACAACCGTGGATCTTTTCAAGTTTTCCACTCACTTACTTGACTCTCCTACACCAACCACGACTTCTCACAATCTTAGCACTCGGTAATTCTTGAGCGCTAGCCAGCCAAGCTATAGGTGGAGTAAGCTCGCAGAAGAGATCGATGGCCATGGCGGTGCAGCCACGCTCCGTGTCCATGTCCGTCGCCGACGCCGACGCCGACCGAGCCCGGCTGCACGAGATGGGATACAAGCAGGAGCTCAAGCGCGGCCTCTCGTATGATCGACCAGCGTTTTAACTTGTACTATATATGCATGGGTAGGTTGTTGTTGACGCGCGCGTACGTGTGTGGCGTTGTCGACCTTGATGCAGCGTGGTGTCCAACTTCGCCTTCTCCTTCTCCTCATCTCCGTGCTGACCGGCGTCACGTCGACCTACAACACGGGTCTCCGCTACGGCGGGCCGGCGTCCATGACGCTGGGGTGGTTGGTGGTGGCGGTGTTCAACGGCTGCGTCGCGTTGTCCATGGCCGAGATCTGCTCGGCATACCCGACCTCCGGCGGGCTCTACTACTGGAGCGCCAAGCTCGCCGGCAAGAAGTGGGCTTCCCTCGCCTCCTGGGTCACCGGCTGGTACAAGCTCTGAACTAGCTATTGTCATCTTGATCTTTCTTCGTTTTCATGGAGCTAGCTCATGCTTGGTTTCTTGTCAAAAGAGATTAGCAATTGTGTTATGTCTAAGTTTGATCTTGTGCTCTGATTTACAGGTTCAACATCGTGGGACAGGTACAGCTTCGACTTCAGAGTAGTAGGCCGAATCCTTGAGTGTAGGCAATTTGCTTGCAACTTAAAAAAAATTATATACAATTCTTATATGAATCAATACTATTGAACAGTCAAGTTAACTGTCTGTGGCTGTTAACAGACCAGTAGGAGTAGGACGTGAAATTCCTTCCACAATCAATGTTCCCTTCACAATCTCTGACGATCCTGACAGTTCCTTAAAGAAACAGTCTCTGATGATGCAGACATGCAGTGAACTTATGCTTAATCTTTTTTTGTAAACCATGGGCCGACTGCTGACATGCTCTTCCCTCCCGTTTTGGCTGTCGCAGTGGGCATCTACCACGAGCGTGGACTTCTCGCTGGCGCAGCTTGTGCAGGTAATGATCTTGCTCGGCACCGGCGGGGCAAACGGCGGTGGCTACCTGGCTTCCAAGTACGTCGTCTTGGCCATCTACGCCTTCATCCTCATCCTGCACGGGCTAATCAACAGCCTCCCCATCCACTGGCTTGCCTGGTTTGGCAAGTTCGGTGCTTGCTGGAATGCTGCAGGTGTTGTTGTTTTCCCTTCAAATTTGTTGCTAGCTAGATGAGATACGTACTATGAAGTTTTTGAAAATTAAAAAATTGTGGATAATGGAAACGCTATGAACAACAACCTGCAAAGTTTCATCAAATTGTTATCCTGCACATCTGGACACTGAACAATTGTTAAAACTATATATGAACGATGGTAGGCGTGTTCGTGCTTGCGATATTGATTCCGGCAGTTGCTAAGGAAAGAGCGAGTATTGCCTTCATCTTTACGCACTCCAACACGGATAATGGCATGGGAGTCCATGGCAAGGCTTACATTCTAGCGGTGGGCTTGCTGATGAGCCAGTACTCTACAATCGGCTACGACACGTCTGCTCACATGGTAGATTAATTCTCATGTTCCAACATCGATTTCTGTTTATTAATGTAACCTACATACAGATTAAAAATAAATTATGATTCCCTATATATATTTGAATAATACGAGATGTCAATGCAATGATCTCGGACACCCTTGCATTTGTAGACAGAAGAAACAAAGAACGCAGATACGAGTGGCGCGATCGGGATCATAAGTTCAGTTGCTCTGGCGACGATCTTCGGGTGGATTTACTTAGTGGCGCTGACATCCATCGTGACGGACATACCATTTCTGCTGAGCTCCGACAATGACGCAGGTGGCTACGCCATCGCCCAGGCTCTCTACACCACCTTCAAAATGAGGTACGGCAGCGGCATTGGTGGGCTCGCCTGCCTTGGGGTCGTTGCCGTTGCCATGTTCCTCTGTGGCCTCGCCTGCGTCACCAGCAACTCAAGAATGGGGTATGCCTTCTCTAGGGATGGGGCGATGCCGTACTCGCACGTGTGGTACCGGGTGAGCAAGCATGAGGTTCCATTGAACGTTGTCTGGCTCTCAGTGGTCGTTGCATTTGCCATGGCCCTCACGGTATGTGTATATATCATTCTGCAGCTACATACATGACATTGCCAAAGTCTAGCAGACTCTTTGCCTCGGTTGTGTGCATCTTAATTATGCAGAGCCTGGGTGTAATGCTTAATACTCTTTAAGTAATAAAATTCCATTTATCGAAAATATTGCCTACACTGATATTGCTTTGTTGCCTCATGTCATCTGTCATAAATGCAGTCACTAGGGAGTCAGGTGGCATTCCAAGCAATGGTGTCAATCGCGACGTTGGGGCTGTACATCTCCTACGCACTTCCTATCGTCTTCCGAGTGACAACGGCCAGGAGGTCGTTTATTCCAGGGCCATTTCATCTTGGCAAGTGTGGGGTTGTCATCGGGTGGGCTGCTGTTCTCTGGGTAGCCTTTGTCACCGTGCTCTTCTCGTTGCCAGTGGCATACCAGTGGCAAAACACAATTTCAACTACACGCCTGTGGCCGTCGGGGGAGTGTTCCTGCTCAGCGTCAGCTCCTGGGTGTTCTATGCCCGGTTCTGGTTCAAGGGGCCCATCATAAATGTTGACATGTTCTAGGATCCAAACTCTGCATCTTGTGGGCTTAATTCGATGTGATGTTGGAATGTTGATTAAGAAGATGCACTAGGTGTGGGTTCATGCGTGTGGTTTGGTCCTCGCTAAATATCAATTCATATATCATCGACTATATAAAAGTTGGGCAGTTTCTCGCGATGAGAGCGCGACTGCTACTGTAGATGCTACAGTAGTTAATGTAGAATTAAAACAGTGTTGAATAGTACGTGGTGGGGCCCACATGTCATCCTCACATCGCGTTGCCATTTTTTGCAAAAAAATACAAGGGAGCCAAAGAATCACACATCCTTCACAGAAAAACCTTCGCGAAGGACCTATACGTAAAATTCGGAAACGTCAGGGACTTCCTTGCAAAACTGCCACTCCATCCCCTTTTCCCTTCCCTCTCCCACGCGCCGCCGCCGGCCGCCGACGCCTGGCGCCGCCGCCACGCTGCTTCGCGCTCGAATCCGAGCCCACCACGGGCTCCGCCGCCGCTCCGCCACCTTCTCGCCGCGGATCGTGTCCCGGGACGCCGCCCAGGCGCTGGAATCGCCGTCGCCGCGCTCGCGGGCCGCCGCCCCTTCCGCACCTCGCCGGCGCCGCTCCGGCGACCTACAGGGGGCGGCGCCGCCACCTACGGCCCTCCCGTCTCGACGCGCATCCGTGCCAACCACGGACGCGTCCTGGAGAGCGCTGTCGCGCCGCCGGCGACCTCCACGCCGCCCGCGCCGCCGCGGCAGAGCGTCCGCCGGTGACATCACGCTGGCGTCATCACGGGCTTGGGCTGCGCAGCTGGGCCGCACAGCTGGGCTGGCCTGCTGTGCAGCTCGACCGGGCCTTTTTTTTTTCTTTCATTCTTTCTCTTTTTTTCAAAACTTTCAGGACTTTCCAAATACAATTCCAAAAAGAATTCAAACCAATTCCTAGCAATCCATGAAATACAAAAAAAAACACTCCAAATTCTTTGGGACCTTTTCTAAATTATTGTTAACTTCCAAAATTTGAAACAACACTCAATTCAACTAAACTTCACAGGAAATCTTTAAAAATTTCAAACACACAAACACTCTGCATAGTTGCAACAGAAAATACAAGGAAAAAACATAAACATTTCCAACCATCGTTTCAAAACTAAAACAAAAAATGGAAACATTTCCGCAATTGACCATCCACAAAAATATTGGAAAACATTAAAATCACTAGGAGAAAACAGAATAATTACGACAACAAAAGAAGAATTTCAAATGTTCCTATTTTTTGTATTTGCATGAATTTGTTAGCAAGATGATTAGAAAAAAACAACTATTTCTGCCATAACGCAAACACAATCAAATTTTTTAATTTGTCCGAGATGATTAGAAAAGGAAAAAAATATTTCTGCCATAACACAAACATAATCGAAAATTTTAATTTGTCCGTCTAAGAGTATCCACAAAATGAATGATATAATCTATCCAAAAAAAAAAGAGAGAGAGAGAGAGAGAACAAAAAATATCACAACGATCACAAAACAAAAATTGCACCTACTTTCTGCATAGTGCAAACATATCTGAAAATTTAAATTTGGTGAATTCACTATTAGCTTTAATTTATTCAAGCATTCAACAAGTTGTTCACTTAAATGTTTATTCTCCTGTTCAACAAGTTGTTCACTTAAGTGATCTACAGTGTTTCCATCCGCACCGTTCGTCGCCGACCGCACGGTCCACCAGATGTGTCCGTGACCGTTTTACAAAAAAACCCCTCACAAAAAGAGATATCAACCCGCAATCCACAATTTCCTGCAGAGAAGCACTGAAAAGCAACTTTAAAAAAAATGCGAGGACCTTTCTACAAAAAAAAACGGACAATTCCCCTTCCCTCTCCTCTCCTCTCTTTAGCGCGCGCAGCGGCGACATCGGTAAAATAGCACGTGCTTTAGATAATTTAAAACGTTTTACATATACGGTTTTACGGTATTTAAACCATTCTGCAAAACTACTATATGCCGCGGAATCGGTAACTTCAGCTATATCCACCAGAGAAAAATTGAAAACATTCATCAAAACGATCACACAGAAAACATGCAAAATACAATTACTCATTTATATCATGGGCTCAGAAATATAAACACAATAAAACTACAAATGTAAACATTAGGAAATAGCTGTTAAAAAAAATACCAAACCAGTATATTCGAACTACAAATCAAATTCTAAATACAACATGATTTACAGAGTTTATAACATTTTATGCATATTGTTTTATGGTATTTTAAAGAAACCAAATTCTAAAATAGAACATGCTTTAGATAATTTAAAACACTTCACATATACGATTTTACGGTATTTAAACCATTCTGCAAAACTACTGGATGCCGCGGAATCAGTAACTTCGGCTATATCTACCAGAGAAAAATTGAAAACATTCATCAAAACGATCACAAAAAAAATGCAAGATACAATTACCCATTTATATCATGAACTCAAAAATCTCAATATTAAAGTACCACAAATATAAATATTAGGAAATAGCTGTTAAAAAAAATCCCAAGCATGTATATTTCAACTACAAATCAAATTCTAAATAGAACATGCCTAACAGAATTTATAACACTTTATGCATACTGTTTTACGGTATTTAGATAATTATGCAAAACTACTAAATGCTGAATTGACTATTTATTGAATATGAACATATTTCAAATAACAGTATTTAAAACACTCAAGTGCCTCCAAAATCCACCAAGAGGGCGCGCCGTGCCAGCGTGCATTTCCACTCATTATAGTCTTAAATTGAATGTTACTGGAAAAATATAGACATGTTTAAACATTCTTATTTGCTAAAAAAAATGGAGACGCTCCAAACTATATCAACGCGTTCACAAAAATATATGCTAACTACTTACGGCATAATGCCAGCAATTTGGAACATTTCAATTTGGTTATTATTAGGATACAATCTAAACAAACTTTATATAATTATAAAGTTAAAATTAATAAATGCTCATATCATGTTATGCAAAACTACTAAATGCTGAATTGACTATTTATTGAATATGAACATATTTCAAATAACAGTATTTAAAACACTCAAGTGCCTCCAAAATCCACCAAGAGGGCGCGCCGTGCCAGCGTGCATTTCCACTCATTATAGTCTTAAATTGAATGTTACTGGAAAAATATAGACATGTTTAAACATTCTTATTTGCTAAAAAAAATGGAGACTCTCCAAACTATATCAACGCGTTCACAAAAATATATGCTAACTACTTACGGCATAATGCCAGCAATTTGGAACATTTCAATTTGGTTATTATTAGGATACAATCTAAACAAACTTTATATAATTATAAAGTTAAAATTAATAAATGCTCATATCATGTGTTCTTTAACTATGGAGCTAAATTAGAAATTTATGGCGCAACACAACCATATATTGTTAACATTTTTGGACATTTCGACTTGGCAATTATTTAAAGACAACCTAAGTGCACTCCCTCTAATTAAATGACATTCAAATTTCAAAAAATCCTTACATGCTGTATTCCACCGATTATGTAGCTTGATTAAATATGGCAACATAGAAACATAGGCAACATACAAAAATATATTTGAACATTTAAAATTGCTAACATTTTGGAAATACTCCAGATGACAAATTCTGATGAATTTTATCATTTTCAATTGAAATACAAGAACAGCTTCTACCTGATGCTGACGATTATTTTCTTATGAACTACCAATTTGTCGTTGTTCACACGGACTACATTGTACGTTGTTGCACCTCCAGATTTTTACAGATCAAAGCTACCACTCTACTTGCAAAATATATTATGCAACCAAAGCAAAAAATAATTCGTCACCAAAAATTAGCTTCAAGGGCGCGGCGTGCGCCGCGCCGATTCCACTAGTACACATATCATGTGTGGTTGCAATTGTGTGCCGGAAATAATCTACTCTCGCATCAAATTGCACAAATATCCGATGGTTTCGCAGGGGTAACATATATATATAAATACATAGTTAGTTCTCAGTAGGTGAGAAATAGAAAAAATGATCGAAAAGAAGGAATTCAATGCCGGATATGGGTTGGCAGAATGGTGGCTGGAAAGTTTTATGTTTTCTATGATGTGCAAAAATTAATGCACGGGAGTGCCCATAGTTGTTTTAGCATACGGTGCGCGGCTCATAGCTTTTCTACAATCCATGTGAGGCACTGTCTTAACAGGCCCTCCGCAATTGTATGACAACTTCTGATGCTTGCCCTTTTTGCGCTCTTTCGGAGACAACCGAACACATGCTGCTCCAGTGTCCCTCTATTAAGGATTTTTGGACGATTGTGCCTTCCATAAATTAATAGTGATCTTTCCACCAGCCAAAGGATTAGAGATCTTAGGGATCAACACGACTTATGGAGAGTTAGATCCTCTATACTCATATGCACTATCTGAAACATTTGGAAGAGGCGAAATGTGAAAGTTTTCAGAAATGAGATCGAGCCCATCTCTTGTGTTTTACATCGATGTGCCGAAGACCTATTACTTTGGACCCAAAGATTAACTATTTTGTCAAGAATGTCTATCATGCATGATTGGGCGGTCATGCTTGACCATCTCGCAGACTATCTCTCTCTTACACGGGTCATGGACCCAAGACATGACACCAATAGTTCAGGTTGTCTTTCTGACCCGCCGTAGATTCCTCAAAATATAAAGCCATCAGAGCATACTGGTGGGCAAACTATGCTCTGCTAAAGATCTTAGCCATTATGGTGAAAAGAGCAAGTGATAAGTAGGTACAATCACAATAGCTATCAGACCTAGGAGTTGCAATTGTGAGTTTGCTTTAGAACCCAAAAGCTGGTTTTGAATCGAGATATTTGGGAATTATGTTGCATTACTTAGGTAGCAATGGATTATAACTATCTAATTATGATCCAGATATCCTTTCTTTAACACTCGTTTATCACCAAGTAGTTGACAAGGGAAAGAGAGACACTTGACCTAAGATTCTTTTAGGGTAAAACCAAGAGGCACATGAAATAATCAAGGCTATCAAACGACCGAGGGGGCAGATAACCTCCTCAACGTGTCGAGGACCTATCTGGCCCCTCGTGGCTCGTCTCGCCTCTGTCACAGAGCGGCATCACTGCATCAGGTACTTCCACAAGTTGAGACCATACAGAATAAAGCCCATGATGATAATGGTACTAAGGGGGAATCTGTCGAACAAATTTAAGCGGCATTTCTCCAAATAAAAAAATTACACATTGCTAGAAAGGAAGAGATTTATGGCTTTATTTTATATTCCTTTTCTTTATATTTTTCAATTTTCCCTTTTTCTTGTTCACTATTTTTGACTTATTGTATTTTTTAATTTTTAATTATTTTATTTTAATAATTTTCTATTGCTAGCAATACATGGACGTATTTATGAACATTTATTATTGGGTTTGAATATTTCTTTGAATACACATGAAAGAAAAATACTTTGAGCATATCTCTTCATATATATACATTTCTTTTCATACCCATGAACTATTAGTTTAACTAGTAAACATGCTCGTGCGTTGCAACGGGAGAAAACAAATCCATACGAGGAGACTACAAAATAGATCAGGTCTCCAGTCTTATTTGTTGCATCCTAATCTTTTTAAAAACATTGCTTTGTTTAGTTGTTTCTTAAAACCGATTACGCGTCCGACACAATTTTCAGTCACCTTGATAACTGTATTTTGTATTTATGAACCTTCTACCATTATCATGTGATGACTGTCCTCCTCAATTTCTTTGCATGGAAAAATGAGAATGTCAATGTGAAAGAATTTATCGTATTTAAGTCAGATGAACATCCCTACTTCCTCGAGCCCTCAAGAAAGTAGAAAAGACATAAACCCATAAGTTTCATGCAGTAGGCAAAAATGTCTAGGAAATCCAAACATTACGGACACGGCGATTTGGGTAGTGGGTGCAGCTACCAATTTTTTTTTTCCAAATGTCAAAAAATTCAAAAAAAAAATTTTGCATGTAGTCCAACACATTTCAAGTCAGCACAAAAATTGGCATGGTGAAAAAACGTTTTTTGCAACCTGTACAAAAAAGACAAAATTCTGACACGTACATATACGTTTTGGTATGTCCGAATTTGTCTTTTTTGTACAGGTTGCTAAAAAAGTTTTTTCACCATGCCAATTTTTGTGCTAACACATCACGCTGTAATGTACATCCGGAATTTTTTCTGGAATTTTTTGACATTCTGAAAAGAAAAAAAAATTCAGTAATAGGAGCATCTAGACCCCTGAGCCGTTGTGAATATCCGAAACATTACGGAATAGTCAGGACTCAGGACTCATGATTCTTTTCTTGCGCATACATTCTATTGCAACCATGAACTGCAGACAATTAAGTTAAAATCCTATAATCTAATTGGTTGAGAGACTCCATTCGGCATTATACATAGTGTACCTTGTGGATATGTGCAGCCGTACAGGAACGGGCAAAGCTGGCTGGGTTGTCACGGATCCCCAAGCCCAGTGTCTCGTCGGCGAAGTAGATGTGGTTCCTTTGCATGCCGACGCCGTCTGCAGGGTCCTTGAGCCGTGCGGGCCGACGAACAGCGCCTAGTCGTCCGCCAGGCTCGCCACCTCAGACCACCTTCCACCGGTGTCGCCGGCGTCCTAATGGATGCACGCCTATGACCTCGAGGACGCCAACACCGACGGCAGCCTCCCTCTCTGCATCGTCGGCAGTGACCGGCCCAAGTCTGAAGCTGAGGCGAAACGGGGATACGCTTCGAGCTTGACAATGTCGAGCAGGGCAACATGCAATTTGGTCTGACGTTTTGGTCGAGAGCGCGACAATGTCAAGCAGGGCAAGGCGAAGAAGCACACCGGGTCATCACGCTAGAGATGGGCAGGGTCGGCGGCACCGACGTGCTCCCTACATCATCGCACCTTTGGGTAGTCGCTGATTTCGTGCCCGTGTTTCTCTGCCCAAATTTTGCCTGATTAAGTCCGAGAAATTATTCTGGTTCAAACGGATGGGAATCGTATCGGCCGGAAGGTCTAGTCTAGCGATTAGTTCATGCTAGAAACTTCTGATGGACGACATACGAAACCATACGACAGGAAACCGAAACGTTTTTTCCGACTTACGGGTGGCATAGGTGGGTAATTATTTACAATCTTAAGGGTAATTTATGTAACCTACCAAACCAAACCGCGAAAGGCTTAGCGCTTTTATTATTAGCTATAATAATAAAGATAGGACACGGCTACACAGTGCGCAGGCACTATTTGGTCTTACGCGGTGCCCCACCCAAAAATACAAAAGAAGTAGCTGTCCGGCTTTGTCCGTTCCAAAAACAGAAAGTCTTTGTCCCCACCAAGTTCCCCCTCCCCAGCGGGTAGGCCACGACAAAACACACTCCTTACCATGCCTTCTTCTTACTCTTGCCCCGTCTGGCCCCACTTCTCACGTCTTCTCCTTCACTCTGCCCAGCCCCATTGCTAGTTCATAGCATGAAAAGGTAGAATGCTCTTGATAAGTACTAGTATAAACCCAAGAGACAATAGTGCCAGAAATATATGACCCTTATTACAACCAATATTGCCGAATCTTCTCCATCAATAAAACCAAAACAAAACCACCAATCTCTCTGATGGATGTAGCTTAACTACACTTAGTTACAGCTAGGTCCCAGAAGTTACTATGCTTTGAGGTTAGGTCCCAACGTACAGCACCACAATGAGTCAACTTTTTACATGGATATCACATATAATGCAAATAAAAACTTTGTGGTATGATACATGTAACTACTAGGTTGTAAGAAAGACATTTAACCTGTGGCTTCTGGGTTACTCGTTTCATATATTTTATACATAGACAAACATAGTGTTCAACCAACGCCTGGAAACATCATGACGTTCAGCTCGTTCGGCAAAATATGCAAAGAAAATTATAATCCGGTGTCGCCAAACGTCGTATTGGTCTCTTCCTTCATAGTATACTCTGCCGTGAGTCGGTGAGTGAGGTATGCATCGTCAGTATTGCAGCCAAAAAAAGGGCCATTGTTTCATCCTGTTACATACAGAGAAACAAAAGACATTAATTGTTGTGTTGCATGTGTTGTGTTGCAAAACAGAAAAAAATGTTACATCTTTGTATTGACAAAAACCTACATGTTTTATTTAACAAGCACGATTTTGACATTAATTATTGGAACCCCAAAGCCCCAACTTGTAGATGTATCAATGAATCACACGCGATGTAAGAATCTAATATGCAGTAAATACAAGTTTACATCCTAATTAAGCATAAGAAAATTCCCACAGCTTTTCAATGTATAACAAATAGCCGGAAACTACATCTGTTACAACATATATAGTTATATCTAAAGCAGTACATAACTACATCCGATACAACCGAAGTTACTTGCAACAGTTCCAAAACTATATCCATGGCAACATATTGTTATATGTAACACTGTGCATACTGACATTTTGCGAGCGGCGCAAGGATTTGGATTTAGTGTGGATTTGGGGAGTGGGTTGACGACCGAGGAAAGTGGGAACCGGATTAAAGCTCACAATGGGAAGGGTAAAAAACTGAGTCGAGGGTGTTGACAGCAAATCCGACAGGTCAGAGAGGTGCATGGCCAAGGTGTAAAATTTGGGCATGAACCACATCCTGGTAGAGAAAACTACATCGATTTCACAAATTTTAATCTTTAAACTCCATCCTATTGAAGTGAAAAAAATCAGAAATCTATAATGTCTAATCTGTCTACATCCTATTAGTAGAATACTACATCCATATGAACATATCCTTGCAAATTTTATCATGAAACTACATCCTGCATGTTGAAACAAAAAATTCAGAAAATCTCTACTGTCTAATCGGACCAAAACTTTAGAGCACAAAAATACAGCCTATGAGTGCAATACTACACCATGTTGAACAATCCCTTGGAATTTTAATCATGAAACTACATCCCACTGAAGCAAAAAAATTCAGAGAAAAACTACTGTCTAATCTGACCAAAACTTTAGAGCATACAAATACATCCTATTAGTAGAATACTACATCCATATGAACATATCCTTGCAAATTTTTATCATGAAACTACATGCTGCATGTTGAAGCAAAAAATTCAAAAAATCTCTACTGTCTAATCTGACCAAAACTTTAGAGCACAAAAATACAGCCTATGAGTGCAATACTACATCATGTTGAACAATCCCTTGGCATTTTAATCATGAAACTACATCTCGCTGAAGCAAAAAATTCAGAGAAAAACTACTGTCTAATCTGACCAAAACTTTAGAGCATACAAATACATCCTATTAAGGGAGCCAATTTGTTAGCCTCACCACGTCCTCTGCCCGCCTCTTCCGTTTCCCGCCGTTGCAAATGTCCGGTCTTTGTGATGCATATGAAGAAATTAAAGGGAGCTTCACTGTCCCTACCCATCAACCCCACCAACTACGAGGACATGGAAATCAAAGGAAAGATGCTTATGCGATGTCTTTATTCTGATGACAAATTATCTTGCTTGCCTTTTGGTAGCTGCTCATGAGAAAATAGGATTTTTGTACCCGTTTTAGGTGCAAGCATCTTCTTTTCCATGGAACTACATGGATTTTTTTAAAGTATGTTGAAGTGAACTGGATCTGGCATTTGTTGTTGAATGCTAACTGCGTAGGCAGGGACACATGGTAATAAAGTTCACTAGGACTTAAGTGCATCGGTAGTTTAACTAGTGTGTTACTTTTCACTGTATTCTCGGGGTTATTCTTAGAGTAGCTTAGGCACAGTTTTTTAGTGAAGATTAATCTCATTTGTTCCTTGTGAAGTGCAGACAGAAACCAGTAAAGTTTCCCGTTGTTAAATTCTCAGGCATGCTTCCTCTTTTCACAGCATATTAAGTACATATGGAGCTAAGCTCATATTTGGTTGATGTATAAAACTTCTTCGACCCGGCCAACCGTGGTTCACGGCAATCGGGGTTACTCCCTAACAAAACACTGGAGTTGTGCTAGTAATTCACAAACCGACTGTCTATTCTGAACAGAGAAGTGGACTAAATCATAGATGTACCAAACCAGCACTTACATCAAATCAGCCATGCTATACCGTGTAAGGATGTGCATCAGATGCAAAAGTGAATTAACACAGAAATACCACCAAGTAAAATCCGAGAAGGCTAGAACCCTAACAGCACCACGGCAAGCAAAACCTCAGCACCGCTGTGGTAAAACAGAGGAGCCATAATGGCGGGAAAGCGAGCGAGATTGTGTGGGATTCCTGCGACACTCACCGGATCAAAAGTTGACGGTAGTGCGCCATGGTTTGGAAGCAGCACCGCACCGCTGATTTCTCCGCCGTCCCCTCTCAGCCTGGCTACCCCGCACCTCGGACGCATCGGTCCGTGCCGCCGATGCTTCACCGGCGAACCCTCTCACCATGGCCACCATCCTCGGATGCATCAATCCGCGGGTCCACGCCGCCGGTGGTCCTCCGCCGACCCCTCTCACCATGACCACCGCCCTCGAACGCGGAAATCCCGTGGCCAGATGCGTCTCCCTCTCGGAGCCCTCGCCGCCGACGAAGGAGATTTTGGCGATGGGGATCGAGGAGGAGAGCGACGCGGGTGAGAGATGAGAGGGGAATGGGGGAAATGCAGGTGAGATTCTTTTTTCTCAATTTTTGAGCAGCCGGTTTGTTTTTGGACACTTGCGCCAGTTCGCCCAAACCGCACGATCGTGATTGAACGAGCGCGAGAAGTGAGCACTTTTTAAGACTGAAATAGTGCGTGGGCAACAAATAGATTTTGCGATAAAGATATGTATGAACTTTTCTTTCATTTTTATTTTTAATTTTCTCATTTTCTTTATTCTCTTTTACTTTTTATGTTCATATTTTATTTTTCTTCGTTATATGTTCATTTATTATTCTAAATTCTCCGTTCCTTTTCTTTGTAGATACATGAACAATGCTTCAATATGAATATTAATTTGTGAATGCATGTTCTAAAAAACAATCATTTTTTGTCGGTGAACATTTGCTTATGAACATTTTTTAACGCACAATTATTTAAATATGTTGTTGAATTTGAAAACTGTTCATACATCTGAAAAAACATGTTTATATTTAACTAAAAAAGGGTCATTGTTTCAAAAAAAAATACTAGTTCGAAAAAATATTTACGGTATGCGAGAAAATATGTTCATGGATTTAATAAATTGTTCACTACACAGACGGGTTTGAAAAATATATGTTCAAAAGTTCAAAAAAATCATAGGTTCAGAAGAAATTCACATGTTTGACATGCATAAATATTTATTATTTGCAGTGCAATAATAATTCCATTACCAAAATGACTTAAAATTGAAACCTGGTATAATATTTGAGATTATGAAAAATCATAGCACTTAAGGTGATGCAAATTTGTTGCGGAGCATATGAATATTTGTTTTGACGTGCACAACTTATTTTTTTAGACGCCTTAATCTTTATCTCACAATAAGTAGATTTTTTTGGTGTGCACAAACATTTCAAATCAGTGTAAAAATACTAGATAACACGAAATGTTTCTACACGAAAAACTTTTCCACCTTGTTTTCACGATTCATGGCCTAATGCCATAGTGCACCAACGCGTCAAGCCCACATGGTGACTAACAATATGTGTTCATGTTGCAAATAGAGGTCACTGACTCTTATTTATTTTTTGATTATGTTACGATATATAGGTTCAGGGTATATTATTTATTAGTTCAACGTTGATTGTCGATAAGATTTTGTTGAATGGATCGGGTAGATTTGCATTTCTGCACTTGTTAAAGATTAAATTTTTTTTTTGTTGTCTCATGTCATCTAGAAATTGTGTAGAGTAGTAAGAAAAAAGATAAAAGGGCGAAACATATAGAGGACATGTGGGTGGCATTTCATATACACACATATTTGATTATTGTTTTGATATTTATGTTAAGGGCCCTCTTGTTCTAATCAGGGGCGGACCCAAAATGAAAATTATCATGTGTCCACTCGTAGATCACACACATTTCTCGTTAAAAAAATGGGGTGTCGCCACTCAAACAAATACGCTTTAGCGTGCTAGAATTTTTTTCGCAAAATGAATGAGTGCAATATCTTCCTGATAACACGCTATAGGACGGTAATAGCGGATTCACACTATATCACATTTGATCTTGGCCAGATTAAGATGTGGACATACATACTTGTATTTAGCTATCAGTACCTATATGTATACCCTGTGGCCTCTGCGCGGAAATGCATTTCTAGCGGTGCCGCTAGCTCCCGGTGTGCTCCTGGGTTGTGCTAGCCAACCATGAGCTGCCACCTATCTAGGTAGTTTTATACCCTGGGTGGTATATTGAATTCGTTAGAGACATTTTAAGTCTGTATTCTTATAGCTGGGACCCACCCATGTGACTGTCGTTCCATCTACAAATGCAGCAAATTTATTGCCCGCATCAGCTTTATTGCCTAGGCTGGGACGCGGTGACTACTAGTACTACTAGTACCTGGGACGCGGTGACTACTGACTACTACTAGTACTATTAGTACCGGATTTAGGTTTATATGTTGTTTTAGGTTAGTCTTTAAACATTCAAATATTTCTCTACTTGGATTTCGACGTTATTATTTTACCCATTTTAATCATTATTTCTGAATGTTTTTTTGCACAATTTTGATTAAAATTCAGCACAGTCCGTTAATGCTTTATCGAAAGATCTAGCTTCATTTAATATTCATCAGAGTTACTGTACTAATTAAAATTCATCATTATAGCTCCATTTGGAATGTATTTCCACACAGTTTTAATTAAATTTCATATATTAATGAAAATTAAGTTAACCCACACCCGTTTGATATATTGGTATCAAAGGAATATGATATATATTTTATATAGTACTGAAAAAAGAATTGGTCCACACCCGTTCGACATTTTGGTATCAAAGGAATATGACACAGATTTCATATATTAAATTTCATATATTACTGAAAATTAAGTTAACCCACACCCGTTTGATATATTGGTATCAAAGAAATATGATATATATTTTATATAGTACTGACAAAAGAATTGGTCCACATTCGTTCGACATCTTGGTATCAAAGGAATATGACACATATTTCATATATTACTGAAAATTGGGTGTTACCAAATAAAGTTCAATTATGTTTCTATTTGATTCTGCATACCAGTATTATACCAACAAATATAACATATGATATTGAAATACGAGACATCCTTTTAAGGATCCATATATGACATAAACAACATATCTATACAAAGCTAATTTGGAATGTATTTCTACACAATTTCGATCAAATTTCATATATTATTAAAAGTTGAATTGACCCACACCCATTTGACATTTTGGTATCAAAGAAATATGACGCATATTTCATATATTACTGAAAAATGAATTGGCCCGCATCAATTTGGAAGTATAGCTTCAAGAACATCTTGGTATCAAAGAAATATGACACATTGTTCATATATTACTGAAAATCAAATTGGCCCACACCCGTTTGACATCTTGGTATCAAAGGAATATTACACATTTTTCATATATTACTGAAAACTGAATTGGCCCGCACCAATTTGAAAGTATAACTTCAAGAACATCTTGGTATGAAAGCAATATGACACATTGTTCATATATTACTGAAAATCGAATTGGCCCACACCCGTTTGACATCTTGGTATCAAAGGAATATTACACATTTTTCATATATTACTGAAAACTGAATTGGCCCGCACCAATTTGAAAGTATAAGTTCAAGAACATCTTGGTATCAAGCAATATGACACATATTTAACAAAAAGGTAGCGTTCAGATGGATCAAAAAGTAACCAACACCAAAATCGTCGCCGAAATTTGCATCCTCATAAAATTCAAAATCCCTAGATCGATAAATCGAACTCCAAACCTAGGCTGCACATGGTCACGATGGGAGATGCAACATCGTCTTCCCCCAGTGTCTCTTGTTGAGGGAGCTGATGCGCGCGGGTCAAAGGGGACGGCCGATGGGCGCGACATCGTGCTTGTACACGACCCTGCCCGGCGCGCGTGCTGCTCCGGCTGCTCGGTCTCTCGCCTGCCGCCTATTCGTCGCTCCCGCTCAACGATGCGGCGAATAGCTAGCCTTGCGGCCCTCCTGCCCGTGGTGGGTGCCGCCGGTGCGCCCCATCGCCGCCTCGCCCTTCCGCATGCCGGCCCACAGCCTCGCCGTCGTACAGGCCGCATGCCTGCAGCCTCACCGTCGTTCCGGGCACCATTTTGTCACTCACCACACCAGCTCGTCATGCCGGCGATGGTACTCGCGGCACCGGGACAGGTCGGCCGTGCACCCCTGCACGGAGCACGCCGGCACCGCCTGCTGCGCGCTCTGCCCCGACCTAGCCGTCCTCGCCGGCGCGGAAGCCGGCTTCTGCACCGTTGCCACCGCCAAGACCGGCCTCCAGCTAGACGGCGCGCCGAGCTTTAGGTCCAACGCGCTGAGCTGAAAGGGCTCCAGAAACAGACGAAAGGATTTGCACACAAACTCTATGTAGCAGCCAGCAGGTAGCTAACCTCGCCTAAATCGGTGCCGTCGCCTCCGTCCTCATCGCGCCTACCGCATGCCTGCAGCCTTGCCGTCGTTCCGGACACCAGCTCGTCGGTCGCCACGCCAGCTCGTCGTAGCTCCGTCGCAGCACCAGCGCCGCTGCCTCGCGAATGGAATGGCGGCGCCGTCTCGCAGCTCAAAATGGAGCACTCCGGCGGCCGGCTTGCCGTCACGCCGCTGCAGCGCCGCCGCATTTTTTGGATCGAGATGCAGTGTGAGGAGAGAGATGTGTAGGTGGCCGGTGGTTTGCTATTAATGGAGCGAGTGGGTCGGCCAGTATTATGTACGTGTGTTGAATGTGTATCGCAAAACGGAACTGCTGCAACAAGAAATACCCCAACAAAAAGAAGAATACCGGGGTCCCCAGCCCGAATCGCAAGCAACCAAAGAACGGTGGATTCGTGTCCGGTAGCTAGCGGCGCCGCTAGAAAAATCGTTTTGGGACTCTGCGCCACTCCGGAGAATAAACCGAAAGGCAACCACGTTCTCTCCATCCAAGAGCAAGCTCGTTTCTTTTGAGCCCCCAAACGCCGGCCGGCCGGCCAGGTAAAATCACCATAATGGAGGTCACCGTGCACTCGTCCAAGCCCTTGAAACCTGACTACGGTGACCGCGGCGGCTCCTCCTCCGATGTCGTCCCGCTCAGCGTATTTGACAAGGTGAGCTACGACGAATACGTCACCGGCCTGTGCGCCTTCCACCCGCCTGCGCCGGCCAACGACGTCCTCGAAGCGGGGCTCGCCAAGGCGCTGGCCGAGTACCGCGAGTGGGCCGGGCGTCTCGGCGTGGATGCCGGCAGCAACCGTGCCATCGTGCTCGACGACGCCGGCGCGCGGTTCGTCGAGGCGACGGCCGGCGTCGAGCTCGCCAGCAGCCTCATGCAGCTGACCACGGGGGAGAAGCTGCTGAGCCTGTTCCCGAGCTGCCACGGCGCCGACGAGCTGCTGCTGGCCCAGGTCACGCGGTTCCGTTGCGGCTCCATCATCATTGGCGTCAGCATGCATCACAAGGTGGCCGATGGGCACGCCATCTGGACTTTCTTGTTCGCGTGGGGCCAGGCCACCCGCGGCGTCGTCATCAACCCCGTCCCGGTGCACGACCGGACATCACTATTCGCGCCGCGGAACCCGCCGCGGATCGAGTTCGACCACCGCGGCAACGAGTTCAAGTCTCACGGCGACAGCATCGATGCCCACGACGGCGATGAGCCGCTGATACACAGGGTGCACTTCAGCCGGGAGCGGATCATGGCGCTGAAGTCGAAGGCGTCGGAGGGCGCCGCCCAGCCGTACACCACGCTGCAGTGCCTGGCGGCGCACCTCTGGCGGTGCATCACGAAGGCGCGCGGGCTCGACGCGGGCGCGACCACCAGGATGCGCATCGCCGTGAACGGGCGGAGGCGGATGAGCCGCCCGCGCGTGCCCGCGGGGTACACCGGCAACGTCGTGCTCTGGGCGTGGCCGACGACCACCGTGCAGGAGCTGCTGGACCGGCCGCTCAGGGACGCCGTGGAGCTCATTTCCAGGGAGGTGGCCCGCATCGATGACGCCTACTTCAGGTCGTTCATCGACTTCGCGAGCTCCGGGGATGTGGAGAAGGAGCAACTGGTGCCGACGGCGGACTCGCTGGAGCTCACGCTGAGCCCGAACGTCGAGGTGGACAGCCTGCTGGGGATCCCGTTCAACGAGATGGACTTCGGCGGCAGCCGGCCCTTCTTCTTCTTGCCCGGATACAGCAACGTGCCGGTGGATGGGTTCATGTACATCGTGCAGTCCTTCGAGGGCCACGGGAGCGTGGACGCCTATGTGCCTCTGTTCGGCCGCACCATGGAAGCCTTCAAGAAGTGCTGCTACTCCATGCTGCCGATGCTCGACGAAGGTGTTTATTAGGTGCCTGGCGCGGATGGAGCGAGTCTTGTCCATGACCATCTAGGCGGAGGTTGTGTACCCCGTCTGGCCTGAACATGCCGCCATTGTTGTTGCTGCTGCTGCTGTATTGCGCTATCAGTTGGTAGATGCAAATTCAGAATAAATGGTGAAGAAACTTGTTTATCGAAATGTTTTTCTTAAGAATCTTTACATGCTGTAATAAGAGTCTCCGAGCAAAAGAAACATTGCTCCTTGCTGGTAATGTTAATTAGTTATAAGTTACTCCCTCCGATACATAAAATATGTCGGGGCTTTAGTTAAAATTTGATCAAATATGAAATGAAGTCCCGACACTTTTTACGGATCGGAGGGAGTATCTCGTATAATTTATCTGTATAGTCTCTAGTTCATACATCCCTTAGACAGCAAAAGCAAACTTTAGCATTTCTTATGAGATAGATGCATGTAGTATACTCCCTCTGTCCCAAAATAGGATGCCTATAATTTTTGTTCAAAGTCAAACTTTGACTAAGTATATTAGCACAAATATCAATACTAGCTAAAAATCTACAATGTCAAATGCACACAATATGAAAGTATATTTAATGAGGGTTCAGATTATAAATATGGACATATTTTTCGCTATAGTTAGTCAAATTTTGAAACATTTGACTTTGACCGAAACCTATAGACATCTTATTTTGGGAGGGAGAGAGTATTAATATGTCGTGAGAATAAGTTTGATAAAATTGTACACATATTAATCTAGTATGAAGCCGTCATCTGCATACATGGCCGCGGTGCCCTGTCCGCCGCCATCTGCATGCTGTGTAACTCTGTCCGCCGCGCCGGCAGGCCATGGTCCCTTCCAGCTGCGGAAGCTGGTATCTTGGACATGTGATGTCGACGTATTGGTCTTCTTCTCAATGGCTTCGGTGGCCGGCCGGCCGGCCACCCAGACATTGCCAAATAATTCCAACTCAGCTTCTACCTACAAGAGTCACGCTCTGTGATGGTCACCGGTGGCAATCAAAACAGTTCAAGCATATACGAAAACGCGATGGCGTAGCCGCTACCGCGCGCAGCTCCAATCTGGAGCGGTCCGTTGCTGCTGGGGATCCACGCCATGGCCCCACTACTCCTATACATCATACCCGAGCGGAATACGCGGGGCACGACCTCAGACTAGTCACAATGGGGAGTAACTTAGACTAACATAGTGGGGAGTAACATGTGTATAGTGTCATATTTAATAGGTTATACACTCATCTTGCCTTAAAATGTGTGATGTTATGGTAACATAGTTAGTTACCACAACCATCTCTCTCCTCATTAATTACCCGCCACATCAGATTTTTTGTCTATGTGGCACTGATGTTACTCCTATGTTACTCCCTATTGTGACTAGTCTCATCTGCGGGGCCCGGTGAGCCCATGTGCTAGTCCCCACACCACCGTCCGCAGGGTACCTCATTTCAAATCTGAATCCGCATCTGGAGGCTGCTCTCAGTTCATCTGCTCGCCTCTCTCTCCCCCCGCACCGACGGCCGGACAATCCCGGCGAACAAGATGCTTCTACATGCCGGTGTAATCAGTTTTGTCCGGTGATGGAGATGGGCAGACCAGCGATGAACATCCGCATCTGGTCGCATCCCTCAGCTCCTCTGCTCCCCTTTGTTCGTCCGCCCCGGCGTCAACGACACAGCCTGGGAAGAAGATGCTGCTTCATCCCAGCATGAATAATTTTACCAATCTGTTGTTGAGATGAGATTGCGAAGGTTTCCTCATCCTCTATAATCTGTTTTACTTCGAGGCGTTTCTCATACTAAGCTTGTGAATTTATCTGGTTCGAGTTGCGCAGAGAGTTGTTCTTTCCGGTGATGGAGGTGGCCAGTCGATCGATGAATATCCCACCTCGTCCACATCGTTAAGTTGGGCTGAGCACGGGAGATGCGGCAGGTTTTAGGAGCGGGATGGTTGAGGCAGGGTCAGATTATTCCCCCGGGCTCGATCCGATCTTCGAGGGATCAGGGGCTGACGAGCACCCCGGCGTCTCCGCCATTCTTTAGGTAGAATGTTTTACTGGTACTCTGTTTTAGATGCAGTACATACGTCCATCTCTGGTCGTATGTTAGATTACTACGAAAATGATGCGTTTTGTAGACATCTTTCAGTTTTCAATATTTGGAGATATATGCGTGATTTAGATCTCCCGTTCTCTTCAGTTTTGGTTTTTGATTGTCAGAAATTGGTAGGCCTCAACTTCTTATTAAATAGGAGTAGTTGTGTAGACTGAAATGGATGGGAGTTGCATCGCCACTATTTTTGTGAAGGTGTGTTGTGCTATTTTTGTGGGATTTGTAGAAGAATCTTCTGAATAAACTTGATGTACCTCCGGGAATAATTACACGGCATTTTGTAAAATTGAACTAGTTGTGTAGATTTCTGACCCACTGCATTGACATATGTCCAGATTACAATGTCTGATAATTTGAGCAACGTCTCAATTTCAGGAATCGCCACGGGAGATCCTTGATTATAGGCAATCAACGGCTTCTGGTCATGGTGTTGACTGCAAATATCTAACCTGCTACTGATTGTCGGATTAGAAAAAATATATACGGATCTCTTTATTGATGTGATTTGTACGTTTAATGTGTGCTTTAGTTTGCTCATATCACCATGTCCAGATTTCTTCAGAGTAGTCACCCAGTTCTTGTCTAGAATAATGAATTTATAGGCCTAATCCGAACTGAGGTAATGGGCGAACTTCTTAGATATCTGATATAAACTTTGTAAAGAAATTGAAGATCGTGTCATCAACTCTTTATTTCCTTTTTTGCTATTTACGGTAAAATGGACAGAACCTTGTAGATATCCAATGTTGATACGTGATGGGAGTAGAATCGAGGATAGCCGGCGTTGAATAGTCGCAACTTGTTGAAGGTATCTCGGATCCCCCTCATGGCTATTATGTGAAAAGCAATGAACCACGAGTCAAACCGCTCGGTTATCCTATCGGAACCCCCTGGGTACCTTCCAGTGGTGATGGATAACCGGAAATACTGAAGATATCTAAATGATATCAAAAAAATATTGATAATATCTATAATCAAGATCATGGCTATCCGATCGGCGACAAAGACATCGACAAGCGGTTACATGGATAACAGGCGTTGAATAGTCGCAACTTGTTGAAGGTATCTCGGATCTCCCTCATGGCTATCCTGTGAAATGCAATGAACCACGAGTCAGACCGCTCGGTTATCCTATCAGACCCTCCTGGGTACCTTCTAGTAGTGATGGATAACCAAAACTATTGAAGATATCTAAATGATATCCAAAAAATATTGATAATATCTATAATCAATATCATGGCTATCCGATCGGCGACAAAGACATCGACAAGCGGTTACATGGATAACCGACGTTGAGTAGTCGCGACTTGTTGAAGGTATCTCGGATCCGCCTCATGGCTATCCGGTGAAAAGCAATGAACCACAGAGGTACCGCTCGGTTATCCTATCGGAACCTCATGAGTACCTTCTAGTAGTGATGGATAACCGAAACTACTGAAAATATCTAGACCCGAATTCATGGCCATCCGATCATCGACAAGGATATCCAATGTTGATACGTGATTGGGGCCTTTTCGGTTATCTAGGATCATCGTCATGGATATCCGCCAAAAAGCAATGAAGATATCCACATGTGTTAACGGACATGCGTGATTACCCTCAAGAGCAGGGGATCACTGTAGCACCTCTCAATGTGGAAGTAAGGTATCGATCCGCAGGAACAAGAAGGAAAAGTTATCTATTCCCTACAACTAAAGTGTCACAAGTTTTAGTTGATTATGCACTAAACAAGTTTAAAGAACAAGGTGGTTGATTTGATGGATGGAAGTTTAATGTATCAAAACAAGAATGCAAAAGTGCCCCAATCCTCTTCAATGCAAGAGGACAAGACAAAGGTTTTCTCTTATAGGAACAATGGACATGGGTTCATGGTTTCACTCGTCCGCTCTCTCTCTCTCAATCTATGGTGGTGATCATGTTATAGATGATAAAAGTACACACAATTGTCATGCTTTCATGGTAAACTTCTATGACGGCTACATGTTCTAAAACACATAGTTGGAAGAAAATAATCATTTGTGTTGCTATGTCACCCTCGTAAGGCTAGCGTGGTTTGCTGTCACTCCCACATCATACTTCTTCCTTTTTACCCCCAGATAAAGGATGTTGGGCTGTATTGTGTCACTCAATACATATGCCGTTGGCACACCGGCCATCCCGTACCTACATACTTCATAATGGACAATATTCTAAACACTAGTGCAATGATTCATATTTCGTGTGTATGACCACATCTCTCTCATCTATCCATACTTGGTGGTGTCAATCACCTCATGACAAGGATAAACAAGGCATTACACATAAATCAAACCATCACATGTATCATAGAATATCTCCAAAGTATGACAAGTCATAAAAGATCCAACACAACGGTAGATGCATAACAAATATCATCTCACACCACAATATCCACCATAGGAATTACATAGATGACCGTAATCATGTTCGGCATCTCATACGGTACTAATTAGTGAAGCTCAAAGAGAGGAGAGATACATAAGTTACCACCACAAACCCAAGTCAGGGGGTGGACTACTCCCCCTTCATCATGGAGACAATGGTGTTGATGGAGACTCCGGAGGGGGGATGGAGGAGCCTACCGGAGGTGATTCCGGCAGTGTTTCCCCCCTCCAATCTTCTCCGGCGGCAGCTTTCTGACTCTCTGTTTCGTGGTTTTGTGTTTCTCCGCCGCCTCCTCTCCGAAGAGCCTCGGGGACTATTTTTATAGTCGTTTTAGGTCAAGACGAAGTCGGTGGAGCAAAGATCGACGGTAACGGAGCTCGAGGGGAAAAGAGGTGGGCCCACGCGGCCAGGCAAAGGAGGCCGCGTGGGACCCTCTATTTCCAGCCTGTTGGGCTTCTGGTCTTCAATTGAGCCCATTGCGTTCGTCTCGAAAATTCTGAACCGTGCTCTTTGACCTTGCCCTTTTTGGAGTCCCGAAGCTCCCGGAAAGTCTGAAACACTAAAAAAGACTTTTCTGGAAAACAGGGTTAATTCCAAAAAAAGGGGAACTTGTGAATTATTCCCAAAATCATTATAAATCATTGATATAACCCTTATATGATGCAAATATGATTGGAATATGAATAAAATAATGCAAAGTTCATGTATGCATTTTACATGCATCAGCATCCCCAAGCTTAACCCATGCTCGTCCTCGAGTATGAAGGTGATAAAACTAACATGGACTTTGCATTTCAATACTATCAATGGATATCAAAGATGATTACTATTGCTACATAGAGTCAAATGGTTCATTCTTAATAAGATGTAACAATATGCAAGATAGTTTATGAAGTGATATCAAATTCAATGTAAGGATGTTCAATGATAATTCACAAAGTGTAACATAAATGAAAAAGTACTATGGACTTCAAGTATGCATAATGATAAGTAAGAACATCCTACAATGGTCATAGAGTGTAGATGGAAATCTGAATATAAAAGGTGGACACTTTGGAAAGATATATGAGTAGAGGTAAAGCATGAATAAGTTCATCTAACTTCCAAATGCTTCTACTTAAGTTAATGATTGTAATGTGGTACTCCTCGGTGTCAAGCTCTCATTGCCCCTATCATAGCATCTTGAATGATTAAGTTTAAAGTGAAAGCAAATATGAGTAATGTGCTTGACAAAGTATGGGTTGAAAGTCTCATGCCCCTTGAATACGAGTACCTACTCCATGTGTTACTCAACTCGGAAACAAAGCAAGTTCAATTTAAATATCATTGTAAGTAAAATAGTATCATCAAGAGCGTCAACTGGGGTACCTCTTGTCCCAGGATATGGAACAAGCCCATATCAAAATGACAAGACAAACAAACATAATGAACAATCTCAACACCCTTTTTATTTACCATTGGATAGCTTTTTATTGTAAGGTGTATCACAGACGGTTCACCATAGCATGTAAGTAAATTTCCACCATGAATGATGCATGGCTTAGATTAGCGGCCCAGGCGTCTCTCTAACCATTATACAAACTCATTTAAACCTACTCCATTTCCACATTTATTTCACCATGGTAAGCATCCATAAACAAAAGTACATGACATCAACTAAATATAATGAAGTGCAATGTTGAAAGCGTTCCATGTGACAGCACATTTCTGCTAACTCTCAACCAAAGACATTTGTCAAGCTCATAACATCATAATTTTAATCACAATGGGTCATGTTCATTAAGTGCAATAAAAGTAAAGTGTGCATCAAGTTCGTGAGAGCTATATAACCAACTTTTCCCATAACAATCAACAACATAAGCATTTTAATTCAGAGGTATCAATGATACAAAATAACATGGTAAACATACTCGGAATAGCATAAAGCTAATAGGTAGATATGGTGGACTCACTGGAAAAACTTTGGTTGAAGGTGTTGGAAACAAGTTTTTACTTGTTGGAATTTTTGGGCTAGCAAGAGGGAGAAAGTTGACCGTCTAAAAGCATGCATGAGTGTCCATAGAACTAACTAATTCATGTTAAACAAAGTAAAGTAATCATTCAGCATCAAAACATGAATAAAAGATAGCTCTTGATAAAAACTAACAAATTATACTCATTACAAGCTTGAATCATGCAACTATATGTATCTTTTAAAATCAACTCAAACATCCCTTTCCCAATCTTATAATGGCATCCAACATATTTCAACCCATATTTCCAGTAGCTCTCTCATATATAAATGATAATGTGGTGGTCTCTCAAAAATAAAAATCAAAACAAACAAAAAGACGCTCCAAGTTTATGCGATAAAGTGCATTGATCGAAAAACAGAAGTTAGACGTGTGCAAACCGAGAGTGTGTAGGTCCAGTGGGTTGTCTTCACATCCCCAAGCTTATGGTTTTCACCATTCTTAGATAACTCTTGGTGCATCTCCTCTAATCCCTGTGAAAAAACTTCAAAACACCGTTTCTCCCATTTCTTTTCTGTGGGGTGACATTAGTAGTGATAAACAAATAGGTTTCTTGCTGCATATAATCCTTAGACAAAAATTTATATGAATGTCCAGTAAGTGTATTATGTTGTATGCCTACTCATAAACTCATTTGGATCTGAAAGATTCAAGTTAAAAGTTCTAAGCATGCATCAAACAAAATGGGACAGAATCTGTCCAGAAAAACAGCAGCAAAAACGTATTTTTCCACCCTACTTAAATTTGTCTAAAAATTCTGAAAAAATTCATGCATACAGAGGATGAAAAGTTGCTTCTACAGTTTAAATATCAGCTCATTCGGAGTTACAGAATAGGAATTAAAAATCATACCGTGCACAGACTCGTGCTGGAATAATATCTCCGAATGCTATAAGCAACTTTTTCAAACCAAAATGGGTAAAACTTGGCACTTTATTAAAAATTCCAGAAACTAAACAAAAAAACTAGTCTCTTGTGACAGCAAGAGGACACAAAGAAAATCAAAAATAAAAACAACCGGGTTGCCTCCCGTAAAGCGCTTTCTTTATAGCCATATAGCTAGGCTTCTTACTTGGTATTTAGATGGTTGGAGTGAGGTGGCTTGACATCCCCAAGCTTGAATTCTTGTACTTATTCTAAATATGTAGGGTGAGCCTAGGGGTAACATCCCCAAGCTTGAGTGTTTGTCCCTCTTGATCTTTGGGAAGTGTTTCATGCATAATACCAGGATCCCATGGTGTTCTCAAACCAATCAAAATAATAGTCAAGTTGAACCTGGTTGAGAGAAAAACAAAACACAAAAGTAATAACAACGAAGTCTAACTTTCTTTCTATGCATTGGCATTTTGTATATGAATGAAGTTTCCCAATGCATATTAACAATAGCTACTTGCAGCCCATAATTATTAGTAGCATAAAGAGGGTTCTTATCACCTCCTCTTTCATAATAGTTGCAAGTAGTAGAAATAAATTCAACCATATAACCACAAGAATTATTCAACTTAGATAATTTAGGCACATAAAGAGGATTATTAAATTTATTATGGAATTCATTAGCATGCTTCCCTCTTTCAAAATAGTTAATAAGATCAATTCAAGTTTAATATCATGGTTGCAACAAAGATTTGGAACTAAAGATAATTGCAAACCACATAAGTATTTCTCAACATAAGCAAATTTCTCCTCTATGGTGTAATTAGGAGAATTTAAGAACAAAGTAGGACTCTCATGAGTAAGAGTACATCACAAACAGCAAGTATATCATTTTTATCCTCACATAATTTAGTAACAACTAAACATGAGGATTATCAACAGCATAGGACCATCATCTAAAGCATTATCATATAGCTTATTTAAACAACACTCCCATTATCATCAATAAGTTCACTAGTAGCATCATTAAAAAGTAAAGGAGCATCATTATTTTTATCATAATAGCATGGGTTATCATATAGGACCATAGCATTTTCAGTTTCACACTCATCATAACATGGATTCTAATAAATAACAAAAGATTTTTGAGTTTGAGTGTTACTATCATTTGTTGATGGTGAAGTTGGTAGATTCAACTCTTCCCCAAGCTTAGGTTGGAATATATCCTTTTCAATCTCCTCTTCACATTCTTCCTCTTCCAAGCTTATGTTTTCATCATCCTCTTGGGGTTGCACGGGCATCCCCAAGCTTAAGCTTTTGTCATCTTCTTCCTGCAAAATATTAGAGCTTTCTTTGGCAGCTCTCTTCCTTGTGTCAACAATATAGATATTTTCATTAAATTCAAGTATGCAGAGATCAAAGATATTGGCAATAAAAACTTTAAATTGAGAAGTTATAGGGCAGGTTTCATGTTCATCAATGAAGGTGTATAATTCATAGGCTGCCATAAAAATAACAAATTGCTCTACTTCTTCCATCCCTAAGTGAGCATAATTCCATGTATGATAAGTTGCAATAACATGTTCTCTATTGGAAGGGCATTGGAATTCAAAGTGTCTAAAGTATTCAGAGCAACAAGTTTCTTCCTTATGATAATTAAGCAGCACACTAGCAATTTTATTTAGAAGCTCTATGTATTCTCCTAATCTTTTCCCTTCATTTGATTTTCTAAATTCAGCAGCCATCATGGTGTTTTCATAACAGTTTTCCATTTTATAATTTTTTTGGGTTTTTGATATATAAAACTGAAAGTAAAACTAATGAGAAACTCACAACCAAACAAGTTTAAAGGAACCTCCCCAAGCTTATATGATTGCAAGATATAAAACAAAAATAAATCTAAAGTCTAGTGCACACAAGAATAGGAACTTAAGCGCTACGCTCCCCGGCAACGGCGACAGAAAAGTACTTGATTACCCCCAAGAGCAGGGGATCACTGTAGCACCTCTCAATGTGGAAGTAAGGTATCGATCCGCAGGAGCAAGAAGGAAAAGTTATCTATTCCCTACAACTAAAGTGTCACAAGTTTTAGTTGATTATGCACTAAACAAGTTTAAAGAACAAGGTGGTTGATTTGATGGATGGAAGTTTAATGTATCAAAACAAGAATGCAAAAGTGTCTCAATCCTCTTCAATGCAAGAGGACAAGCCAAAGGTTTTCTCTTATAGGAACAATGGACATGGGTTCATGGTTTCACTCGTCCTCTCTCTCTCAATCTATGGTGGTGATCATGTTATAGATGATAAAAGTACACACAATTGTCATGCTTTCATGGTAAACTTCTATGACGGCTACATGTTCTAAAACACATAGTTGGAAGAAAATAATCATTTGTGTTGCTATGTCACCCTCGTAAGGCTAGCGTGGTTTGCTGTCACTCCCACATCATACTTCTTCCTTTTTACCCCCAGATAAAGGATGTTGGGCTGTATTGTGTCACTCAATACATATGCCGTTGTCACACCGGCCATCCCGTACCTACATACATCATACTTCATAATGGACAATATTCTAAACACTAGTGCAATGATTCATAGTTCGTGTGTATGACCACATCTCTCTCATCTATCCATACTTGGTAGTGTCAATCACCTCATGACAAGGATAAACAAGGCATTACGCATAAATCAAACCATCACATGTATCATAGAATATCTCCAAAGTATGACAAGTCATAAAAGATCCAACACAACGGTAGATGCATAACAAATATCATCTCACGCCGCAATATCCACCATAGGAATTACATAGATGACCGTAATCATGTTCGGCAGCTCATACGGTACTAATTAGTGAAGCTCCAAGAGAGGAGAGATACATAAGTTACCACCACAAACCCAAGTCCAGGGGGTGGACTACTCCCCCTTCATCATGGAGACGGTGGTGTTGATGGTGACTCCGGAGGGGGGATGGAGGAGCCTACCGGAGGTGATTCCGGCAGTGTTTCCCCCCTCCAATCTTCTCCGGCGGCAGCCTTCTGACTCTCTGTTTCGTGGTTTTGTGTTTCTCCGCCGCCTCCTCTCCGAAGAGCCTCGGGACTATTTTTATAGTCGGTTTTAGGTCAAGACGAAGTCGATGGAGCAAAGATCGACGGTAACGGAGCCTGATACGTCTCAAACGTATCTATAATTTTTGATGTTCCATGCTGTTATTATATCAATTGCTACATGTTTTGATTACACTTCATATCATTTTTATGCATTTTCTGGGACTAACCTATTAACAAGATGCCACAGTGCCAGTTCCCTGTTTTCTGCTGTTTTTGGTTTCAGAAAATCTATTAAGGAAATATTCTCGGAATTGGACGAAACAAAAGACATCGTCAATAATATCACGAGGAGATCACGGAGTCCAAAGGAGAGTCGGAGCAGACCCACCAGGGGGCCACGCCACACTAGGGCGCGGCCCAGGGTGGGCCCGCGCGCCCCCTATGGCGTGGTGGCCCCCCTCGGCCACCGACGCCGCCTTTTCGCCTATATATTCTCCGCGACGCGAAAACCCTAGGACGGTCGATCATATTCCACGAAAAGTTCCGTCGCGGCCGTCATCGTCAATCTCAGATCGGAGGAGTTCTGAAGCTCTTCCCGGCACCCTGCCGGAGGGGAGATCATCACCGGAGGGCTCTACATCACCATGCCTGCCTCCGGAGTGATGCGTGAGTAGTCCACCCCTGGACTACGGGTCCATAGCAGTAGCTAGATGGTTGTCTCTCTACCTTGTGCCTCCATGTTTAGATCTTGTGAGCTGCCTAATATGATCAAGATCATCTTATTGTAATGCTAGATGTTGTGTTTGCTGGGATCCGATGAATATTGATACCATGTTTATTCAAGTTGTTTATCTATGTGCTCTGATCTTGCATGCTCTCCGTTGCTAGTAGATGCTTTGGCCAAGTAGATGCTTGTGACTCCAAGAGGGGTATTTATGCTCGATAGTGGGTTCAGTCTCTAGATATCTGGATCAGTGACAGAAAGGTCTAAGATGATAGATGTGCTGTTGCTACTAGGGATAAAACATTGGTGCAGTGTCCAAGGGCACTTGTATTGATTACATTACACACTTTACTTCATGCAATAATCTGTTGTTAGCAACTTAATACTGAACAGGATGCGGATGCTGCCTTGAAGGTGGATTATTTAGGCATAGATGCGGTTGGAATAACGGTCTATGTACTTTGTTGTAATGCCCAACTAGATTTCATAGTAGACATCTTGGCATGTATTGCATTGTTATGCCCTCTCTATTTGTCAATTGCCCAGCTGTAATTTGTTTACCCAACATGCTAGTTATCTGTTCTGAGAGAGACACCACTAGTGAACTGTGGACCCTGGTCCAATTTCCTCATACTGTTTACACAACCTGCTGCAATCATCTGTTTCCTGTTACTTGCTGTTTTTCCTGCTGTTTTTCACACCATACGTTTAACTCTTTGTTTCTGCAAGACCGGAGAGATTGACAACCTCTCTGTTTCGTGTTGGGCAAAGTTCTGGTTTGTGTCTGTGCAGATTCCACGTTGGTGCAAACTCCCTAGCGCCAGGGGGAGTCAACATCAACAACCTTCCGATAGATCGTCAAGTCCTACTGGATTGATAACCTTGGGTAGATTATTCAAGGGAAAACTTCTGCTGTCTACATCATAACCTTCCTCTTGGGGTTCACCAACACGTAGCCATCAGAGCCTCAAGGGGGAAAAGAGGTGGGCCCATGCGGCCAGGCAAAGGATGACGAGTGGGACCCTCTATTTTCCACCATGTCGGGCTTCTGGTCTTCAACTTGAGCCCATTGCGTTCGTCTCGAAAATTCTGAACCGTGCTCTTTGACCTTGCCCTTTTTGGAGTCCCGAAGCTCCCGGAAAGTCTGAAACACTAAAAAAGACGTTTTCTGGAAAACAGGGTTAATTCCAAAAAAATAGGGGAACTTGTGAATTATTCCCAAAATCATTATAAATCATTGATATAACCCTTATATGATGCAAATATGATTGGAATATGAATAAAATAATGCAAAGTTCATGTATGCATTTTACATGCATCAATGCGACAAAGACATCGACGATTGGTAACATAGACAACCGATGATGGCTAACCGAAATTATTGAGCATATCTAGAAACCAGATCATGGCTATCCGATGGGCGACAAAGGTATCTAGGATCCTCATCATGGCTATCCGGCGAAACGGGATAGGATATCCAAAGGTATCTAGGTTCCAAGTCATGGCTATCTGGTGAAAAGCAATGACGATATCAAATGTTTCAACGATAAGCAACGAAGACATCGACAAGCGGTTACATGGATAACCGGCGTGGTATACCCAAAAATTGTTGAAGGTATCAAGAATATCTAGAACAAAGATAATGGCTATCCGATTAGCGACAAAGATATCTAAAAAATATTGATAATAACTATAATCAAGATCATGGCTATCCGATCGGCGACAAAGACATCGACAAGCGGTTACATGGATAACCGGCGTTGAGTAGTCACAACTTGTTGAAGGTATCTCGGAGGTACCGCTCGGTTATCCTATCGAAACCTCATGGGTACCTTCTAGTAGTGATGGGTAACCGCTCGTTATCACCCGGGACACACTGCTTGGAATGAACAGACGAGAGCACGCTGCACATGATTCAAAGGGCCTTCGCAACAACATCAAGGCCGGGAGGGGTAGATTCTTTCCATCTGAATCCATCGTCAACTAGATCTTACATTCTTTCAATACTCGCGCAGGGATTTCTTTTTTTATGGAAAATATTTTTTTTAAATTCTCAGAGAATCGAGATGATACCATAACACTATCACTTCACTTCCCAGGCAACAGCGAACGACAACGAGGCGTTGAGTCCCTTCCCGTCATCTATCTAGATGAGGTATTTTTTTTTCGGCTAGATTTTGTTTATTTTTTATGTAATATGTCCAAATTTGAATTTCAATAGGCTAAATTATTTGGATATAAGTGCTTGATTTTCTTTAAAAGATTTGCGTACGCTGGTGAGCAAATGTTCTTACTAGGGATGGAATATACACGAAGCATTTTTTACTTCCAAGCTCTACTGCTCCTGATTTTTGTCACGTTTATTGAACACACTATTGAGTACATCCGAGATCATTTTAACTTTTTTTCAAAACTTGTAACAACTAGCAAAATCCTGGAGTTTGGGAGAAGGAAATCTCCTCCCCGGAATATATTTTCAAGATAAGCATGGTAGATGGCTGTGAGCCTGCGAGTCCGTGACCAAGATTAAAGAGCTGAAATGGGGCCAATTATTACACGTCAAATCAGTGAGAAAGAATCAAAACGTGACACCACGGCTGGCCCTGACTACACATGTCCCCCCACGTTCTCCTCCTTCTTTAAGTTAGTACTGTATACTGTATATCAGTTCGGCACAGAGAGGAGAGAAAGAACAAACGGCGACGAAGGACAGGAGCAGGGTAAAAGTGCGGGTCATCCAAACTCCAGAAGCCAATAAATATATCAAACGGCAACGCAAGCACATTCCCTAGATCCAAGGCCGCCCGCTCGTCGTCTAATTTGAGTTTATTACCAGAGTAGTAATGGAGATCACCGTGCACTCTTCCAAGTCCGTGAAGCCTGACCACGGGGACGACAGCAGCCGCGGCGCCGGCGGCGACATCATCCCGCTGAGTGTGTTCGACAAGGTGAACTACGACGAGTACATCTTCTACGTGTACGCCTTTCACCCGCCCGCACCGTCCAGCGTCGCCCTCGAGGCGGGGCTCGCCAGGGCGCTGGCCGCGTACCCGGAGTGGGCAGGGCGCCTCGGCGTGGACGCCAGCGACGGCCCGGCCATCTTCCTCTGCGACGCCGGCGCGCGGTTTGTCGAGGCCACGGCCGACTCCGAGCTTGGCAGCGGCGCCGTCGCGCTGCTGGCCGCGGGAGACAAGGTGCTGAGCCTGTACCCTAGTTGTGACGGCGCCGAGGAGCTGCTGCTGGTTCAGGTCACGCGATTTCGCTGCGGCTCCTTTGTCGTGGGCTTCACCTTGCACCACAAGGTGGCCGACGGGCCCGCCATGTGGAACTTCATGGTCGCGTGGGGCCAGGCCACTCGCGGCGTCGCCATCGACCCCGTCCCGGTGCATGACCGGACGTCGCTCTTCGCGCGACGCGGCCCGTCGCAGATCAGGTACGAGCACCGTGGCGTCGAGGTCAAGCCTCGCGACGAGAAGCCGGGAAGCGGCAGCGACGGCATTGTCCCCGCCCGCGACGAGGAGGTGGTACACAAGGTGCACTTCAGCCGGGAGTGGATCATGGAGCTCAAGTCGCGGGTATCGGAGGGCGCCCCCCGGTGTTCGTACACCACGCTGCAGTGCCTGGCGGCGCACCTCTGGCGGTGCATCACGAAGGCGCGCGGGCTCGACGGGCGGCAGGCCACCAGGATCCGCATCGCCGTGAACGGCCGAACTCGGATGCGCCGCCCACGGGTGCCGGAGGGATACACCGGCAGTGTGGTGCTCTGGGCGTGGCCGACGACCACGGCGCAGCAGCTGCTGGAACGGCCTTTGCGGTACGCCGTGGAGCTCATATCCCGGGAGGTGTCCCGGATGGACGACGCCTACTTCAGGTCGTTCATCGACTTCGCCAGCTCCGGGGCGGTGGAGGAGGAGAAGTTGGTGCCGACGGCGGACGCGGCGGAGGTCCGGCGGAGCACCAACGTTGACCTGGACAGCCTGCTAGCGATCCCGTTCCCCAGGCTGGACTTGGGCTGTGGCGCACCCTTCTTCTTCCGGCCCTGCTACAGCCCTGCGCCGGTGGATGGCGCCATCTACGTCGTGAAGTCCTTCGTGGGCGACGGGAGCGTGGACGCCTACGTGCCATTGTTCAGCCACACCAATGCACCATGGATAGCGTCAAGAAGTGCTGCTACTCCCTGTCGCCGATGGACGCACGGCTTTAGGTACATGTGTGGCACCGTTGCAGCCTTGCCGGGGGTCGGGGCTACTCCTTGCGGCGCCGGTAGTAAACCTTTGATGTGGTCGGGTGTCTAGCTTATGTAATGTGTGTTAGACATGTATTATGAAACCTAGGTATGTACGGTACGGTGTAGTACACCGACCGTACAATACCATCCATGTACGCCACGGTGGAGGCTCTTTCCACCCCCTATATAACACATAACACGATGGCCCCAAAGGGCATCGTTTCCGCCTAAAGCAAAATTTTGCTTTTACCACATGATTCTTCCTCTCCGATATCACATGATGGGGATGCACTTGTTGATGATCCTATGACTGTGCCTATAATACCTGTTCCCACTAATGTCTCTCCAGTAGATTGTGCAGTTTCAGATGATAGCCCTTCCGATGCTGAAGATGCTGCAGAAAATTTGAGTCAAAATGGTGCTGAAATGACCAATGAAGAGCAAGTACAAAATTCAGAAGAAGACGAACCTGTCCCTGGATCCGAGGCTGATTCGCCTGCTCCCAGCGATCCCGAAGCTGCTCCTGATCGCCTGTCTCCAGTGATCCCGAGGTGGATCCTGTCCAGGCTGACGTTGACGCGCGCCAGCAGACCCCGGCTGGCCCGACCGTGCCGTCCCCGAGGCGTCGCTCCGTGTCCCCCCAGCGCGCGGGCGCCCCTCGCTCCGCGTCCCCAGCACGGACATCTCCGCCGCCTGGCCACGTGCCCGCTGCGGATACGCTCGATGCTCCTGCCAGGGGCCGCCGTGGGCGCTCACGTGCTCCTTCCAGGGGCCGTGGTGGGCGCCGCCCCCTGTCGGCTAGTGGCACACGCCCAGGATCTTTTGCGCCAAACTCTGGTGCTGCTGGTGATGCTGCTCAGTCTTCACCACCTGGAGTTCGCACACGGCTTCAGAAAGGTATCAGAAATCCCTGAATCTTCAAAGATGGAACAGTACGCTATGCTATGCTTACATCCACAGGTGAACCTCGTTCTCTCTCGGATGCTCTCAATGATCAGAACTGGCGCAAAGCAATGGAGGAGGAGTATGATGCTTTGCTTCAAAACAAAACATGGCACCTTGTTCCACCGAGCTCAAACAAAAATCTCATTGACTGTAAGTGGGTGTATCGTATTAAAAAACATGCAGATGGTACAGTTGATAGATACAAAGCTCGTCTCGTTGCAAAAGGATTCAAACAAAGGTATGGCATTGATTATGAAGACACTTTTAGTCCTGTTGTTAAAGCAGCTACTATCAGAACAGTCTTAGCCATTTCAGTATCAAGGGGATGGAGTTTGCGGCAGCTAGATGTCAAAAACGTGTTTTTACACGGTGTTCTGGAAGGGCAAGTCTATATGAAACAACCTCCTGGTTTTGAAGATTCTAAGTTTCCAAGTTATATTTGCAAACTTGACAAAGCTTTATATGGTTTAAAACAAGCCCCCGAGCGTGGTTTCCTCGCCTTAGCTCCAAATTGCATGATCTTGGTTTCACACCATCAAAGGCTGATACATCTCTGTTTCTCTATCAGAAAAATGATATAACTATTTTTGTGCTGATTTATGTTGATGACATAATAGTTACAAGCTCCTCAGATCAAGCAATTTGGGTTCTTCTTCGAGATCTTAATGATAACTTTGCTATCAAGGACCTTGGTGACCTCCATTATTTTCTGGGTATTGAAGTGAAGAAAATTCATGATGGTCTCCTTTTGACACAAGAAAAGTATGCTACAGACTTACTTCGCAAAGTTGGTATGTTTTAATGTAAACCTGCTCCCACTCCTTTGTCATCTACCGAACCCCTCTCTATAGCTAATGGAGATCCTCTTGGTCCGGAAGATAGTACAAATTATCACAGCATTGTTGGTGCTCTTCAGTATCTTACATTAACACGCCCAGATTTGTCATTTGCTGTGAATAAGGTTTGCCAATATTTACATGCTCCTACATCCATGCACTGGACAACAGTAAAAAGAATATTGAAATATGTTCAGGGGACAATTGGTCTCGGTATAACCTTCCAACAGTCACAATCTACTCTCTTGAGTGCCTTTTTTGATGCAGATTGGGCAGGGTGCCCTGATGACAGACGCTCCACAGGTGGTTTTGCTGTGTTTATTGGTCCAAACTTGATATCATGGAGTGCCAGAAAACAAGCTACTGTTTCACGATCTAGTACTGAGGCTGAGTACAAATCTCTTGCTAATGCCACTGCAGAATTAATATGGGTTGAAGCTTTGCTTGGTGAGCTTGGAGTTTCACTTCGGCAACGGCCATGCCTATGGTGTGATAACTTGGGTGCTACATATTTGTCTGCAAATCCTATATTCCATGCTCACACTAAACATATAGAGATAGACTTTCATTTTGTTCGTGAGAGAATAGCCAAAAAGAAACTAGACATTAGGTTTGTATCTAGTAAGGATCAAGTTGCAGATGGATTCACAAAGGCTATTCCTGTTAGACAACTTCATGAGTTTAGACGTAATCTGAATCTTCGTAGAAGTTCAGATTAAGGGGGGCTGTTAGACATGTATTATGAAACCTAGGTATGTACGGTACGGTGTAGTACACCGACCGTACAATACCGTCCATGTACGCCACGGTGGAGGCTCTTTCCACCCCCTATATAACACGTAACACGATGGCCCCAAAGGGCATCGTTTCCGCCTAAAGCTAATAATGTGTAATTGTGAACAAGTCTGTAATTGGTTGAGGTTGGATTTAGTTGTCTGTGAACTGACATAAGATGTCTGTGCATGTATGCTTGTACTATTACGCATTGGGGAAGTATTTGTTGTGAAGATATGCGCATGGTTGAGCTGATATAAAGATATGTGATGATTATGGTGAAATCCATTTCTGTAGCCAGTATTTAAACAATCAGTCGATCAACTCCTCCTACTCCATTTGTGCCCTCTTCTCCAAGCTGAAGCAAGTCTCGCCCTCCTTTTTATGCGGTTCGATGACAACGGGGGAGAAGTGGCATAAGCTTCATCTCAATTAAGTTACAACTCTTAAGTAAATCTATAAATTAAGTGCATATTCCAAATTGAAAATCATTTGTTGCTTGTTATAAATAGCTTAAACTTAGTAGATTTTGTGATGAAGAGTTGAATTTGATCCGCTCTTTACTTTTGGTTACGCTCCGCCACCGCATCTAAGCATAACAGTTGAACATACAACTTTTTCTCAGCAAAAAAATGTCGCGAAAAAACAAACTCACACGTTGAATTGTTTATATTTCTATGATGCAACGAGGACTAGTCGATCTTTTTTGGATTGATATTTTTTGATACAATTTTACAATGCACTCGATATAGCATGACTTACATCTATGGATTAGTTTTTTGCTGACAAAACACAGAGAGAGAGAGAGAGAGAGAGAGAGAGAGAGAGAGAGAGAGAGAGAGAGGCGTATGGGAAGGTAGCTGTCAAAATTATTTTCCCCTGAGAAAATGGTGCAACACATTGAATAGACGTCGCTTGGGTCAAACACGCTGTATCACATGACAGAACAGGGATTTCGATCACTAGTATAAGAATTCCAGCATGCTTGATTTGATGCCGGAACGGAGCGCCGCAACCGTGGATCCTTTTTCCACTCCCATCAGCTTCCCTCCCTTGACACCCCGTACATAGTATTGGCAGTAGAAACCCGCGGCCCCGAGTTCACAAAGCAGAGGAAGCAGGGGAGGTCGATCGATGGCCGTGTCGTCGCGCTCCATCGCGGTGTCCGACGCCCGCGACACGGCCGACGCGGACCGAGCTCGGCTGAACGAGCTGGGATACAAGCAGGAGCTGAAGCGCGGGCTCAGCGTGGTGTCCAACTTCGCCTTCTCCTTCTCCATCATCTCCGTGCTGACGGGCGTCACGTCCACCTACAACACGGGGCTCCGGTACGGCGGGCCGGCGTCCATGACGCTGGGTGGCTCGTGGTGGCCTCCTTCAACGGCTGCGTCGCGTTGTCCATGGCGGAGATCTGCTCCGCGTACCCGACCTCCGGTGGGCTATACTACTGTCTGGAGCGCCAAGCTCGCCGGCAAGAAGTGGGCGCCTCTGGCTTCATGGGTCACCGGTTGGTACGCACTGCTAGTCTACTACTCAGACAATAGTATATTGCACCCAGTTGATAATCTCTCTGAATTGGCTACCAGCTTTCATGCTTCGCTAGTTAGTTTCATGACAAAAATAATAATTAATTGGACATTCGCTAAGTTCTGTCATTAGGATATTCTGACCATTGCTAATGGTTTTGCCCATTTTAGTAGTTTGATGAAACATAATATCTAATTGTCTACAAAGACGGCATGACCACTTTGTAGATGATGTGGTAGTGCATTGAAGACACGACTACTACTCTCTCCACGTTACTTTCGGCAAAGCAAAACGTACGACTAGTTCTCTGTCTGAAGTCTGATCTTGTGCTCTGTTTTCCATTTTCAGGTTCAACATCGTTGGACAGGTACCGTAATTTGTTTGACTCCTCGAGTATTACTGCATTTGTTGGCTGCTGCTTCAAGTAACTCATGTGTTTAGAAAGAAGTATAATGCTAGTACTTCATGAAAAAAATATACTCCGATTACGTTAGCTACTTGAAGTCCTGTACTAGTCTTATTCAGAGTAGTGACCGTCAGTGTCAATCTTCCACGCAATTGGAAGATGCACTGAACTCCTGCATGCTTAAAAAGATTGGATAATATGGCACGTTTGCTGACACAGACTTAGCCTCTTGTTTTGACCGTTCTAGTGGGCCACAACTACGAGCGTGGACTTTGCTCTGGCGCAGCTTATCCAGGTGATCATCTTGCTGGCCACCGGCGGTGCCAACGGCGGAGGCTACTTGGCTTCCAAGTACGTCGTCTTGGCCATCTACGCCTTCATCCTCATCCTGCATGGCCTGATCAACAGCCTCCCCATCCACTGGCTCTCCTGGTTTGGGCAACTCGGCGCTTTCTGGAATATCACCGGTATTCTTTGATCTTTGTTTTGTTTGTACATGCATTTTATTTTGACATATCCATCCTTATGTAATTGTAGTGCAACATAGTACACGTCGAATAATTTGGTTCTGCATTTAGGCGTCTTTGTGCTGGTAATCTTGATTACATCTGTTGCCAAGGAAAAGGCAAGCGCCAAGTTCATTTTTACACACTTCAACACAGACAATGGCATGGGGATCCATGGCAAGCCTTATATTCTAGCCGTGGGGCTGCTGATGAGCCAGTACTCTATGATCGGCTATGATACATCTTTTTTTTTTGAAGGGATCTACACTGCATATTCAACAGAGAAAACAGAGAAAGAACAGAAACATGCAGCAGTACAACCCGTCGAAGCCAAGCACAACAGCAGCGCCAGAGAACGCCGCTGAACCTCCGCATCGCCTGGAGAAGATCTTCATCGCCGAACACCGCCGGAGAAGAAGAGTCCAGGCCACCGCCATCCCCGGGAAGAAGAACACCCCACGCATGTAGAGAGCCGCAAGAGCCGTCCGCCGCATGCGACGGAGCCGAAGAACAGTGAACGCACACGGCCACGGCGTCACCTCCCCGCAGCCACCCCTCTTCCAACAAGCCCTGCGCTGAGCTCGAACACGGATTGCCGGAGCCACCGCCATTAACACGCCTTGCACAAACCTTCTTTCCTCGCCACCACGGCAGGCCGAAGAAGGAAGAACTCGAGCATCATCAGAACAGAGCACGCCATCCAAAGAGCAGCTCCCCACGCCACCATGACGAGAAGGAGAAGCCCGGACACCGCGCTGAAAGCCAGCGAGCACCTCCGAAATCCCAGAAGACCTTCTGTACAAGCGATGACACCGGCCGGCGACACCAGCCAGCAAGCCACCGCACCCCAGAGTCTCCCCAGCAAGGCCAGAAGGCACCTTACCAAGACGAAGACGAGATCGAGGGACAAAAGCTCAAAGGCAAGAACTCCACCTTCGCCACGGAGATCCCGCCCGGAGCACCACCTCCCACCAGATCGACGGATCTGGGGGCACCAAACTCCAGAAGCTTCCCGGCTCCGCCCGCCAAGGCCTCGCCGTGATGGGGAAGAAGCCCTGGTCACCTTATTCCACATCGCCGCCGCCACCACCACCCTGCCGGCGCCGAAGGGGACACTAAACCTACTAACTACAGGCCTCGGGCACAGATCGACGGCCCCTCCACCCTCCCGCCACCACAAGGGCAGCCGGAGAGGGAGGCGACCGGCGATCCGGCCGTCGGCGGCGCACTGGATCTTATCGCCTTTTCTTTCTCCCCTCAGAACTGTTCACGAGAGAGAGGGGGGATTTCGTTCCAGCCCGGCTATGATACATCTGCTCACATGGTACATCATAATGATACTTAATTTTCTCGAACATAAACTTAGTGACTTAGATATCAGACGCAATTGAAAGACATGGTGATCGAAGATGATGTTGTTTCTCTTCCAAATATGTAGACTAAAGAAACAAAGAATGCTGGCAAGAGTGGCCCTATCGGGCTCATCACCGCAGTGGCTCTTTCTTCGATCTTTGGGTGGATTTACCTAGTGGCGCTGACATCCATCGTGACGGACATACCGTACCTGTTGAGCACTGAAAATGACGCAGGTGGATATGCCATCGCCCAGGCTCTTTACACCACATTCCACTTGAGGTACGGCAACGGCATTGGCGGGCTCCTCTGCCTTGCTGTCATCGCCGTTGCCATATTCCTCTGTGGTGTCGCGTGCATCACCAGCAACTCAAGGTTAGTTGTTGAATGTTTCATCACCTTAGTGAGAAGAAATGTTAAATTGGCATTGTGGTTTTGTAAGTCGGCGTCTCTCTGATGTGGTGTAGGATGGGGTATGCCTTCTCTAGGGATGGGGCCATGCCATACTCCCAAGTCTGGTACCGGGTGAGCAAGCACGAGGTGCCTTTGAATGTTGTATGGCTCTCTGTTCTTGTAGCCTTTGCCATGGCCCTTACGGTACGCATTTAGAGAGCACACTAACATCATCATGCCAATGCCATAGCCAGATCTGGTGGACTAAGTGTCTCGGTTTACTAACATCTCATTACTTTCCCTTGTGTATTTCGCTCGTGTAGTCATTGGGGAGCCAAGTGGCGTTCCAAGCGATGGTGTCAATCGCGACACTGGGGCTGTACATCTCCTATGCACTACCCATCTTCTTCCGGGTGACAACGGCTCGCAAAACATTTGTCCCAGGGCCATTTTATCTTGGTCGGTATGGGGTCGTCATTGGCTGGGCAGCCGTCCTATGGGTGGGATTTATCACCGTTCTCTTCTCGTTGCCGGTGGCATACCCAATAGCAAAGGACGACTTCAACTACACGCCAGTGGCCGTCGGCGGGGTGCTGCTGCTTAGCATTGTTGCATGGGTGTTACATGCTCGGTTCTGGTTCAAATGTCCCATCATAAACATAAATATTGATACTTAGTAGAATTTTGTGTCTTGTATGCTTTATTGCACATGAAGCTGAATTATCGGTTACGCAAGTTTATTGTGTATGAAGGTCCACAAGTATGTTCATATGTGTTGAATGTTCATCACAACAAGTTTGGTTCAAACCATGAAATCATTAGGTTTGCCCCAAGATCTTGTAAGGACCCTTACTTGAAACTATCGCTAGTTGTCACATCTTCACTTAAACCAATTCGCTGTATGATACGTTTTGACAAGAGTCGACGGTTCGGATCCACTAATACAACTTCAGCATAATCGAACAGTTCAAGGCTTTCATGAGCTCACTGATATTTATTCTCCGGTTATCACAATCAAACAGTCTTTAACCGAACAACTTTTGTTAATGGCCACCATCATATTTACATCAGAAGACCTCCAAAACCCTAATTTTGTTCACTGCCTAAATAGTAAGAAGAGGGAAGTGGCCGACAAAGAGAGATGAATCAATTTCTAAATGCTGAACCGCTTGCGACTTCATCACCTCCTTGATTTCTTGGCGATTGGCGACATTGGAAAACTATCAACTATTCATTTTCAAGTACTTTCAATTAAAATGACTGCCATTGTTGAATTAATCATGATGTGTCAGTGGTACCCTCGAGGTAAGGGCTGTGGCACTGCCTCCCAGCAACCGTGCACTTTTGAAATGAGGTAATTGAATCATTATGGTGCATAGATGATCTGTTTTCTAGACCTTGCTCTTAGAACTTATCAGGTAGCCAAGACCCCAAAAAGTAATCAAGGTAGAGATTTGAGGAGAGGAGAGTGAAAATCTATGTGTGAAACCCGGAGAGAGTAAGTGTAGTATAATAGCTGAAATTTATTCTCTTGTAAAAAAGATAACTTCACAGAGCTCTAATGTGTTGGTATGTTTATCTTTGTAACCGAGGCAACCCTGCATTGACGGAATATGGAAAAGATTGGACAACTGAATCCATAGTTCTACGACGATAGGTTGTGGTGTCCCAAGAACGCACCGTCCTCTTGTTGAATCCTTTATCTGCCGCTGTTGTCGGGAAATTATTTTTACTATCCTGATAAAGTCATTAGAGTCCGCATTAGTTAGTTTACTTTTTGTTTTGTTTTAGTTATTTATATTATTTTTATTACTTTTTTACATCTATTATTTTTTATTACTTGAAAACATTGGTATAATGGTTAAAAAGCTTGGGGAGTTTGCTTCCCTCCCTATACTCCTTGTGCATACTAGGTAAGCAGTAGCAACATGTGGCCATGACTACACAAAGCAGATGATGCCTATTTTTAATTAACTAGTTAGTTGCATAAGTTCATAACGAGCTAGGGCGCAAAAAAATATTTTACATTCTGATTTTAGTATTTCCCTCAAATACTCCACACCACGCTACCGCTAATGAAACCAATGGATATGCACCCAAGCACGACTTAAACACATGACGAGAATACATACACGCTTGGGGAAAGCAAACCACTGAAGCGACACGGCCTGGGGGATGGCTATGCCCCCTTTGTGGGATCCCGAGTCGGGAACCCACAAAACTTGTGGAACTTTGTCGACGAGGTTCTAGGTTTGAGTGGCATGCCACAGATCTTGGCGAGTTCTTGAGAACTCCGGCGAATCGTACCGACCTGGAGGAGGAGGCGCCTATTCTGACTTGTGTTTGCCTCGTTGATCGTGCACGGTTTGAAATATTGAAAGAACTGATTATCCTGCTGAGTTTTCCTTGGCCTCTCTGTTTTAAACTTCTTGCCTTCTTATAGGAGTGCCACCCGCTATGTAGCAAAGGGACAAAAATCGGCTGGACGGCATGCTTGATACTCTCCTGGAGGATGCTCTGAGCCTCTTCTCACCTTCATGTGTCCAAGCAGCGCAACCAGTTCTACCCAAGGTTTCCAGAGCCGTACAGGAACGAATAATATCTTCAACCCGTCGACGGCCGGACGCCAAAGTCCCAAACCCTTAATCTATCCACGTAGGGCAAACCGTTGCGGGAGTGTCCTCTCCCACCGCAAATGATCTAGTTAAACAGGTATAAAACTGATCGAGTCCGCCGCCGTGACACTTGAACATAATAAACGGCGTTCCGTACCAGCCTCAGCTATGCATGGAGAAGACGGCGGACCGTCCGGTTGGACGCGGCGGCAGGATAAGCTGCTGGAGCTGCTACTCTGCCGCATGTACCCACGATGGGATCGCATCGCCGTGCACCTAGGCGACAAGACGCCGGACCAGGCGCGCCAGCGATATGGATCCATGGTCGCCGAGCTGAGGCGTGTGCTTGAGGCGCCACGGGTGGAGACGCCGCCGGAGTGGGATTTACAGCAGGCTGCTGCTCCTCCGACATTGACGGTTGGCAACGCGGCCTTAGCTACCGCTGGCGACGCTGCGCGGACGGGTGGGAAGGAGGACGTCGATGCGCCGGCAGATGACAAGCCGGCGTCAGAGACAGAGAACACGGCCGCACCAGAGTGTATGGCTGGCGGCGAGGCATTGGAGGCTAAGCACAAAAGTGGTCGGAAAAGAAGGGGGGACTGTGTCGACGGAAGGAACAGGGCCGTTCCATGGTCTACAAACGAGCACAAGTATGTAATAAACCGTCCCATGTCTGTTTTCTCTTAAGGTCCGCGATTGCCTGTGTTCTCTTAGGGTCCGGATAGGGTGTCGTCCAATCATGTCCCATATACCTCTGGTAGTTGAACACAAACTTCTAGGAGTAGATTTGTATTGAATTTTAGTACTTTGTTATTTTGAGAAACATAGAGTTCGTGTCTGAGTAAGCCCTGCTGGTACTTTGTTATTTTGAGAAACTTTTAGCCCGGCTGGTACTGAGTAAGCTGATAAATCGCAGGCTGTTCCTGGCGGGCATCAGGGAACACGGCACCGGTAAGTGGCAGAAGCTCTCGCGAGAGTTCGTGACGACGAGGAACGCGTCCCAGATCGCGAGCCACTACCAGAAGTACACCATTAGGCAGGCCAAGCTACGCCGCCACGAGTGCAAGCGGCCGAGCATTCATGACATGAACGACGACGCACGGGGAGCTGCTGATGAGAAGCCTGCTACAGCAGCAGACGAAGATGAAAGTAGAACGACCGAGGATGATTCTGCAGATGAAGATGAGGCTGCAGTTGGTGACCTACTCTCAGGTGAAGATGGCCATCCAACAGTTGTGGTCGATGTACATGCTGTGGTGTAGGCTATATATACAGGTAGGGTAGTGCATTTTGTACGTGTAAAGATGTGGAAAATAAATGTAGGTTTTAAGGCATGCATGCATGTAGACAGGCTAAACTTATTTAAACTAGCATAATATCCGTGCCTTTTCACACTAAATAATTCATCATCGAAGGTATCGCTGACGTTTGTTGTGTTGTATGGCTACAGATGAATAAATCATAAATGCTTCCAGTAGTGATCTGCGAAAATATGTGGTCATTCATAGCAATGTTTTCGGAGTAAATGGCTTTTAAGATGGCTGTTCAAATTTTCACTTCAAATGCTCCCTCTGTCCCAAATAACGCGCATTCTGGGTTTAGTCAAAATATCAATATTTATAATATAAAATAGTAAATATTATTGAACTCTTCATAAAATTTATAACCATATTATATTCATTTCATATTATCGATGTTGGTATTTTTCTCTATATGTTTGGTCAAACTTTAAGTTTGACCTTGCCCAAACCCAAAACGCAGGGTAATTTAGGACAGAGTGAGTATCAGGAAAAAAAGATAAATTAATCCAACAAGTCATTAATACTATTTAATTAATTTGAGGTATTAATTTGAAGCAATGGTTTGGGCGAAATAACTATTTTGCTTCTTTGCTTCAAATTTCACTTTCATGTTTTAAAGCTTCTTTTGTTGACTGCATGACCTTAATCCAACACGATCACCTGACACATCATCACACTGCTTGCACAACAGACTTCACCAGAAAATAATTAAGATTTTTAACATTAAGTCAACCACAAAGTCACTTAACAACATCCGTTACACTGATAAGAGTAACTCAAATAAATGCAAAATTTGGCTTTCCTTGGGAAATCAGGCTTCACAAAAGATTCAGGTGATTAAGACCATCACAGCAATACTCGTTAAGACCTAATAGTTCGTTTAGGCTGCTCACAATGGGGAGTAACTTAGACTAGTAACATGCATATGTTACTACTCTAAGTTACTACCTCCATAGTGGGGAGTAACATGTGTGTAGTGTCATATTTAATAGGTTATACACTCATCATGCCTTGAAATGTGTGATGTTATGGTAACATAGCTAGTTACCACAACCATCTCTCTCCACATTAATTACCCGCCACATCAGATTTTTTTCCTACGTGGCACTGATGTTACTCCTCATGTTACTCCCATTGTGACTAGTTTATGACCCACATACGGCTTTGTTTGGTACTAGTGTTTTTATGGGGATTAGTGGGGATAATCCTCACAGGGATTGGGTCAAACCCCAACCTTCACCCAATCCCTTCAAATCCGCATTTATCACCAATCCACTAGGTAGGGATAGTGGATTGAGTATTGAAAAAAAAAATCACTAGAGTTTGGGCGTTTGTGGGAAAATGTGGGGATAAAACATGTCAAATACACTAGAACCAAACGATGTTTTGAGATATGTGTGGGAATTTAAGGGTTTGAACGGGATAATCCTCACCAATCCCTTCAAATACACTAGTACCAAACAAGCCCTAAAGGGATCTCCGACAAGGCCTTCTGGTCTTCATAATACTTCACCACACTTTTTGCAAACTGCGCATCTCTCCTAAAATCGAAGACAAAATCTGCGCCTAACATCCCGTTCGTTTGCTTTTTTTTTTTGATAGGATCCACACTGCGTATTCCACAGATTACAACACAGAAAACAAATAAAGCACTGAAATACGCAGACGAACAGGGCAAAGAACCACAGCACAACGGCGAAACGCCGAACCACCGCTAAGCCTGGAGAAGATCTTCACCGCCGCAGAGCCGCCGGAGACGAAGAACCCAGAGCAGCACCACTCCCGGAAAGAAGAGAGCCCACTCATGGAGAAAGCCGCAGGAGCCGCCCGATGCAAGCAAATCCCGTTCGTTTGCTTAATTCCATTGACAGTGATATCACACTCAAAATAATCTGAAGAAGCTGGGTACACGATCTTCGTCGCGCTCCACTCTCCATAGTAGCAACGACCTGCCACCAAAACCAAAAATGTTTCTCAGATGAGCTAAAGTTGATAAACTACAAGAACAGTGATTCAAGTAGGTAAAATACAAGAACCTAAATATAGTGCAGGACGGTGATGTAGAGTGGAATGTGAAGCATCCAGGGTGCATGCAAAATATGATAACCAAAGTAAGCAGAGAAGGCTGACTAGAAGGTTGATGGAGTTCAATAGCCGAATGGGTGGATAGAGATCCTCTAGGGACAGTGAATCAAGTAGGTAAAATGATAGAAACTAGCTATAGTGCATATCTACAATTGTATAAATGGAATGTGAAGCATCCTGGGTAACAGACCGTAGTGGACCTTCTCAGGGAAACTACAGTCTGGGTTCTCAATTCAACTCAATCACTAAATTAAGTACTATGGCTTCACCATGGCTTCACCATTTCATAAACTTTACATGAGCAGCTCGTTCCTTGGTAAAGCTACAATGAGACCGATGACGATGCCAAGCCTTCTGAACGAATTGGTAAAGCAAACCTGCCGAGCGACCAAGCGCAAGGGATATTTTCTCTACTTTGGTGATTTCCATTACAATGAGAACCGATGCCGCAGCCACCTTCACTGTGTGTTTAGCATAGTTTATGCGAACGATATTATTGTAATGGGTTTATGCCCACCCCATAAGTAATCAAGAGATTTGCAAAGAACGCTTACTTCACTACTTCATCTTTCTCTGTCTTTGCCCCAAGCTAGAACTAAAGTTGTATACTTATATTAAAAGTTAGCAGATAATGCCATTCAAATTAAAATTATATCAACTCATAGGTTGTGGGACAATGCACCATGAAGCAACCTAAATGAAACCAGCAGTGCATTGATGCTCTGCTAGCATGGTTCCCACTACATGGCATTATACAAACGGATGGACAACAAAAGGCTTTTCAACTGAACAGAACAAATTCCCTTTTAATGTTTCAAACCAACATGGCTGCTCATGCTACTGGGAAAGAGTAGAGGACTTACCCGTATTTGCCAGGCCAAGAGGGCGGCAGAAATTTGGTTTTGACTGCTGACACGGCACATTGAGCTCGGCGAAGAAAAGTTGGTTATCAGCCCCTGCTGATTCGGAAGCAGCTACAAAATTAACGTGGTAGGAATCCCAGTCGGAGGAGTATACTTCAACAACACCACAGATAACACTTGGCACATATTTTGGTTCCTAAAACAAGCAGCAAGGTCAAGTGAAGCAGGTAAGAGAGAGATCTAACGAACATGTACCGATTAACAGTGAAAACACAACACAAAACCATGTACCTGAGGATGCCCAGAGGCATATTTCTTCAAAACTTTTGCAAGCTCAGAGCGAATGAATAACCTAAATTTATTATATGCTGACCTGTTTCTTAACAGAGCGTCCTTAGCCATCTTGTACAGTTCAGCCTCCTCAGGAGCAAACAGCACTGCAGTTTCTCGGAGTTCCTTTGTCAGAATGCGCTGTACTTGGTCGAGAGATTCAGAGGAGAGTGTGCCTCCATTGGTAGTGCTCAAAAAGGGCCGCAGGTTATCCAGCATGTGGGGCGTCAGGGATGAGAGGAACGATCCTAGTGCAGCGTGATGTGGATGTTGAGCGGCTTCGGCAGCAGCAGCAAACCCGTGCGGCGTGTGCATCTCTTCGGACAGGTGACAGCAACTGGAGCAGAGGTGCTCCATGGCCTGCTGCATCGAGCAGTCAGAGTTTGCTTTGACAAGGGCAATGAGGCCTTCCAAGGAACGGACCTCCACGCGAAGCATAGCGAGGGTGTCAAGGATGTCATACACTTGGCTTTCGCTGTCAACAGCCGGAAGCGGGAACACTATACTGTGCCAAATGGAGTTGATGATGATGTTGGAAACAGGGTCCATGGGACCATAGCAGTGGCCGGCGAAGAGGATGTAGCGGATGAGCCGGTGTGAAATCTTAGAGGGAAGCATGGTGAAGGCTTTGAGATACAGGGTGTGGAACATGCCGTGGAGCCTCATCTTGAGAGACTCCGTGTATTCGCAGTCATCGCCACAGCTCTTCAAACGACTGCCAGCTTGAGATGTTTTCTCGACCTTTTCCAAGAAGGTTGATATCACGGATTTCTTGTCCCGCAGGGACGCGAAGTGTTCTCCGTGTCGTTCAACCATGAAGGTGAACACGTCGAAGCGACCTCCATTATTATCCACAGAGGAGCTTGTGTTGCGGATAAGTTTTCCTTCGTCGGCGTTGAAGTCCCGACAATACACGACGACTCCTGTTCCATCTGGCAGCAAGCTCACCTGTAGGTCGAGGGAGGTACTTTCCTGGTAGCGCAGCGAATCGATGACGGTGCTGACATCGTCGAGGGTGAGGCTCCGCCCACCCGGCTTCAGAAATGGGGCGGCGGCAAGGAGCCGCTGCTGGGGCAGGGGCGACGTGTGAAGTCGCACCAGGACGTCGGGAGCAGGGTACCATCCACTGGTCGCCGCGCACTTGAGGGCGGCTTGCGTCCTCTTGGATGCGGGGTCGAGGAGCTGGGGCTCAGAAGCAGCATATAGGTCGTGCTCAACGAGCAGGACGGCAAGGCTGATGTCGGCCCGTGCCTGGTGGAGGTAGCGCGCGGCCTGTTCGTCGGTGAGGCATCCAAAGTACCTCACCAAAAACATGACGAGGGAATGGCAGGTTAACCTGCAGACGTAGTCCGGCTGCCGCACCGGGCCGGCCAGCCTCTTGGACCTCCTCGGGTACTGAGGAGGGGGTTGATTGGCTGGCCGGAAGTCGCGTGGGAGGGCGGAGATGGTGTTGAGGATGATATTGGAGACAGGGTCCAGGAGGCCAATGCAGAGGCCGCCTCTGCACATGGCCATGTAAAGCTTTTCGGCGTCCTCGCCTGGCACGCCGCCGAAGGGAAGACGGTCGACCGCCTCTGCGTAAATGTCGACAAGGAGGTAGTGGAGATCCTTGGTAACATCTTTTCCTTTTAATCCGCAGTCACAGGCATCGTCGCACTCGCTGTGCAAGCACGAGAACATGCCCCTGCAACTTCCCGGCATCAGCTGCGACTCTGGCGACAGCTCTAGGGCCATTCGGTAGGTGATGGGTATGCGCGGTTGTAGCGATGCCGTGGCGGATCCAGGATTTTGAAGCAGGGTGGTCTGGCGGCCTTCATATAATATTTACAAACACAAATAAGACATGTCAACATACTCGAGATAGAATTTAACAGTAACACTATGTTCAATAAAGTCTGAATTCTGTTGCATATTTTCGAGAAAGAGAAGCAATGTGTATGGTCATCATCATTCTTCGATAATTCTACAATACAACTATTCCTCTATTATCCGACGGCCTTCACATAATTTTTAAAAACACTAATAAGCAACATACTCGAGAGAATTTAACGGTGACACTATGTTCAACAAAGCCTGAATTTTGTTGCATATTTTCGGAAAAGAGAAGCAATGTGTATGCTCATCATCATTCTTCGATAACTCTACAACAGAACCATTCAATAATTTTACAATAGAATTATTCAATATATCAATAATCAATTCCTCTACCTTTCAATATCTGTCTAGAATTTACTGGGACATCAATCAAACTAGTGATACATCAACCCGGTTGCAAATTTGGAGAATTAGAGGTTGGACTTATACCTAATTGTCTCACAGGATCGGAGTACTGGAGTGAAGGGCCTGTGATGCCGCACGCAGCCGATCTTCGAGGAACCTAGTTGCGTCGGCGATGCAACGCCGGAACGGGCGTCGGGTGCCCTGCTCTCGGCTAGGGCTAGGGAGTGGGGAGCGCGCGGAGGCAGGAAAGGCCAGAACGCTCAAGCGCCAGAGACGGACGGCAAGAGGCGCAGGCGCGCAGCCGTTGCAGGGATTCTCGCCGGGACAGGTGGCGGTGGCGTGGCGGCGAGTCGCCGGCGTCGGGGAATCAAAGAAACGGCGGACGTCTCTGTCGAATAGAAAGCTAGTAGGAGAGGGGCTTCTTCTTTTTTCAGCTCTAGGATGTGGGCCGACTCCAAATCACAAGGGAGTCCACGGCCCACCCTCTGGATCCGACCCGACGCTAGTACACACATGCACGGGAGCTCCTTTGTATCGCTTCTTAGCGGCGGTTAAGCCCCACGGGGAGCGCCTATACACCGCGGTACGCGGAGGAAACTCACGCTCCGCATACCCCTTCCATCCCCGCGGCTCTAGCATGGGCCAGGCCCAGTAAGCGATCGTTCACTGTTTCGTTCGTTTTCACTGGGATCGCTGGTTCGCTGACTGTTTCTCTGCTTCTGCTCGGTACGCTACGTATTTCGCCTCCACAGATTTTTTAAAAAATTGATTTTTTTTGAATGGATCAATTATGAAGTTCGAACCATTTTTAAAAAAAATGGGACAATTTTTGTAGTTGGAACCATTTTGAAAATGGAAACATTTTTAAATGGAACCATTTTGGAGTTGGTTCCATATTCAAAAATGGATTTTTTTATTATTTGGAACCATTTTTAAAATTGGACCCATATTTTATTTTGGAACCATTTTTTAATTGGAACCATTTTTAATTTTGAAACCATTTTCAAATTCGGAACCATTTTCAAAATGGAACCATATTTAAATTTGGAACCATTTTTTAATTTTGAACCATTTTTAATTTTGGAACCATTTCAAAATTTGGGAACATTTTAAAAAATGGAACGTTTTTAAATTTGTAACCTTTTTTTTACTTTTGGAACCATTTTTAATTTTGGAACCATTTTAAAATTGGAATCCTTTTTAAATTTTGGAACCGTTTTAAAATTTGGAACCATTTTTAAAATTGCAACCATAATTCATTTTGAAACCACATTTTCAAAATGGAACCATTTTTACATTTGGAACCATTTTTACATTTGGAACCATTTCTAAAGTTTGAACCATTTTTTGAAATTTGGAACCATTTTAAAATTTGGAACCATTTTTACATTTGGAACCATTTTTAAATTTGGAAGAATTTAGAACCATTTTAAAATTTGGAACCATTTCTAAAATTGGAACCATTTTTTTAATTTCGAACCATTTTCAAAATGGTACAAATTTTAAAAATTGGAACCATTTTCGAAATGAAATATTTTTTAATTTTGGAACCATTTAAAATTCGGAACAATTTTCAAAATGGAACAATTAATTAAATTTGTAACCATTTTAAAATTTGTAACCATTTTAAAATTTGGAAAGTTTTTTAATTTGGAACCATTTTTAATTTTGGAACCATTTTAAAATTTGGAACCATTGGAACCATTTTCAATATGCAACCATTTTAGAAAATGGAACAATTTTTAATTTGGAACAATTTTTTAATTTGAAACCATTTTCAAAATGGAACCATTTTTAATTTGGAACCATTTTCAAAATGAAACCATTTTTAATTTAGGAACCATTTTCAAAATGGAAGTTCCATCTTGAAAATGGAACAATTTTTTAATTTGGACCATTTCGAAATGGAATCATTTTTTGAATTGGAACCATTTTTAAATTTTGTGACCATTTTCAAAATGGAACCATTTTTAATTTTGGAACCATTTTCAAAATGGAACCATTTTAGAAAATGGAACCATTTTTGAAATATGAACCCTTTTTAATTTGGAACCATTTTCAATTTGGAACCATTTTTAATTTTCGAACCATTTTTAATTTGGAACATTTTCAAAAATGCAATCATTTTTCGAATGCAATGCTATTGCTGCCTATACATGGCGGTGCTACTAGTATTCAGCCATTCAAAATTTTAATATAAGAAAAAGGCAACACAGCCTTCCAGCGCCAAGACGACCACGACTTGCAGCGCCAAGCAGTCACATATGATCACCACACCAAGTAGTCAGCTAGCCCTGCAGCTATCAATAAAACTTGAGTATGATCACACCACTAGGTTCAGTCCAACATATCTTAATTATGTCCAAGCAGTCCAATATAATAACAACAAGCGGAACATCTCAGACACCTTTTATTTCACATGAGCAGGCAAGAACCCATACTGTTCTACACAATAAACATTCAGCTACCAACCATGCAAGCAAGCAGTGGAGTAAACAAGTTTAAGTTTAGCAAAATTGTGCAAGCAGTGGAGTACTACAAGCACAAGTAGTGCTTGCACAAGCAGATTACAGTACATGAACCAATTGGTACACACTAGATTGAGTAGGAACCAACAACTCTAGCCATGAGTGACAACTATGATATATGGACAATGAGTGAAAATAATAAAGCAAACTGCATACTAGTAGTAGTGTGTTTACAAGTAGATCCGAGATTGCAGGGGTACCCTAAACTGAAAGACTAGTACTCTGCTATACATAATTAGCAGCCAGTTAGTGAGATCCATGGTTGCTAATTAGATGACTAAGCACACCTAGCTAGCTGAGTGAGCCATGACCGTTCAACTAGATGGCAGAAAAAATCATCAGTTACACCAGTGAAGATGAACTAGTAGTAGTACGAATGATTGGAATATCTCCCCAATAAGCTCATATCTTGGTGCGTCAACCAGGTCAACAAGGAGATGGATTTGAAGGTGATGGCCGGCCGGCCGGCCGGCCGTAGTGCTCCAAGAATCTCCACCGATTTGTCCACTCTCGTCCGGTGGCTGCTCGAGAAAGAAAATAAATGATGGAATTTTCAGAGCGGAAAGAAGCAGAGGAGGATTGAGATTGACTGTGGGGGATTCATACCACGGTATTGAATCTGAGCAGCAGGTCCCAATCCTCCACACACGACAGTGAAGGGCACCGCCATCCACCGGTGTAGCAGGTGGGTCAGAGCAAGGGAATCCATCGGTGTAGCAGGCAGGTCCCAATCGTGTGTGGAGGATTGAGATTGACTGTGGGGGATTCATACCACGGTATTGAATCTGAGCAGCAGGTCCCAATCCTCCACACACGACAGTGAAGGGCACCGCCATCCATCGGTGTAGCAGGTGGGTCAGAGCAAGGGAATCCACCGGGAGCTGCGCCGTCGTGTCCGGCTGCGAGGAGGTGAGAGGAGACGGCCAGGAGCAGCGGGACGACCGCAGGTGGGTCAGCGCTCGAGGGGAGCAGCGGGACGACCGCAGCAGATTGACTTTCCGGTCGACGAGCTCGAGATCGAGATCCTCCATCTCCAGGTACGAGCTTCCGAACTCCAGCCGACAGAAGCAGCTGCGCCACGCCGTCCCGTTGCCGGCGTCATCTCCGCAGCAACTTGAGGGAGTGGAAGGAGGCTAGTGTTGGGGGAGAAGTGGCGGAGGGCCTGGGGCAGCAGGGGCGGCGGCGGAGAGGATCTGCGACACCGTGCATGGTGCGATGCACGCGTGCGCCGGCGAGCAAGTCAGCCACGACGCCGTGCTCGCTGGGCGGCGGCAGCCGGAGATGAGGGAGAGGGAGGAGACTAGGCGGGAGCCTGGCGGCGCTGAAGGGAGGAGGAGACGAGTGGGCTCGGCCCACTAGGGGTACGCGGAGGTTTGCAAGCATCGCGGTACGCGATGTATAGGTTTTTCCAGCCCCACGCCGCCTACCGGTTCCTTACGTGGGCCGGCCCAAAATGTTTCATGCAGGAAAAACGTTACGTTACGCTGGCTTCTGTTTCGTTTCAGCTTGGTAGCTCGGTCCGTTCTATATATTGCTTCGTTGTTATAAAAAAACAATTTGCTTCGTACGTTTCTTTTCAAAATAAGAACAAAATTCGAATTTGAATAATTTTTAAATTTAAACAATAGTTTGAATATGAACAAATTTGGAATATTTTTGTATTTCTAAAACACGATTTTTTTTAATCTGAAGATTTTCAAAAATCATAACATTTTCAAAAAAAAAAGGAAAATGGTTCCAATTTGGAAAATGGTTCGAAAATTGAAATTGGTTCTAAATTTGAAAATGGTTCAAAAACTGAAATTGGTTCCAAAATTGAAAAAGATCCAAAATTGAAAATGGTTCCACAATTGAAAACGGTTCCAAAATTGAAAATGGTTTCAAATTTGAAAATTGTTCTAAAATTTGGAACTATTTTTAATTCGGAACCATTTTCAAAATGGAACCATTTTTAAATTTGGAACCATTTTCAAAATGGAACCGTTTTAAAAAATGAACAATTTTGAAAATTGTTCCAAAATTTGGAACTATTTTTAATTCGGAACCATTTTCAAAATGGAACCATTTTTAAATTTGGTTCAAAATGGAACCGTTTTAAAAAATGAACAATTTTCAAATTTGGAACCATTTTTAGTTTGTAACCATTTTCAAAATGGAACCATTTTTAGTTTGGAACCATTTTTAATTCAGAACCATTTTCAAAAAGGAACCATTTTTTAATTTGGAACCATTTTCAAAGTGAAACCATTTAAAAAAATGAACAATTTTCAAATTTGGAACCATTTTTAGTTTGGAACCATTTTCAAAATGGAACCATTTTTAAATTTGTAACCATTTTCAAAATGGAACCATTTTTAGTTTGGAACCATTTTTAATTCGGAACCATTTTCAAAATGGAACCATTTTTTAATTTGGAACCATTTTAAAAAATGAACAATTTTCAAATTTGGAACCATTTTTAATTTGAACAATTTTCAAAATGGTCCATTTTTTAATTTGGAACCATTTTTAAAAATGAACAATTTTCAAATTTGTACCCATTTTTAATTTGGAACCATTTTTAATTCGGAACCATTTTCAAAATGGAACCATTTTCTAATTTGGAACCATTTTCAAAATGGAACCATTTAAAAATGGAACCGAATTAAACGGTTCCATTTTTAAAAGAAACGAAAACAAAAAACAAAAACATAAAAGAAACAAAAAATAAAAAGAAAAACGAGAAAAGAAAATAAAGAAAAAGAAAAACGAAAACAAAAAGAAACAGATAAGAAAAGAAAAAAGAAATGAAAAAGAAAAAGAAACAGAAAAAGAAAAAGAAAAAAAAATGCGAGACGGGCCGGCCCAAGAAAACGCTTCGCCAGGAATTGTCCAGGTGGCGCTGAATCTATGGGGCGCTAACGGGCGGCAAATAGGTTTTGCCCACATGCACGTCTCGTATTGGATACGGCCTGGCTATTTCGTCAAAGCATATAAGCATAAATGGGTCAGAGTCGAAGTAGTGCTTTCTCATTAATCTCTATCTTCTTCCTTTCAAAAAAATATTTTAATCTCTATCTTCCAGGAAATCCACTTTGAATCATAGGTGTATATGCTACCATTGTTTAGAAACGCATTGAAAATGTAAAAAGGAATCGAAACAAATTCCGGGTGTATATTCCGACATTCTGTCAGCACACAAAATTTCACGAAAAAAGACATTTTGTAGTGATGACGTGAAGCACATGTTCGTTGGGAGACCCCAAGAGGAAGGTATGATGCAGTTCAAGCAAGTTTTACCTCAGTATGAAACCAAGGTTATCGAACCAGTAGGAGCAGCAACTCTTCAGAAGGTTGTTGGCGGCGCCGTTACTCGATCACCAACGTGGAACCTACACACAACACAATCAAACTATTTTGCCCCAACGAAACAGTGAGGTTGTCAATCTCACCGGCTTGCTGAAAACAAAGGATTAAACGTATGGTGTGGAAAATGAGTATTAAATTGCAGCGAATAAAAAAGGAACAGTTTGCAGTTTGTGGTTGTTTAATCAGTGTAAAAGAATGGACCGGGGTCCACAGTTCAGTAGTGGTGTCTCTCCATAAAAGATAACTAACATGCTGGGTAAACAAATTACAGCTGGGCAATTGACAAATAGTGAGCGCATGACAATGCATATATATGACATGATGATTACTATGGTATTTAATTGGGCATTACGACATAATACATAGACCGTTATCCAACAGCGTCTATGACTAATAATCCACCACCGGGTTGTCATCCGAGTCCCCCGTTGGTATTAAGTTGCAAGCAACGGATAATCGCATTAAGTAAAGCGCGTAATGTAAACAAACACATATGCCCGTGGACATAGCATCATTAGGTTACCCCTAGTGGCAACAGCACATCCGCAACCTTAGGAGTTGCTGTCACTCTCCCAGATTTAACGGAGGCATGAACCCACTATCTAGCATAAATACTCTCTCTTGGAATTACAAGCATCTACTTGGCCAAAGCATCTATGAGTAACGGAAAGCATGCAAGATCTTAAATAACATAGGGCATAGATTGATAATCAACTTGACATAGTATTCAATATTCATCGGGTCCCAGCAAACACAACATGTAGTATTACAATAATATGATCTTGATCATGTAGGGCAGCTCACAAGATCCAAACATGATGGCACAAATTGGAGAGACAACCATCTAGCTACTGCTATGGACCCGTAGTCCAAGGATGAACTACTCACGCATCACTCCGGAGGCAGGCATGGCGATGTAGAAGCCTCCGGTGACGATTCCCCTCTCCGGCAGGGTGCCAGGAAGAGGTTCTGGACCCTCCCGAGCTAGGGTTGACGGCGGCGGCGTCTCTGGAACTTTTCGTGGATATTGGCTCAGGCACTTAGGGTTATTTTCTCGGGGGGAATAAGTAGGCGAAAGGGCGGCGGCTGGAGCCACCGTGGGGCCCACACGCACCCTGGGCGCCAGAGGGGGGCCCGCGCCCTGGCAATGTGTGGGGCCCACGTGGCTCTCCTCTATTGATCCTTTGGTCCTTCAGGTGTGTTCTGGCAAAATAGCATGCCCCGTGAAGTTTCGTCCAATTCCGAAAATATTTTCAGACTAGCTTTTCTGGAATACAAAAACAGCAGAAAACAGGAACCGGCACTTCGGCATCTTGTTAATAGGTTAGCCCAAAAAATGTATAAAAGTGACATAAAGTTGATGCAAAACATGTAGCAATTGGTATAAAACAAGCATGGAACATCAAAAATTATAGATACGTTGGAGACGTATCAGCATCCCCAAGTTTAGTTCCTGCTCGTCCTCGAGTAGATAAACGATAAAAACAAAATAATTTTTGAGGTGACATGCTACCATCATAATCTTGATCATATAATATTGCAAGGCACATATAAATCAATGAAGTGATCCAAGTCAATGGTCTATAATTTGATACCAATTAGATAATGAGTAAACAATGAATCACACAAGCTAATCGTTTTCATGAATAGTACTTTCAAGACAGGCATCAAACTGTTTTGCATAGGTGTTAACTCATAAAGCAATAGTTTCTAATAAAAGGTATTCAATCAACACAAAGGAAGAATTAAGTTTCAGCATTTGCTTCAACTTTCAACATATTTATCTCATGGATATCGTCAACACAAAGTAGTATAACAAGTCCAATACGTAGCATATAACCCATGTTGTAACAAAGTTGACACTAGTGTTTGCTTGTGGAAGACAGAAAGAATAGGAAAACTGACTCAACATAAAAGTAAAAGAAAAGCCCTTCGCAGAGGGAAGCAGGGATTAAGTCATGTGCTAGAGCTTTTAGGTTTTTGAAAGCATATAGAGATTGCATAAAATATTTGATACTCCTCCCAACCTTGCTAACACAAGCCATGGCTAGCCGAATCCTCGGGTGCCTTCCATCAATCACATACCATGGAGGAGTATCTATTTTTGAGAGGTGTTTGTTAATTGTCAACGAATGGTAGCGGGTGAAAACAGTATTCTACCTGTCAAACGGACTTTTAAGAGCGGCTCCCATAGGACGTTATTTCTACCAGCAAGGCAGATCATCCCTTTTTCTCTTTGGTTTACACACATGCAGATATTTCACTGTTTGTCATTGCTTACTGATGAATCAGGGCAAAAGTGTGAAGAGAATTAATGGTTAAAGTTGTAATTAATTGGGACTGGGCACCCCGTTGCCAGCTCTTTTTGCAAAATTAGAGGATAAGCGGATGTATATGCCGCTAGTCCAGGTGTAAAAGTCCATTTGACAACCAGAATAAAGAATAACCACACTAATTCCTCATGAGCTGGTAAACATTGACACAAAAAGGGAATAATAACATTTTGAATAATTTAAAGGTAGCACATGAAAATTTTACTTGGAGTGGCAAGGAAATACCACATATAGGTAGTTATGGTGGACACAAATGGCATGGATTTTGGCTCAAGGATTTGGATGCACGAGAAGCATTCCCTCTCAGTATAGAGTTTAGGCTAGCAAGGTTTATGTAAGCAAACAAGAATATCAACCCGTACACCAAGTTTTATATGACAAACATATTGCAAACGTTATAAGACTTCATACCGTCTTCCTTGTTAACCAAACCCATTTACTAGAAAATATCTAGACCTTAGAGATACCACCGATGCAAACCAAATTTTCAACAAGCTTTACGGTAGTTCTTCACTAATAGGCTTAACTCATGTGATGCACAAATTTAATCATGATCTACTTGTTAACTCAAAACAATTGACAAGCATCAAGTTATCCATATTAGTGATCTACAAGATTAAGCAAGTTTTTCCTTATACCAATTACCACATGCAACATTTTCTGAACCAACCAAACACCAATCAATTTATTTCATCCACTCTCCAAATAGATATAAGTGAAGCAAGAGAGTACTTTCTACAAAAGAAAGCTAATAGCTCTGAAAAGAGATACATGAAAACAAGAGCTAAAAGCTGAACAGCGCTAGATATGAATACTCAACAAATATAAGTGAAGAATAGGAGTATTCTCATGAAAAAGCGGAGCGTGTCTCTCTCCCAATCAAGAATGCTAGGGTCCAGTCAAGCTTATTGAAAATAAAAGACAATACTGAAAATAAAAGCACACAGACGCTCCAAGAAAAGCACATATGATGTGAAAGAATTAAAATATAGTTTCACTAGAGATGACCTGATAATTTGACGATGAAGAAGGGGATGCCTTGGGCATCCCCAAGCTTAGACGCTTGAGTCTTCTTGAAATATGCTGGGGAGATCCATGGGAGCTTCCCCAAGCTTAAGCTCTTCACTCTTCTTGATCCTATTATCATCCCTCTCTCTTGACCCTTGAAAACTTCCGTCACACCAAACTCAAAGTAAATCTCATTAGAGGGTTAGTACTCAAAAAATTTAATCCACTGGTTCTGTTGTGACACATTGCAAGAACTCAATAAAACATTAGCTACAGCCCTCCATTAGAGAGCCTTGCCTAAATCACACAAGAGACAATGCAAAAAAAACAGAGACAGAATCTGTCAAAACAGAACAGCCAGTAAAGATTAATTTTTTCGAGGCACTTACGACGCTCAGATCAAAAAACTTTGAACTAATGAAAGATTCAGACATTCATAAAGATTACGCACAAAAAATTTCAGATTTTTTCAACAATCTGGTGATTTTAGGATTTTCGTACAGTGGACAGCAAAAATCTGTTTCTGCGCAGCAATCAAAATTAAGCATCATATTAACACTAGAGGCTACTCTTGGCACAACAATGCGAGAAAATAAAGATACAAAGGAGTTGCTACAGAAGTAAACATTCTCCTTGACTCAATAAAAGAAAAATTGCAGAAATAAAAATAATGGGTTGCCTCCCATAAGCGCTTTTCTTTAACGCCTTTTAGCTAGGCACAAAGCATGCATCAAGTATCACCAAGTGTAGAAACATCCACAATCTTACGCTTACCTTTCCTCCCCTTACTTTTAGGAAATATTTGGTTGCACATAGGTGAGGAAGCGAAATTCATAACTCCTTGGCCCATGTCTATTATTGCTCCAAAGCGTTTCAGCAGAGATCTCCCAAGCGTAATTTGTCCTGTCCCTGCACATTCAATGACAACATAATCAATAGATACTGTTATCCCCAGGAGTTTTGTAAATACCCCTTCGGCTGCGCCTTTTGGTATTTTAATGGTATTATCCGCCAGAGTTATCAGATTTTCACATTTAGAAAGCTCCCAAAGGTTTAAGGAATCATAAATTTCCCTAGGCATTAAACAAAATTCAGACATGATATCACATCGGGCATGGAAGGTTTCCCCATTGATAACAACTTTCACAGATGGAATCCATCCCGATGGTTCAAAGCTTATTGGCTCATTATCATAATGTTCACGAATCTGATTATACCCTTCTTTTAGACCAGATATATTTGTTTCAAGAGCATTTAATCTATCATTTATGCTTGTGAGAACTGAATCAATTTTACTAATTGGAGGGCTAGAAATTGTAATCAACTTTTTAATAGCATTAAAAGCTTGATCCCCATCATGACGAAGGAAATCTCCTCCTACCACATTATCTAAGGCATATCTGTAGCAAAGAACAAGACCAAAATAGAAGCTACAGGAGCAGGCTTAGAGTCATTTTAGGTTCAGTTTTAGCATAGGACTCAAATATTCTAGACCAAGCATCTTTAAAACTCTCCTCACTCCCTTGCTTAAAAGTGATAATCTCTTCTTCAGGCGACATTACTACGGAAACAGGCTAGACATGATAACTAACGGAAAACAAAACTGAAAATAAACTAAATGCAAGTAACTAATTTTTTTGTGTTTTTGATAATTGGAAGCAAACAAGATAAAATAAAATAAACTAAGCAAGGCAAGGCAAAAAACAAAGTAAAGAGATTGGAAGCGTGAAACTCCCCTTGCAGAAGACTGCTGTCTCCCCGGCAACGGCGCCAGAAAAATAGCTTGATGACGTGAATCACACGTTCGTTGGGAGACCCCAAGAGGAAGGTATGATGCAGTTCAGCAGCAAGTTTTCCCTCAGTATGAAACCAAGGTTATCAAACCAGTAGGAGCAGCAACTCTTCAGAAGGTTGTTGGCGACGCCGTTACTCGATCACCAACGTGGAACCTGCACACAACACAATCAAACTATTTTGCCCCAACGAAACAGTGAGGTTGTCAATGTCACCAGCTTGCTGAAAACAAAGGATTAAACGTATGGTGTGGAAAATGAGTATTAAATTGCAGCGAATGAAAAAGGAACAGTTTGCAGTTTGGGGTTGTTTAATCAGTGTAAAAGAATGGACCGGGGTCCACAGTTCACTAGTGGTGTCTCTCCATAAAAGATAACTAACATGCTGGGTAAACAAATTACAGCTGGGCAATTGACAAATAGTGAGCGCATGACAATACATAAATATGACATGATGATTACTATGGTATTTAATTGTGCATTACGACATAATACATAGACCGTTATCCAACAGCGTCTATGACTAATAATCCACCGCCGGGTTGTCATCTGAGTCCCCCGTTTGTATTAAGTTGCAAGCAACGGATAATCGCATTAAGTAAAGTGCGTAATGTAAACAAACACATATGTCCTTGGACATAGCATCGTTAGGTTACCCCTAGTGGCAACAGCACATCCACAACCTTAGAACTTCCTGTCACTGTCCCAGATTAAACGGAGGCATGAACCCACTATCTAGCATAAATACTCTCTCTTGGAGTTACAAGCATCTACTTGGCCAAAGCATCTACTAGTAACGGAAAACATGCAAGATCATAAATAACATAGGGCATAGATTGATAATCAACTTGACATAGTATTCAATATTCATCGGATCCCAGCAAACACAACATGTAGCATTACAATAATATGATCTTGATCATGTAGGGCAGCTCACAAGAACTAAACATTATGGCACAAATTGGAGTGACAACCATCTAGCTACTGCTATGGACCCGTAGTCCAAGGATGAACTACTCACGCATCAGTCCGGAGGCAGGCATGGCGATGTAGAAGCCTCCGGTGACGATTCCCCTCTCCGGCAGGGTGCCGGGAAGAGGTTCTGGACCCTCCCGAGCTAGGGTTGACGGCGGCGGCGTCTCTGGAACTTCTCGTGGATATTGGCTCAGGCACTTAGGGTTATTTTCTCGGGGGAATAAGTAGGCGAAAGGGCGGCGGCTGGAGGCCACCGTGGGGCCCACACGCACCCTGGGCGCGCCAGAGGGGGGGGGCCCGCGCCCTGGCCACGTGTGGGGACCACGTGGCTCTCCTCTGTTGATCCTTTGGTCCTTCAGGTGTGTTCTGGCAAAATAGCATCCCCCGTGAAGTTTCGTCCAATTCCGAGAATATTTCCAGACTAGCTTTTCTGGAATACAATAACAGCAGAAAACAGAAACTGGCACTTCGGCATCTTGTTAATAGGTTAGTCCCAAAAAATATATAAAAGTGCCATAAAGTAGATGCAAAACATGTAGCAATTGGTATAAACAAGCATGGAATATCAAAAATTATAAATACGTTGGAGACGTATCATGTAGCACCCCAATTTATCTTTTTTACATAAGCCACAAATTTATTTTTTCCGTGAAACATGGTGCGTGAACATAAAATATTTAGATGTACACCCAAATATTTTTTAAGAAAATTTTTAACATTTTTTTTTAATAATGAGAGTACCTACTCATATGAGCCAAAACACCACCTCGACATCCTAATCGGCTCACCCACCACGGCGTTTCCCTTCATCTTTGCTTAGATCATAAGATTTTCTTATAATATTAGCATCCATTTTTCTTCCCCGATAATTAGAAGCCAATGAGCGAGCTTTTGAGCTATAAAGTGGTCGTATCCACCGCCCGAATAGATAGAAAGAGTTGACCCAGTTTATAAGGGAAACCGGGTCTAAAAACCATACAATCTGTACAAAACAATGACACAAACGAAGCGACCCGCCGCCTGATACGTCTCAAACGTATCTATAATTTTGATGTTCCATGTTTGCTTTATACCAATTGCTACATGTTTTGCATCTACTTTATGTCACTTTTATACATTTTTTGGGACTAACCTATTAACAAGATGTCGAAGTGCCAGCTCCTGTTTTCTGTTGTTTTTGTATTCCAGAAAAGCTAGTCTGGAAATATTCTCGGAATCTGACGAAACTTCACGGAGGGTCCTATTTTACCAGAAGACACATGAAGGACCAAAGGAGCAACAGAGGAGAGCCACGTGGCAGGGCGCGGGGCCCCCTCTGCCGCGCCCTGGGGTGGTGTGGACCCCACGGGGGTCGCCAGCCGCCGCCCTTTCGCCTACTTATTCCCCCCGTTGAAAAAACCCTAAGTGCCTGAGCCAATATCCACGAAAAGTTCCAGAGACGCCGCCGCCGTCAACCTAGCTCGGGAGGGTCCAGAACCTCTTCCCGGCACCCTGCCGGAGAGGGGAATCGTCACCGGAGGCTTCTACATATTATTGTAATGCTACATGTTGTGTTTGCTGGGATCCGATGAATATTGAATACTATGTCAAGTTGATTATCAATCTATCCCTATGTTATTTAAGATCTTGCATGCTTTCCGTTACTCGTAGATGCTTTGGCCAAGTAGATACTTGTAACTCCAAGAGAGAGTATTTATGCTAGATAGCGGGTTCATGCCTCCGTTAAATCTGGGAGAGTGACAGCAACTCCTAAGGTTGCGGATGTGCTGTAGCCACTAGGGGTAACCTAATGATGCTATGTCCACGGGCATATGTGTTTGTTTACATTACGCGCTTTACTTAATGCGATTATCCGTTGCTTGCAACTTAATACCAACGGGGGACTCGGATGACAACCCGGTGGTGGATTATTAGTCATAGACGCTGTTGGATAACGGTCTATGTATTATGTCGTAATGCCCAATTAAATACCATAGTAATCATCATGTCATATATATGCATTGTCATGCGCTCACTATTTGTCAATTGCCCAGCTGTAATTTGTTCACTCAACATGTTAGTTATCTTTTATGGAGAGACACCACTAGTGAACTGTGGACCCGGTCCATTCTTTTACACTGATTAAACAACCACAAACTGCAAACTGTTCCTTTTTCATTCTCTGCAATTTAATACTGTTTCCCACACCATACGTTTAATCCTTTGTTTTCAGCAAGCCGGTGAGATTGACAACCTCACTGTTTCGTTGGGGCAAAGTATTTTGATTGTGTTGTGTGCAGTGCTAGCGCTAAGTTGACGAGGGAATATCTCCCCGGCAACAGCACCAGAAACTATGCCTGTACGTCACACGTCAGTTGGGAACCCCAAGAGGAAGGTATGATGAGTGCAGCGGCAAGTTTTCCCTCAGTATGAAACCAAGGTTTAATCGAACCAGTAGGAAAACGAGGTTGTTTCGAAGGTGTTGGTGAAGGAGTGTAGTGCGGCGCAACACCACGGATTCCGGTGCCAACGTGGAACCTGCACAACACAATCAAATTACTTTGCCCCAACTTAACAGTGAGGTTGTCAATCTCACCGGCTTGCTGAAAACAAAGGGTTAAACGTATCGAATGGAAAATGATGTTTGTTTGCATAAAACAGTAGAGAACAATGATTGCAGTAGATTGTATTTCAGATGTAAAAGAATGGACCGGGGTCCACAGTTCACTAGTGGTGTCTCTCCAATAAGATAACTAACATGCTGGTAAACAAATTACAGCTGGGCAATTGACAATTGATAAGTGCATATAACATGCATGTGTGAGTTGTGGTGTCTACTACGAGATTCATTTGGGCATTACGACAAAGTACATAGACCGCTATCCAGCATGCATCTATGCCTAAATAGTCCACTTCCCGGTTAACATCCGTACCCCTTCCAGTATTAAGTTGCAAGCAACAGACAATTGCATTAAGTAATGTGCGTAATGTAAACAATACATTCATCCTTGAATAAAGCATTGCTGTTTTACCCCTAGTGGCAACAACACATCTACAACCTTAGAACTTGCTGTCACTATCCCAGGTTAAATAGAGGTTGAACCCAACTATCATGCATAAATACCCCCTCTTGGAGTCACAAGTATTCACTTGGCCAAGGCTTCAACAAGTAACGGAGAGCATGCAAGATCACAAATGACATAGACATGATAAATAATATTCAGCTCCACATAGGTATCAATATAAGTCAGATCCCAGCAAACACAACATGTAGCATTACAATAAGATGATCTTGATCATGATAGGCAGCTCACAAGATCTAAATATGATGACACAAGTGGAGAAGACAACCATCTAGCTACTGCTATGGACCCATAGTCCAAGGATGAACTACTCACGCATCACTCCGGAGGCGGGCATGGCGATGTAGAGCCCTCCGGTGATGATTCCCCTCTCCGCAGGGTGCCGGGAACAGCTTCAGAACCCCCCGAGTTAGGGTTGACGACGGCGGCGGCAGCGAATATGTTCTGGATGAAAGGCTCGGTGTTTTAGGGTTTTCACGCCTCGGGGAATAAATAGGCGAAGGGGCGATGTCGGCGACCCCCGAGGGGCCCAAACCATATGGCGGCGCGGTGGGGCCCACTGCCGTGCCGGCCTGTGGTTTGGCCACCTCCTGGCTCCTCTTCGTCTCTCCTTCGGACTCCGTGTACGTGTTGGAAAAATAGGGACTTGGCCTTTTGTTTCGTGCAATTCCGAGAATATTTCCAGAAGTAACTTTCTGAAACCAAAAACAGCAGAAAACAGGGAACTGGCACTGTGGCATCTTGTTAATAGGTTAGTCCCAGAAAATGCATAAAAGTGATATGAAGTGTATATAAAACATGTAGCAAATGGTATAATATAAGCATGGAACAGCAGAAATTATGGATACGTTGGAGACGTATCAAGCATCCCCAAGCTTAGTTCTACTCGTCCTCGAGTAGGTAAAACGATAACAACAAATAATTTCTGAGGAGACATGCTTTCACACAATCTTGATCAATATATTGCAAGGCTCATGTCATGAATGAAGTGACTCAAAGCAATGATCTATAGTTTGCTAACAAATAGATAAAGAGTAAACAATGAATCATATAAGCAAAAACTTTTCATGAATAGTACTTTCAAGACAAATCAGGGCAAAACATGTGAAGAGAATTATTAATGAAAGTTGTAATTAATTGGGGCTGGGCACCCCGTTGCCAGCTCTTTTTGCAAATTATTGGATAAGCGGATGTATATGCCACTAGTCCATTGGTGAAAGTCTGTCAGAAGTAAATGACAAGATTGAAAGATAAAACACCACATACTTCCTCATGAGCTATAAAACATTGACACAAATAAGGAGTAATAAAGTTTTGAATAGTTTAAAGGTAGCACATGAAATATTTACTTGGAATGGCAGGAAATACCACATAGTAGGTAGGTATGGTGGACACAAATGGCATGGGTTTTGGCTCAAGTTTTGGATGCACGAGAAGCATTCCCTCTCAGTACAGAGTTTAGGCTAGCAAGGTTGTTTGAAGCAAACACAAGTATAAACCGGTACAGCAAGAATCACATAAAAACATATTGCAAGTATTATAAGACTCTACACTGTCTTCCTTGTTGCTCAAACATTTTACCAGAAAATATCTAGACCTTAGAGAGAACAAATATGCATCCCAAGTCTCAACAAGCTCTACGGTAGTTCTCCACTACTAGGCTTTAACTACATGATGCAAGAGCTTAAACATGATCTACTTGAGAGCTCAAAACAATTGCAAAGCATCAAATCGAAACAAGACAATGATCTACAAGAATGCATATGTCTTTTCCAATACCAACTACTACATGTAGCATTTTCTTTCTTCCAAACAAACACCAATCAATTTATTTAAACATAAACTCTCCAAATGATAATATAATGCAGCAAGAGAGTATTTATAAACAAGTGCTAACAGCTCGAAGAGATGCATGAAAAACAGGAGCTAAAAGCACTGCAGTAGCTAGTTAAGAATACTCAACAAATATAAGTGAAGAACATGAGTATTCACATGAAAAAGCGGAGCGTGTCTCTCTCCCACACAAGGATTGCTAGGATCCGAATTTATTCAAACAAAAACAAAAATAAAAACACACAGACGCTCCAAGTAAAGCGCATAAGATGTGAAAGAATTAAAATATAGTTTCACTAGAGATGACCTGATAAGTTTGTTGATGAAGAAGGGGATGCCTTGGGCATCCCCAAGCTTAGACGCTTGAGTCTCTCTGAATATGGTTGGGATGAACCACGGGGGCATCCCCAAGCTTAGGCTTTTCACTCTTCTTGATCACATAATATCACCCTTCTCGCTTGATCCTTGAAAACTTCCTTCACACCAAACTCAAGACAGTTCTCATTAGAGGGTTAGTGCATAATCAAAAATTCTCATATTCTGTAATGATACAATCAATCCCAAAGCTTCTGGACATTAGCTACAGCCACCAATGCTTTGTGGAGCAAAGAAATCCACACAAACACAGTAAAAGAGCGAATGCAAAACAAAAGGCAGAATCTGTCAAAAACAGAACAGTCTGGAATGACGAATTTTTTCGAGGCACTTAAGTTGCTCAGATGGATCTGGCCTAAAATAATGAAAGTTGCGTACATATCTCAGGAATATGCGTGATTTTTTCAGAATTTTTTGAATTTTCTACAGGGAGATAAGCTCAAATCCGTGACAGCTAAAAATCTGTCACTGCGCAGAAATCCAAATCTTGCATCAACTTTCAATATAGAACTTTACTTGGCACAACATTGCGATAAAATAAAGATACAAAGGAGTTGCTACAGAAGTAACAAAACTCCTTGACTCAAAGAAAACAAAAATAACAGCAAATAAAAACGATGGGTTGTCTCCCATAAGCGCTTTTCTTTAACGCCTTTCAGCTAGGCGCAGAAAGTGAAAATCAAGTGTTGTCAAGAGAAGAAGCATCAACATCATAACTTGCTCTAACAATAGAGTCAAAAGGTAACTTCATTCTCTTCCTAGGGAAGTGTTCCATACCTTTCTTGAGAGGAAATTGGTACCTTATATTACCTTCTTTCATATCAATGATGGCACCAACAGTTCGAAGAAAAGGTCTTCCCAAAACAATAGGACAAGATGCATTGCATTCAATATCCATAACAATAAAATCAACGGGGACAAGGTTATTGTTTACTGTAATAAAAACATCATTAACTCGCCCCAAAGGTTTCTTCATAGCATTATCAGCGAGAAAAACATCCAAATAACAATGTTCCAAAGGTGGCAAATCAAGAATATCATAAAGCTTCTTGGGCAAAACCGAAATACTTGCACCAAGATCACACAAGGCATTGCAATCAAAATCATTCACCTTTACCTTAATGATGGGTTCCCAACCATCTTCTAATTTCCTAGGAATAGAAGCTTTAAGTTTCAACTTCTCCTCCCTAGCTTGCAAAAGAGCATTTGTAATATGCTTTGTAAAAGCCAAATTAATAGTGCTAGCATTGGGACTTCTAGCTAATTTTTGCAAGAACATAATAACTTCAGAGATGTTACAATCATCAAAATCAAAATCATTATTGTCAATGGTGGTGGAACCATTGTCTCCAATAGTTTGAAAAATTTCAGCACTTTTATCAGAAAAAGTTTCAGCAGTTTTAGGCAATTTCAAACGCTTTGCAGAAGTAGTAGAGACATTACCAACACCAATAACATTACCATCAATAGTAGGAGGCTTACTAGCATGTAAACATTAGCATTACTAGTGGTGGTGATAGTACAAACTCTAACTATACTATTCTCTTTTTCAAGTTCTTCCTCTTTTTCCCACCTAGCATGCAATTCAGCCAACATCCTAATATTATTATCAATTCGAACTTGGATGGCATTTGCTGTAGCAAATGACTTATATCTTTAACTTCATTAGGCATAACTTTCAGTTTTAGAATTTCAACATCATGAGCAAGACTATCAACTTTAGAGCAAGATCATCAATTTTTTCAAACTTTTCCTCAACAGTTTTATTGAAAGCTTTTTGTGTGCTAATAAATTCTTTAAGCATAGCTTCAAGATCAGAGGACACACTTCTATTGTTGCTGTAGGAATTACCATAACCATTTGAAGGATAAGGCTTATATTGTTGCTACCAAAATTATTCCTATAAGCATTGTTGTTGAAGTTGTTGTTTTTAATGAAGTTTACATCAACATGCTCTTCTTGAGCAACCAATGAAGCTAAAGGAACATTATTAGGATCAACATGAGATCTACCATTCACAAGCATAGACATAATAGCATCAATCTTATCACTCAAAGAGGAGGTTTCTTCAACAGAATTTACCTTCTTACCTTGAGGAGCTCTTTCGGTGTGCCATTCGGAATAGTTGATCATCATATCATCAAGTAGCTTTGTTGCTGCACCTAAAGTGATGGACATAAAGGTTCCTCCAGAGGCTGAATCCAATAAGTTCCTTGAGGAAAAATTTAATCCTGCATAAAAGGTTTGGATGATCATCCAAGTAGTCAGTCCATGAGTGGGACAATTCTTCACCAAAGATTTCATTCTTTCCCAAGCTTGAGCAACATGTTCATTATCAAGTTGTTTAAAATTCATAATGCTACTTCTCAAGGATATAATCTTAGCAGGAGGATAATATTTCCCTATGAAAGCATCTTTGCATTTTGTCCAAGAATAATACTATTTCTAGGCAAAGAAAGCAACCATTCTTTAGCTCTTCCTCTCAAGGAGAAAGGAAAAAGTTTCAGTTTTATAATATCCCCATCCATATCCTTATACTTTTGCATTTCACAAAGTTCAACAAAGTTATTAAGATGGGCAGCAGCATCATCAGTACTAACACCAGAAAATTGCTCTTTCATAACAAGATTTAATAGAGCAGGTTTAATTTCATAAAATTCTGCTGTAGAAGCAGGTGGAGCAATAGGAGTGCATATGAAATCATTGTTGTTTGTGCTAGTGAAGTCACACAACTTAGTGTTCTCAGGAGTACTCATTTTGAAAAACAAAATCAAACGAATTAAACAAGTAACTAATTTTTTTGTGTTTTTGATAAAGAGAGCAAACAAGACTAAATAAAAATAAACTAAGCAAGACAAATAACAAAGTAAAGAGATTGGGTGTGAGAGACTCCCCTTGCAGAAGCAATTCGGTTTTCCCCGGCAACGGCGCCAGAAAACGTGTTGCTCTAAGTTGACGAGGGAATATCTCCCCGGCAACAGCCAGAAACAATGCTTGTACGTCACACGTCAGTTGGGAACCCCAAGAGGAAGGTATGATGAGTGCAGCAGCAAGTTTTCCCTCAGTATGAAACCAAGGTTTAATCGAACCAGTAGGAAAACGAGGTTTGCTTCGAAGGTGTTGGTGAAGGAGTGTAGTGCGGCGCAACACCAGGGATTCCGGTGCCAACGTGGAACCTGCACAACACAATCAAATTACTTTGCCCCAACTTAACAGTGAGGTTGTCAATCTCACCGGCTTGCTGAAAACAAAGGGTTAAACGTATCGAATGGAAATGATGTTTGTTTGCATAAAACAGTAGAGAACAATGATTGCAGTAGATTGTATTTCAGATGTAAAAGAATGGACCGGGGTCCACAGTTCACTAGTGGTGTCTCTCCAATAAGATAACTAACATGCTGGGTAAACAAATTACAGCTGGGCAATTGACAATTGATAAGTGCATATAACATGCATGTGTGAGCTGTGGTGTCTACTATGAGATTCATTTGGGCATTACGACAAAGTACATAGACCGCTATCCAGCATGCATCTATGCCTAAATAGTCCACTTTCCGGTTAACATCCGTACCCCTTCCAGTATTAAGTTGCAAGCAACAGACAATTGCATTAAGTAATGTGCGTAATGTAAACAATACATTCATCCTTGAATAAAGCATTGCTGTTTTACCCCTAGTGGCAACAACACATCTACAACCTTAGAACTTGCTGTCACTATCCCAGGTTAAATAGAGGTTGAACCCAACTATCATGCATAAATACCCCCTCTTGGAGTCACAAGTATTCACTTGGCCAAGGCTTCAACAAGTAACGGAGAGCATGCAAGATCACAAATGACATAGACATGATAATATAATATTCAGCTCCACATAGGTATCAATATAAGTCAGATCCCAGCAAACACAACATGTAGCATTACAATAAGATGATCTTGATCATGATAGGCAGCTCACAAGATCTAAACATGATGGCACAAGTGGAGAAGACAACCATCTAGCTACTGCTATGGACCCATAGTCCAAGGATGAACTACTCACGCATCACTCCGGAGGCGGGCATGGCGATGTAGAGCCCTCCGGTGATGATTCCCCTCTCCGGCAGGGTGCCGGGAAGAGCTTCAGAACCCCCCGAGTTAGGGTTGACGACGGCGGCGGCAGCGAATATGTTCTGGATGAAAGGCTCGGTGTTTTAGGGTTTTCACGTCTCGGGGAATAAATAGGCGAAGGGGCGATGTCGGCGGACCCCCGAGGGGCCCAAACCACAGGGGCGCGGTGGGCCCACTGCCGCGCCGCCTGTGGTTTGGCCACCTCGTGGCTCTCTTCGTCTCTCCTTCGGACTCCGTGTACGTGCTGGAAAAATAGGGACTTGGCCTTTTGTTTCGTGCAATTCCGAGAATATTTCCAGAAGTAACTTTCTGAAACCAAAAACAGCAGAAAACAGGGAACTGGCACTGTGGCATCTTGTTAATAGGTTAGTCCCAGAAAATGCATAAAAGTGATATGAAGTGTATATAAAACATGTAGCAAATGGTATAATATAAGCATGGAACAGCAGAAATTATGGATACGTTGGAGACGTATCAGCAGGTTCCACGTCAGCGCCGGAATCCCTGGTGTTGCGCCGCATCATATTTCGCCATTGACAACCTTCAGAAGAGTTGTTGCTCCTACTGGTTTGATAACCTTGGTTTCATATGAGGGAAAACTTGCTGCTGAACTACATCATACCTTCCTCTTGGGGTCTCCCAATGAGCATGTGATTCACCGCCATCAAGCATCAAGATTTTCTGGCGCCGTTGCCGGGGAGACAGCAGTCTTCTGCAAGGGAGTTTACGCTTCCAATCTCTTTACTTTGTTTTTGTCTTGCTTAGTTCATTTTATTTTATCTTGTTTGCTTTCAATTATCAAAAACACAAAAAAATTAGTTACTTTTATTTAGTTTATTTTCAGTTTTGTTTTCTGTTAGCTATCATGTCTGGCTCGTCTCATTATGTTTCGGTTCCTGAAGTTGAGGTTCGATCTTTTAAGCAACATAGTGGAGAAAGTTTGAAAAATGCTTGGTATAGAATCAGCGATGCTCATCGTAGGTGTACTAAAAATATTCCACTATGATCCTGCTTAGAAATTTTTATGTTGGCATAACTAGCTGGTATAGGTATGTCTTGGACACTTTGACAGGAGCTAACTTTCTTGGCACTCCTGCGTTGGAAGCTAGTTATATTATTGAGAGTCTAGTAGGAACACCACCTGTTAGTAACATTAAAAATGAGATTACCTTCGAAGATGTTATGAAGAAGTTGGAGTCTATAGAGAAAAAATTGCCAAATCTCTTTGATAGTACTAGCAAAATTGATGAATCACTGGGAACCATTAATGAAAGAATTGCTGTTTTAGAAACTAGTACTATTCAAAATAATCAAAATCTTAGAATTGGTGAATTAGAGGAGGCTATGGATGTAATAAGTTCAACTTTTACCTCTATTAAAACTAGAAGGCAAAAGGCTTTTGTGGGGAAAGAGCAAAAGTTTATGTATGTGCAAAAGTTTCTAAACCAAAACCCACGGGTGTGTTTAAAACTGATAAGTGTTCAATAAGCTTGAGGGTGAGTCACATGGTGGTCTATTTAAATTTTATTCCCAAGAATTTCGTGAACTGAAAAGTCCTAGTGTGACAAACCCTGCTCTTGATGAAGCTTTTGATGAATTAGACCTTTCTACATTTGGTAAATACTTGATGCATACTTTGTGCGTAGCTAAAAGGCGTTAAAGAAAAGCGCTTATGGGAGGCAACCCATTATTTTTATTTCTGCAATTTTTCTTTTATTGAGTCAAGGAGGATGTTTACTTCTGTAGCAACTCCTATGTATCTTTATTTTCTCGCATTGTTGTGCCAAGAGTAGCCTCTAATGTTAAAGATGATGCTTAATTTTGATTGCTGCGCAGAAACAGATTTTTGCTGTTCACTGTACGAAATTCCTAAATTCACCAGATTGTTAATAAAATCTGAACATTTTTTTGCGTAATGTTTATGAATGTCTGAGTCTTCATTAGTTCAAAGTTTTCGATCTGAGCGTCGTAAGTGCTCGAAAAAATTCATCTTTACTGGCTGTTCTGTTTTGACAGATTTTGTCTCTGTTTTTTGCATTGTCTCTTGTGGGCTTTAAGCAAGGCTCTCTAGACGTGGAGGGCTGTAGCTAATGTTTTATTGAGTTCTTGCAATGTGTCACAACAGAACCAGTGGATTAAAGTTTTGAGTACTAACCCCTCTAATGAGATTTACTTTGAGTTTGGCGTGACGAAATTTTTCAAGGGTCAAGATAGAATGATGATATAATAGGATCAAGAAGAGTGAAGAGGTTAAGCTTGGGGAGGCTCCCATGGATCTCCTAGCATATATCAAGAGACTCAAGCGTCTAAGCTTGGGTATGCCCAAGGCATCCCCTTCTTCATCGGCAAAATTATCAGGTCATCTCTAGTGAAACTATATTTTAATTCTTTCACATCATATGTGCTTTTCTTGGAGCGTCTGTGTGCTTTTATTTTCAGTATTGTCTTTTATTTTCAATAAAGCTTGACTGGACCCTAGCATTCTTGATTGGGAGAGAGACACGCTCCGCTTTTCATGAGAATACTCCTATTCTTCACTTATATTTGTTGAGTATCTATCTAGCGCTGTTCAGCTTTTAGCTCTTGTTTTCATGTATCTCTTGTCAGAGCTATTAGCTTTCTTTTCTAGAAAGTACTCTCTTGCTTCACTTATATTTATTTGGAGAGTTGATGAAATAAATTGATTGGTGTTTGGTTGGTTCAGAAAATGTTGCATGTGGTAATTGGTATAAGGAAAAACTTGCTTAATCTTGTAGATCACTAATGTGGATAACTTGATGCTTGTCAATTGTTTTGAGTTAACAAGTAGATCATGATTAAATTTTTGCATCACATGAGTTAAGCATATTAGTGAAGAACTACCGTAAAGCTTGTTGAAAATTTGGTTTGCATCGGTGGTATCTCTAAGGTCTAGATATTTTCTAATAACAGGGTTTGTTAACAAGGAAGACGGTATGAAGTCTTATATGTTTGCAATATGTTTGTCATATAAAACTTGGTGTACGGGTTGATATTCTTGTTTGCTTACATAAATCTTGCTAGCCTAAACTCTGTACTGAGAGGGAATGCTTCTCGTGCATCCAAATCCTTGAGCCAAAATCCATGCCATTTGTGTCCACCATAACTACCTATATGTGGTATTTCCTTGCCACTCCAAGTAAATTTTTCATGTGCTTCCTTTAATTATTCAAAATGTTATTATTTCCTTTTTGTGTCAATGTTTCTAGCTCATGAGGAATTAGTGTGGTTATTCTTTATTCTAGTTGTCAAATAGACTTTTACACCTCGACTAGCGGCATATACATCCGCTTATCCTCTAATTTTGCAAAAAGAGCTGGCAACGGGTGCCCAGTCCCAATTAATTACAACTTTAACCATTAATTCTCTTCACACTTTTGTCCTGATTCATCAGTAAGCAATGACAAAACAGTGAAATATCTGCATGTGTGTAAACCAAAGAGAAAAAGGGATGATCTGCCTTGCTGGTAGAAATAACGTCCTTATGGGAGCCGCTGTTGAAAGTCCGTTTGAATACTGCTCTCACGCTACCATTCGTTGACAATTAACAAACACCTCTCAAAAATAGATACTCCTCCATGGTATGTGATTGATGGAATGCACCCGAGGATTCGGTTAGCCATGGCTTGTGTTAGCAAGGTTGGGAGGAGTATCAAATATTTTATGCAATCTCTATATGCTTTAAAAAACCTAAAGCTCTAGCACATGACTTAATCCCTGCTTCCTTCTGTGAAGGGCCTTTCTTTTACTTTTATGTTGAGTCAGTTTTCCTATTCTTTCTGTCTTCCACAAGCAAACACTAGTGTCAACTTTGTTACAACATGCGTTATATGCTACGTATTGGACTTGTTATACTACTTTGTGTTGACGATATCCATGAGATAAATATGTTGAAAGTTGAAGCAAATGCTGAATTTAATTCTTCCTTTGTGTTGATTGAATACTTTTATTAGAAACTATTGCTTTATGAGTTAACACTATGCAAAACTGTTTGATGCTTGTCTCGAAAGTACTATTCATGAAACGTTTGCTTGTGTGATTCATTGTTTACTCATTATCTATTTGGTAGCAAATTATAGACCATTGGCTTGGATCACTTCATTCATTTACATGTGCCTTGCAATATTATATATCAAGATTATGATGGTAGCATGTCAGCTCAAAAATTATTGTTTTTATCGTTTACCTACTCGAGGACGAGCAGGAACTAAGCTTGGGGATGCTGATACGTCTCAAACGTATCTATAATTTTTGATGTTCCATGCTTGTTTTATACCAATTGCTACATGTTTGCATCTACTTTATGTCACTTTTATACATTTTTTGGGACTAACCTATTAACAAGATGCCGAAGAGCCAGTTCCTGTTTTCTGCGGTTTTTGTATTCCAGAAAAGCTAGTCTGGAAATATTCTCGGAATTGGACGAAACTTCACGGAGGGTCCTATTTTACCAGAACACACCTGAAGGACCAAAGGAGCAACAGAGGAGAGCCACGTGGGCCCCACACGTGGGCAGGCGCGGAGCCCCCTTCTGCCGCGCCCTGGGGTGTGTGGACCCCACGGGGGTCGCCAGCCGCCGCCCTTTCGCCTACTTATTCCCCCCGTTGAAAAAACCCTAAGTGCCTGAGCCAATATCCACGAAAAGTTCCAGAGACGCCGCCGCCGTCAACCTAGCTCGGGAGGGTCCAGAACCTCTTCCGGCACCCTGCCGGAGAGGGGAATCGTCACCGGAGGCTTCTACATCGCCATGCCTGCCTCCGGAGTGATGCATGAGTAGTTCATCCTTGGACTACGGGTCCATAGCAGTAGCTAGATGGTTGTCTCTCCAATTTGTGCCATCATGTTTAGATCTTGTGAGCTGCCCTACATGATCAAGATCATATTATTGTAATGCTACATGTTGTGTTTGCTGGGATCGATGAATATTGAATACTATGTCAAGATGATTATCAATCTATGCCCTATGTTATTTAAGATCTTGCATGCTTTCCGTTACTCGTAGATGCTTTGGCCAAGTAGATGCTTGTAACTCCAAGAGAGAGTATTTATGCTAGATAGTTGGTTCATGCCTCCGTTAATCTGGGAGAGTGACAGCAACTCCTAAGGTTGCGGATGTGCTGTTGGCACTAGGGGTAACCTAATGATGTTTATGTCCACGGGCATATGTGTTTGTTTACATTACGCGCTTTACTTAATGCGATTATCCGTTGCTTGCAACTTAATACAACGGGGGACTCGGATGACAACCCGGCGGTGGATTATTAGTCATAGACGCTGTTGGATAATGGTCTATGTATTATGTCGTAATGCCCAATTAAATATCATAGTAATCATCATGTCATATATATGCATTGTCATGCGCTCACTATTTGTCAATTTCCCAACTGTAATTTGTTCACACAACATGTTAGTTATCTTTATGGAGAGACACCACTAGTGAACTGTGGACCCGGTCCATTCTTTTACACTGATTAAACAGCACAAACTGCAAATTGTTCCTTTTTCATTCTCTGCAATTTAATACTGTTTTCCACACCATACGTTTAATCATTTGTTTTCAGCAAGCCGGTGAGATTGACAACCTCACTGTTTCGTTGGGGCAAAGTATTTTGATTGTGTTGTGTGCAGGTTCCACGTCAGCGCCGGAATCCCTAGTGTTGCGCCGCTCATATTTCGCCGTTGACAACCTTCAGAAGAGTTGTTACTCCTACTGGTTTGATAACCTTGGTTTCATACTGAGG